>OX578277.1:34204258-34804258 GCA_951217055.1 Gerris lacustris | reverse complement strand
CGAAGATGAGTCGAACAAAACATATTTTATGTAAATTGGCTTAATGTTCGCTAAGTTATTAAATATATTCATAAAGTATTTTTTTTAATAAAATAGCACAGTTTAGTAATTAAATAGTTTTAATTTTGAACTTTTGAACATTGGGTTCGATTAAAAGTAGCAGCAAAGACATTTTGTTTATCAGATTTTCACTTTTTTATTCGAATTGTAATTGATAGTTATTTTTGTCTAATTTTGAAATCTACGAAGTTGCAATTTACTAAAAAGTTGATTATTACATTTTATAATGAGAATGGAAGTATTTTAATGGCTAGATACGTAGAAGCAATTGACAGCTAAAAGCACCCTGGTTGGAGTGGGAGAAGGGAGAAACACATAGATACATTAGATTAGGAAGTTAAGGTAGAAAGAGTAGTTGAGTTAGTAGTTAGAAGAAGCAAGAAGCCAACTCAAGGCTTCGGACAGGTAAACAAACCGCACAAACAAACCAGAGGTAAAATAATATCTCTAATCCCATTATAAAATATATGCGAGTTCATTCACAAATTTTTCTCAGAAGTTAAAAAAGTAGAAAATTACATAATAACAGAATGATATTATATTTAAGCAAATTAATTTAAGTAACACAAAAGTCTTCTACAAATAACAATCAGGACAAATCGTACAAATAATAATGAAACATAATACCCTATAACATACATTATAAGACTACTAACCAAACTAATACTAAGAGAAGTTAGTTGTAGTTGTATTGGAGTAGTTGTAAGGGTTATAGAATTGTATAAAGCTGTCCTGTTTCCTTCAAGTACTAATCCCTTAAAGCTTTGATCCCTAGCAAGAAATCCCTATTCTACGTATCCAATTTAACTCTCCTGACTTACCTTCATCCATATCCTCACACTCTAAGCTTACAAATCTCTTAAGTTCTAGTTCCCTTGACAAAACACTAGTCAACTTGTTCAACCAACTCTCTAACATAGAAAAACTAATCTTAAAACAGCGTTATTATACGTTAAAACGAGTTTTTATCTACTTAGAACTAAAAGCAATATATAAATATAATATAAATACATTATATGTTGTTGTTTCGTTGTAAAGCTGACAACATTTCCTATAATAAAAGTGTAATTTTCATTTTCATTCCCTCAAATTACATGACAAAAAATGTATACCAAATTGTTTTTAAGAAAAAATAAAAAAATATTCTTTTTTTCTTTGTGGTTCCATAACTTAGAATAGAACCAAGCTTAAACTGTTCGGATTTCAGGAAAAACTTCCTTATTTCCTTAACTTTTGATCAATATTAATATATATACCTATTCATAGGGCGGAATTTTTAGTAAACTTCGCTCAAAGTAAAAAAGAAACATGTTTATTGTTGCTATTTTTGACTAACAGGTGAGTAAATAATTAAAAACGTATTAAAAAAACAAGACTGGTTTAGTATTCTCACCAATATTTCAACAAAAACAACAATAAACATGTTTCTTGTTCTACTTTCAGCGAAGTTTACTAAAAATTCCGCCCTATGAATAGGTATAATTATTAATATTGATAGAAAATTTAGGTAATAAGGCAGTTTTTCCTTAAGTCCGAACAGTTAAAGCTCGGTTCTATTCTAAGTTATGAAGCCTCAAAGAAATGTTTTTTTTTAATTTTTTCTTAAAAACAACATTGGTATACATTTTTTGTCATGTAATTTGAGGGAATAAAAATAAAAATTACACTTTCCTTACAGGAAATTTTGTTAGCTTTACAACGAAACCAAAAATTTTGTTCTAGCTTTTATACTTTTGGAGCAATAAGTGTTTTTATATGCAAAGGCATGCGATCTTAAAAAATTCATAAAATTTGAACTTATAGGAGAACGGTCAATAATTGACCCATGATTTATATAGAGTTTTTTGTAGCCCTTGAGGCGTAGAACAACCCATTTCATTTTTTTACATATAACGCCATTCACCCTGTATATATATATATATATATATATATATATATATATATATATATATATATATATATATAAGTACATACATACACACATACATACATACATACATACATACATACATCATACATACATACATACACACATACATATATAGAGACAGGAGACAAAACCTTTTCCACTAGAGAAGTATGAGTCTATATCTCTGGTGTGAAAGCAATATTAGTTTTTAATAATAATCAAATGGAGATATGACTCCTATCTCTTTTTGCCTGTCTTCCGTCCCCTGTCTTCTGTGAAAGCCACCTTAATCTATGCTTTAAGAGCTTTAATTGAATATTAAACTCTTTATTAAAAAAAGAAGAAGGAAAAAAAAAAAAAAAAAAAAAAAATCAGGATCCTCTGTAATGACTTTTTACGAAACATCAATTGATATCTGCAGCAGACAGTCTCAACTGTCAAATTTAAATTAAATCGGTCTAGGCGATTTTAACAAGAACAGACAGACACTGATTTACTGATTTTTAGATTAATCCCCTCAAGGTACAGACAACAGTACAATTACAGTATAATTATTGAATAAACTAATACAGGTTCACTACGAGCTAATTTTGACGAGCCATCCATATTTCATTAAAATTGAAAAAAAACTATCGTGTAGTTTTGGAACGAAATTCCTTATGGCACGTTCTGGAGCCCGGGAGTGAATCCGAAAAAACGACCAAAATCACCGTCACGAAATCTACCGATGGCGATAACTTGTGTAAAAGTTGACCGACTTAGTTGAAATTTGGTACACATGTTCATTTTACCAATGTCAGGGACAAGTTCGTTGGACAACATTATCCGCCCAAGCGTTCACGCTCAACGCTCGCGAAAACGTAAGCTTCGAAATTTAAAATTTTTGGACGTGAAAAATTCTAACTTCATCTATTTAATGAGACAAACAACTTTTTTAAATATTTTTTTTTTTTAGTAAAACGAACACCGACACTACTATGAAGTTATAAAGATCGCTAAATTTATTAAAGCGGACTAAACCGATTAAAATAAAGAAAACAACGTTTTTACTGATATCTTACGTTCTAACGTAAAGATTTAAATGAAACTTTGTATACATCACCAACATTACAATTGAAACAAGCATGTAACATTTCAACCTGATACAAGCAGAAGTTTTTGTGAGTTAATGATTTATATTTTTTATTTTAATATTTAATTGGAGTAATATGCCGACGGGGCCTGGGAGGACAGTTCTTTTTCGTTCTACAACCATCTGCTTTAACTATAAATTTATCATTACCTTTTTTCTCAATATACAATACATTATTTATTGAAAGACGCTCGCTTCAAAGATAATAAAAAGGTTTTCATTTAATTTTGCCTTAACTTCGCTAGTACAAATAGTTAGTTACTTTTAATTTTGTCTCATTTCTAACTCCACCATGTATACGTAGTTATTTCAGCGATTTTATAATTTATATTTAATGAAAAGTGTAAGGAACTTCGTTCCTACCGGGTGTCCCACGAAACCACACGTATTTTTTAATATATTATGGTTTTGAATATATTTATAATCGTGGTTCGCAAACTAATTTTTATATACAGACACGAGACCAAATATTGTTTTCTGATTTTTGTAACGCATTTCTGCCTAGGAAATGATAAATAAATTTTGAGAAAATTCGTTCTTCAGAATGATCACAATGCTTCCATTACCTTCGGTAAAATCGAAATCAAAATGATGACGGGTAGAGCGAGAAACAAAATGCTCAATGATGATGACAGAGTTATCTTTTAAAAAAACAAATTGAGAGTTACATAATCACATGATCCCTTTATTTTTAGCTAAACTCGTAGCAAGACCACCATCGCTAATGTCTTAATGTTTCAGTGAAATCTGCGCCACAAAACGTTTTTTTCCGGGGGTTTCACTTAGGTAGGCCCATTGAACAAACCCGGGTTAGAAACCGAAGTCTTCACATTTGTGTGTGGAGTCTTTAGTCGTTAACCACATCTCAGATATCGATGATTTTAAATTAACCGAGTATAGGGATCATAGTTTCCAGGCCGAAACCTGGTAGCGCTACTCTTTCGAGCAGCTACCATTTGTTTAAACAATGCTGAGTGACAATTGAGCGCCGCGCGCCGGTCATGGAACTGAACCCAGAGCTGTGGTCGGGGGGACACCCATCCAACTACTGACCATGCCCGTTCTGCTTAACTTGAGTCACTGTCTCCAACTGGCTACCCAGGTTTCCTTACGAGACGTTTCAAATCTAATGTTTTCTTCTCTTGGTCTTTATACACTTGGTAAAGAAGATTTTATCGGAAATCCAAGGCAATTTATTACGAGACAACCCCGTTAATTTTGCTTGAGTTTTATTAACCATATCTCATTTTATTTGTTGAAGCAGAGGTGAGATAAAGGTTTAACTGAAGGTTTTGCTTGAGGTTTAGCTAAATGATGTGCCGAAGGTATAATTTAACAAGGTGGTTCTCTGAGAACTACGTGCACTGAAATCTAAAATTTAGTTCAATCAAGTAAACCTCACTCACAGAGCTACAAACTTTTATTTCCTTTATCTAACAGTTCTTTTCCATCTAATTCAGGGCAATACTAATCATTTCTAAAGTAAACTTTTATAAAATTCCAATAACTCTTTGCTTCTTAAATTTTTGTTTGTTCTTTTAACCAAAGTAATAACTTATATTTTGTCAATGACTTATCATCATAACTTATAATATGTCAATATTAAGACTTCAAAGATTAGATAAATCTTGACCCTTCAAAGACATAGTAGTAGGGTTCTTCATTTAAGGAACTCTAGCTTATTGTTAATGAGGCGTTATCACGACCTCACTACTAAAATTAAAAAAATATTATTCGTATTACAACCGACTTTAAGAGGGCCACCTACTTTTTAGTAGACATATGAATAGCTTTCTACAGTTGAAAAGAAAATGCACTTTTGTCAGCTTGTCTAAGGACAACACTCAAATTTCTGACGATGACTTGAGAGATATTGAACGGCACACAGGTTCTTTGAAAGATAAAGACTAAGTTCATTGGACAGCGATATTAGACCAAATTTTCGCGCACAACGCTTACGTAAACGAGAGCTTCAAATTTTAAATTGGAATTTTGGGAGATGGAAAGAATATAACTCTATCTATTCATTGAGACAATAAAAAAATTAGAAAAAACTAACAGCGAGACCGCTGTGAAGTGATAGAGATCGCTAAGTACATTAACTCAGTTTTAAACCGTTTAAAAAGAGAAAACAACTTTTAAATCCTGCGTTCTAATGTACTGATTTTAATCAAACTTCTATAAATCGTGCTATAAAAACAGTGCTATAAAAACAGGCAAATCAAATTAAAATTTGATACAAGCGGTTTTTGAGTAGTGAAGTGCTGCATTTATAATAGTAGTCGAAAAAGATCTGCGAGACGGTTGAAGTAGTTGTACGAGTACAGGATTAGATATGGAGTACCATCAGAATAGAATCAGGTTTGTAAGCATATTCTATCTCACGAGGTAGTGTCAAACAAAATAGAGTGTGGGTTAAAACATGGACCACAGTCATGGAAATTGCAAGAGCTAGCTAGGATCCCTGAACTTTAAATATATGTAGTACCTTTTGGTGATGAAGGCCCAAGAACATGAGCCAGCTGCGGAGTGTCCTCGAATATAAAAGTGGACACTGTTCTTGAGTAGAGGTTGAACTGTGAAGCCAAACAGGATATCTTGGCTTTACTTGAATCCCTGAACATCCTGGCTGTAGCTGTCGCTTCCATTTCAAGAACAGAACTCTCCAGTCCTCCTCGTTCCACTTCTACGCCACTCCATAACCTCGTCTCGTACGTATTCCTCACCTGCAACACACAGAGATCAAACCTTGAATAGGTATGCGATAAACAAGATAGGGGAGACCGGGGCAAGTTGAAATCATGACTACCAGAAGTAAACAGAAAGCGGGAAATGTTCTAATATAAAGCGTAAGTACAATCTATTTCATGATTCTCTTTAGTCTCGTGTCGCTCCTCTAAAAAGAGTTATTTTTTGTTGTAATTTTGCCGGTAAGACCTACATTTTAAAATATTTTTTATCTATATAAAATGTTAATTCGGTGTAACACACTGCATTAAATAATTTTTTGTTATTGAATATTCCTTCATCAATAAATGATCAATATTCAAGATAGAATACACGTGCTGGGTTAAATAAAATTATGGCGGCCGTTGAGGCAAGTTGAAACATATTGTAATTTGATTTACATATTGAAACATCTGTAACCAAATATCAAAATTATTCTTTTATTAGAACATTTATAGATATTTTTAAGTTCTTTATTGGAAAATTTAAAAAAATATTTGTGTATACCGGAGATACCGTGCAAAAAAGTGTCTGGCTAACATCAAGCTAGAATTTTGTGTAAAAGTAAATCGTTTGGTGCCTTTTAAGAATATGTGGTCAGCTAAGTTCGGCGTTGGAACATAGCTTGACAATAGTCATTTGAAAACCGGTGGAGAGCAGCCATGTCCCGCCCTTTTTAGTGGACAATGTGATTTTCATGTCACACAAAGGCACCAAAAGATTTACTTAAACACAAAATTCTAGCTTGATGTTTTCAGACAATTTTTTGCACGCGATCTCCTGGACTAGGAGCTAAATTGTTATTTTAAGTGGAGTTAATTTGTGCCTTACTTGATTGTTTTGATATTAAAGCTATGGATCCTTCATATTTGATAATTTAGGAATATTATAAAAAAAAGTTTTTGTTTTTTTAAATGGGAATTTCCGATGGGATTTTTGTAAGGTTTGTTTGCAGGTGATTCAATGGGTTTCCTAGGAAGTCTGTAAACTGGCTAAGAGGGGACTAACCAAGCATTTGACGGATTCGTAGGGATTTTGACAAGGTTGTCTGCTTCCTCGTTTCTTTAATTCCTTAATATGGTCTCCCCCTTATGAAGTCTATTTCTTTCTTGTTATTTGGGCTATATATTCATGTAGATGTGACCCAAGAGTCTAGTGTATTAAATGTTGTCCAGTTTTATAAGAACTCTCTGGTTTCTAAGGGCTATCGTGTATTTATAATAGTTATTTGAATGTGTTCATGTAGTCGTGTGTATTATGCATACTTAATTATTTGTATCAGGTTACACTATCCATAGTCATGGTTATGTAATGATTTTCAAAATAATGTTTTATAATAATTATAATTTTATGTTTCCTCTTCAATCTTAAATCAGAAACAAAAAAATAAAAATGAACATTGTTTTCATTAAAAGGTTTAAAAGCAAGCATAACTAGATTGGAATGTTACTTTCTTCATTCTAGAAAAAAAAAAACCTTTTTTCTAACACGACCTAATCTAGTCTATATAATGTGAACGACAAATTAAGGAAGACATATATAGCTGCAGTTTCACTTGTGGACCGAGAAGACAATAAAATATAAAAGTCGTAAAATTGATCATCCATTTCAGGTAAACCTATTTATAAATGATTACAGAGGGATGCTTGGTTTTTGCTACTGAATGTGATATACAGGATGTCACAGAATAACTATTCCTATTTTTCTGAAATGATGGACACTTAAACAAACATTTATATTAATAAACTAGTGTCTGGAAATTCTTCAGTATCGAGATAAAATGAAATAAATCTACTGTCACACCAAGACTTTCCAGACGGTATGGAATACGTCCCCTTCCCTTTTTTTTTTTTTTTTTTTTTTTTTTTTTTTTTTTTTCTCTTTATTGATTATCACAACTACATAATTTGTTAATGTTATAAGTGACACTGATAACAATGTTTTTTGGACGGTGAATTACATGATAAAGGTAATAATCCATTGATTACTCCTTTTGGCGTGAATCATTCAGAATATGAACAAATATAACAATAAAAACAAGTGAGTGAGAAAAGAAGCACTAATTAAAAAAAGAAAAGAAATGTTTGTTGTAAGGAATGATAAGTATGAGTTAATTGATAATTAATTATTAATATGGAATTCCATATTTAATAGATCTCGGGGCCACTGTCTCCTCAGGCGGCGAGGAGGATTATCAGGGATGGATTGGGAAGAAAGAAGTTCTACTAAAGGATTGGGGTGATTTAATAAGGACTCGTGGAATTTAGGGTATCTGGATATATTTAGGTCACGGACAAAAGGAATATTGAGGTCATTATGGAGGGTGAGGTTGGATACGTAAAAAGGAGCATCGGTAATTTTACGAAGGATCTTTGATTGAAGAGTTTGTAGTCGGCGGGAGTTGGAAGGCTTGGTGCTACCCCATACCTCCAAACCGTAGGTCCAAGCCGGTTTTAAGACTGTGTTGTAGATAAAAATGTTTATTACTTAGTGTAATCTTGGACCTACGTCCCCTTCCCGGGAAAGTAAAAGTTGAACCATTGCAATCTTTGAAAAACAACAACTATTTTCGTAGTTGTCATTTTACGTGTGTCACAAATTAGTATATTTTAGATATATTAGGGTTTGATTGAAAATGCATAATTTTATAAATGTTGAATAAGCAGACATGCTTATTGCCTACCAAACAGCTTACGGTAATGCAAATGAAGGAAGGCGAATTTATGCAGCAGCATTCTAAGCATCACATTTCCTATCATAGATCATTTTCAAGATTGGATCAGCGTATTAGAGATATTGGTGAATTATTATTCGAAGAAATATTGTTTTCAAGCATGATGGTGCACCAGCACACTTTGGATTAAATTGCCGAAATTATCTAAATGCAAATAATGTTGACGAACTTCAGGATTGCTTTATTAAAAGGTTTATTTTTAGATAAACATACCAAATTAAATTGTACATATACTGCCTCTGTGAATTAGACCAGTGTTGGAGACAACAACTTCTGGCCTTAAAATGTATAATAATACAAGTGGCAAAAATATGAAATGAGAAAATGCTTTAGTATGAAATGAGAATGCACCGTGCCCTGGGTGTGGCCTGCTTATATAAACAAAGTAGTGCTGACGTCATGATTAAGTTGTAAGTGTATGTGTTCGTCAGTGTTTCTATGTATTGTTAGAGTCAGCACTCTATTAAAATATAACTTGCACAATTTCCAAATGGATGGATCGGAAAACAGGGGTCAATTTCTTGGCCAATATCTATTTTGAAGAATTCGGCAGTCGATTACACATAGATACAACTTGTGTATCGAAAATTATAACTTTGAACAATTTTTTATAAAGTATAATTCAGTATTATTTTAAATAAAATGTTCCTTAACTTAACTGCTTCAATTTATTGAAGCAGTTAAGTTAAGAGATTGTTTTTAATGATTTCTAGTTTATCTTTACGCCGAAAAATTTCCGGACACTAGTTTACATATTAATAAAATATGTTTAATTATGTGTCCTCTATAATTTCTTAAAATTATAAATAGTTATTCTGTGACACTCTGTATAATAAACCGTGTCTTTGGGCTGCCGTGCCTACCAATAGACTTATACATTATACATCTATGTTTAGTGATGGAAACAGGGTCGACATTTCGCTTAAGGCATTCGTAACCGGATAGATACTACTTCACTTTTGTAGCTACCTATTTATAGCGCGATGCTGTGTTCATTTAGCAACGAACATATGCCCGGAATCGAGAATCGAACCTGGATATACTGCATGTCAATCGCGTAAGATTACCAGACACCCTGATAAAGTTATAATCATATAAATTGATGTTTATTACTTGAAGCTTGCTGTGCATGTTCAATCCTTATTATTTGTATTTTAAAATATAATTAAACGCGATACCCTCCTTCACAAGATAAATAAAATGTATCGATCTTACAAACATAAAGAAACTGTTAATTTCACTTTAACTCTTCTTATAATAATGTGACAATCGAACTAAATGCTTTACAGGGTTCGTTCCTTTATTAACTAAAAGCAGTGAAATGAACCACCGTCTGATTACTTCCATGATCCATGTCTTCTTTATTAATGATACTTCCTTCAGACTTGGCAGACATTAACGTTTGTTTCGCGTGTTCTGGACACCAAATACTTAATTTTAACTTGAACTCATTCACTCGATTCTCAGACATTCCGCTCTAGTGTCCCTTTTAAAATAAAATTCGATTTTCTCCTTTCCTTATGATGACTTTATTTAACATTATTAGGCTCAACCTATAATTATATGAATTTGTACAACTGCAAATTCCATTTTTTGGCATTTTCTTATTTTTATGCACTCCTGGATTTTTGGCTCTATCTGCAATAGTTACTCATTGTATACTCCGGTGTTATTAAGAAATTTATCTGTGTGAAATTAGTTAGCTTAGCAATGATTCGCAATGTGTTTTTATGAAGGAAGAGATGTATTAAGGTAAGAGAAAACTTTGTTTTCTTGGTAGAATATAAACTTAAAATCTAAAGTAATTGTAATTACTGTAATTGTGAGTCAATAACGTTCACATGTGTGATGACATGAGAAAATGTTGACCGGTTTAATGGAAATTTAGAATACACGTTTCTTTAATCAATGCTCAGGCTAAGTTTGATTAACTAAGGTTGGGTAACTTTATCGCGGTTCAATGATCCAAGCGCATTTTGGAACAAAGATCCTTATGGCACGTTCTGTAGCCCGGGAGTGAATCCTGAAAAAAAGACCAAAATCATTGTCACAAAACCAAGCGTCACGAAATCTACCGATGACGATAACTTAAGTAAAAGATGACCGAGTGAGTTGAAATTTGGTACACACGTTCATTTTACCAATGCCCAGGCTGAGGTTGTTGAACAACGTTATCCACCTAAGCGTTCACGCGCAACGCTCGCGTGAACGAAAGCTTCATTGGAATTTTAGGACGGGAAAAAATTTTAACTTCATCTATTTAATGAGACAAACAACTTTATAATAATATGTAAAATAATAAAGGTTTTAAAAAATGAAGTGGGTCAAATTTAGGTTACAAGAAAGATAAAAACAAACAAATTATTTTAAAAATTAATTATTTGATAATAAAAGTTTTTAAAATTGAAGAGGGTCAAATTTTGGTTACAAGATTTGTAGACGGATAAAAACAAACAAATTAAAATAAAAAATAGACTGCCAATTGGTGTGGCACATGGGTCATTCTCAAATAAACTGTCACTTTGCTGTCCGGAGGTTTCCTATCTCAACCTACCAAGAATCATTGAGTTCGTCTTAAAGCAGTGTACATTTTGAGCTATCAAATTAGAGGTGGGTAATAACTGTTATTTGACGGTAACTTATCACTAGGGCACGGATTTTGCATATTTGCATATTTTTTTGCATATTTGCATATTTCACTTTAAATGCATATTTTTGCATATTATTGTTTTTTAAATAAATAGAGTTTATTTTCATTTATTATATTAATAATTAAATGATAAAATTAATATAATGAAATGAGTCAATGTGTAAGGTGGATGATATGTTTATTTTAAGTTTTGAGTTAAAAAAAAATAAGAGTATTAGCTTCTGTGAAATACAGAAGTGGAGAAAAGGGAGGGGAGCATTCTGTAAACCACAGCTATTAAAAGGGACTATTGTAAACTATACCACGGGTATGAGGTGTTGAGTGTACCTACAAATACGATCTAAAAGCTAAAGTATAAAGTCGCGACGCGAGTTATATTTGATATAATTATAATAGCTACTTTTTTTTTTAACAATATAAAACATTAACAATATTTTAAAGTTAAAATGCCCAAAACTGAAACCAAATCGAAAGTTTTAGCGGTGAAATATGTTCGTGAGTTTTCTAAAGAAACATTTCGTAGTGATGGTGACATTTTATATTGTACTTGTTGTGAGAAACAAGTTTCTATATCAAGGCGGTCTATGGTAACCCAACATATTGCCACAAATAAACATAAAGAAAACAGAGAGAAAAAACAAACATCTGTACAAACGTTCATCACATCACCGTCCCCATCATCAAGTAAGTCACCTTTTTCTATGGATTTATGTCGTGCTTTAATCAGAGACTTGGCAGACATTAACGTTTGTTTCGCGTGTTCTGGACACCAAATACTTAATTTTAACTTGAACTCATTCACTCGATTCTCAGACATTCCGCTCTAGTGTCCCTTTTAAAATAAAATTCGATTTTCTCCTTTCCTTATGATGACTTTATTTAACATTATTAGGCTCAACCTATAATTATATGAATTTGTACAACTGCAAATTCCATTTTTTGGCATTTTCTTATTTTTATGCACTCCTGGATTTTTGGCTCTATCTGCAATAGTTACTCATTGTATACTCCGGTGTTATTAAGAAATTTATCTGTGTGAAATTAGTTAGCTTAGCAATGATTCGCAATGTGTTTTTATGAAGGAAGAGATGTATTAAGCTAAGAGAAAACTTGGTTTTCTTGGTAGAATATAAACTTAAAATCTAAAGTAATTGTAATTACTGTAATTGTGAGTCAATAACGTTCACATGTGTGATGACATGAGAAAATGTTGACCGGTTTAATGGAAATTTAGAATACACGTTTCTTTAATCAATGCTCAGGCTAAGTTTGATTAACTAAGGTTGGGTAACTTTATCGCGGTTCAATGATCCAAGCGCATTTTGGAACAAAGATCCTTATGGCACGTTCTGTAGCCCGGGAGTGAATCCTGAAAAAAAGACCAAAATCATTGTCACAAAACCAAGCGTCACGAAATCTACCGATGACGATAACTTAAGTAAAAGATGACCGAGTGAGTTGAAATTTGGTACACACGTTCATTTTACCAATGCCCAGGCTGAGGTTGTTGAACAACGTTATCCACCTAAGCGTTCACGCGCAACGCTCGCGTGAACGAAAGCTTCATTGGAATTTTAGGACGGGAAAAAATTTTAACTTCATCTATTTAATGAGACAAACAACTTTATAATTAATTTTTGACATTTTTATGTTTAGGCTATGGAACGTAAGTCAAAAACGTTACGTTAGTTTTAGCTTAAAATACTCAGAAAAGTATAACAGGGAGTTAAAAAGCTATAGGAGGTGTGTAGTCCAGTCTCCAGCTGTCGGGCCTCCCTCCACCGCACGTCATAGGGCCAAAGAGAGTCAAAAAGATTTATACGTGTGACAGGGGGTTAGAAAAGTACAGGAGGTGGCCATCAACTCTCAGCCCTCTCGGTCTACCTAGTATGAAGGCATATTAACAATTCGTAGAAGGCGGGCCGGCGCCTTTGAATTCAGTAATTTGTAATCAAACCGCGGCAGTGCCGGTGTGGATAAGAATAAAAATTATCTTCCATCTACTTTTATCAATTATTTCATTTTATGTCGGTAGTTAACCCAGAGCGAAAACATGAAAATGTCTCAGTGTCTTGCGGACTCGTATGCAAGAAGTATTTTCCTTATAATTTTAGTAAAACGAACACCGACACTGCTATGAAGTGATAAAGATGAAAAAATTTATTAAAGCGAACCTAAACGTTTAAAACAAAGAAAACAACGTTTTTACCGATATCTTACGTTCTATGGTAACGATTTTAATAAAACTTCTTACACATCGTCTAAAGTACAATTGAAACAGGCCTGTAAAACGCTTGCGTAAACGTGAACTTCAAATGTAAAATTGGAATTTTGGGAACGGGAAAAAATTCTTACTTTAACTATTCAATGAGACAAACAACTTTTATAAATTATATTTTTTTTAGTAAAACGAACACCCACACTGCTATGAAGTGTTAATGATCGCTAAATTTATAAAAGCGGGCCAATAAATGTAAAATTTCAACCTGATTCAAGCAGAAGTTTTTGCGTAGTAAAGTGATATATTTTATAATATTTTAAATGGAGTAATAAATATGCCGGCGGAGTCTGAGGTAACAGTCGTGTTCCGTCACTACAAGCATCTTCTCTAACTATAAGCACATCATGATTAACATTTTTTATCAATATACAGTACATTATTTATTGCAAGAAGCAATCAGGCATATAAAATTTTAACCAGATACAAGCAGAAGTTCTTGTGTATTGGTGATTTATATTTTATAATATAATATTTTAATTGGAGTAATTCGCCGGCGGAGTCTGAGAGGACAGTCCTTTTTCTTCTCTACAACCATCTACTTTAACTATAAACTTTCATAAACCTCATAATTAACTTTATTCTCAATATACAATACATTATTTAATGTAAGACGCGCGCTTCAAAGATAATAAAAAGTTTTTCTTTTCATTATGCCTTAACTCCGTTAGTAAAAATAGTCAGTTACTTTTAATTTTGTCTCTTTCTAACTCCACCATGTATACGAAGATAGTATCGTATTCTTAGCAGTGTGATTTTATAATTTATACTCGCCGGCGTCAGCTGGCCTACGGCCAGCTTTTGCCCGTCGAGTGGCCAGGTAGATATATGCCAGGTACTTGTATATAGTAGTTGGTACTTGTAACTTACAAGTATCTTACAAGTTGTAAGATCTGGTAATGTTGAAGGAGGTTGTGGTGGGATATTGTAGCCATCAGGTGGGTTAATTATACTGTTATAATTCGCAGTATATAAATGACAAAATAAACAAACGATAAAGCAAACAAAGAAACAAAGTATGAATGCTATTGACGTCTAGATCTAGAGTAGCTAAGTATCTGTGAAGTTGTAGAGGGGAATGAGTAAGGTGGGGTGACAGGAGCGACGGGAGTGGATGGGAAGATCGGACATATTCCCGTCTCTGTCTCGTTTTATGGCGCGGCACTATTAAAGTAAATATTTATTTAATAACTTTGGTACTAACCAACATTTTTCGGAGAAACAATGCATCTAACATGCGCCAAATGTGGTGCACATAATATAATTAATTTAATAAACAAATAACCCAGCAACCAAATCGTAAAAACTGCTATAAAAATAGTTTTTTTTTTTCAATTTTAACCCCCTCAAAACTAAAAATAACACAAAATAGACCATAACAAAAATGAATCTGCTATTCAAGAGCTTTTCAACGATATAAATCATATTATTAAAGATTAACTTAACATTTGTATCTCTGTACTCTAAGGTACAAAAAAAAAATAAAAAAAAATAAAAAAAAAAATAAAAAAAATTCAAAGGGCATTAATTTAACTAATAAATAAATATAATGTAATGACCTAATAAGCTGTTGAACGGGACTAAAACTACAAAGAAAAAATAAAAAAAATAAATATAAAAAAAAAAAAAATAGATATGAAAAAATAAAAAAATGATTAAACCTAATAAAAAATGATTTAAACCCTTCAAGAAAATTATAAATCAGTACAAAAGTACGAGTACATTTTTAAAAAATAAACAAATATAATAGCTTCAATGTACAAATCAAGGCCTTTCAAATTATATACAATACAAAATTAAAAACCAAAAAAAGTGGTCACGTGACACGGTGCACAGAAAAACGTTTAGTCTTAAGTTCTCAGCAAATAGGATGAACTAATAAAATATAAGAGCACATATAATAAATTTAATAAATTTAAATTAAAAAAAAAAAATAGTAAAAACCTCTATAAAACAGTTTATTAATTTTACCCCCCTAAAAACTAAAAATACCCCAAAATTGAACGTAACGAAAATTAATCCACTATTCAAAAGCTTTTCAACGATATACATCATAATTATAAAAGATTAACTTAGACATTTGTACCTCTGTACTCTAAGGCCTAAGGTACCAAAATTATATTTAAAAAAAAAAAAAACAATACAAAAGGGCATTAATTTTACTAATAAATAAATAAAAATAAAATAACCTAATAACAAAAAATTATTTAAACCCTTTAACCTACAACAAAATTATAAATCGGTACAAACGTACGTGTACAACATTTTTAAAAAATAAATAAATATAATAGCTTTAATGTACAAATCAAGGCCTTTCAAATGATATACGACACCATATTAAAAACCAAAAAAGTGGTCACGTGACACGGCACACAAGAAAAAGTGTACTCTCATGTTCTCAGCAAATAGGATGAACTAATGAAATAAAATACACTCAATTTAAAGAGCATTACTGTGAGATTCAAGCGCCTCAATCAGAAATAAAATCGGTCAACAATTACAGAAACTACGGCTATTCAAAGTCAAAAATAGAAAAAAATAAAAACAAAAAAATGTCAAAATAAACACTATTTAGGGTACAACCGATAGAGGTACGACAAAAAGTCATAGAACCAAAGTTGTAGATCTTTTAAAATCAGTTACCGCTGGTGCTGTCCGTTTTCCAATACGACTTACCGTTTAGCTGCAATAAGCCCCAAAACAGCTAAAAAATCAAGTCGGCCATTTTTATTTTTTTAGGGGGGGAAGGAGTGGGAAAAGTAAACTTTTTATAATTATTTTGGTTCACAATATGGACATTGCGCATCGAATGGCGCAAACCTCAAGTCTCTAGCTTTTCTGGAAGTGGGTAAACATTAATGTCAGTGAGTGAGTGAGTGAGTCAGTTAGCCATGCGGCTTTATAGTATGTAGATTTAATGAAAAGCGTAAGGAACTTTGTTCCTACCGGGTGTCCCGCGACACCACACGTATTGTTTTTAGTAAAATGAACACCGACACTGCTATGAAGTGACAAAGATTAAATTTATTTAAGCGGAACTAATCATTAAAAATAAAGAAAACAACGTTTTTACCGATATCTGACGTTCTAACATAACGATTTTAATCAAACTTTTTACACATCGTTTGAAGTACAATTGAAACAGGCACGTAAAATTTCAACCTGATACAAGCAGACGTTTTTTAGTAGGAAAGAGATATATTTTTTAATATTTTAAATTAGTAGGCCGGGTAGGTAGAAAACAGTTCATTTTCCTCTACAAACATACCCATTAAGTATAAACTCATCATGATTAACTTTTTTCTCAATACATATTTATAACTTTTTTTATTTATTTATAACTTATTTATTATTTATTAACTTATTAACTTATTAACTTATTTATTTATTTATATATATATTTTTTTTTATTTATAACTTTTTTCTCAATACATATTTATTGTAAGACGCTGGCTTTAATGATACAAATAATGATTCTTGTTTCTTCTTTTGCCTTAACTCAGCTAGGTGCAAACAGTTAGTTACTTTTAATTTTGTCTCTTAACTCGCTATGTATAAGTAGTTAGCAACGTATAGGTACTTATCAGTGGGATTATATCATTTATATTTAATGAAAAACTTAACGAACTTCGTTCCTACCGGGTGTCCCGCGACACCACACGTATTTTTTCTGTTGAATACTGGCATTTTAGGACAAGAA
The DNA here is from genome assembly GCA_951217055.1 of Gerris lacustris. NCBI lineage: Eukaryota > Metazoa > Arthropoda > Insecta > Hemiptera > Gerridae > Gerris > Gerris lacustris. The sequence goes on along the minus strand of OX578277.1, from coordinate 34,787,068 downwards.
AAGAATGTATCTTTATCTTATCATTGCGTTTAAAATTTTTCTGAAAACCCTTTTTTTAGTCAAACTAACAGCGACACCGCTATTAGGAGAAAAATATCATTAAATCTATTAACAAGAAAATTTTAACATGTTTTAACAAGAAAAAAAATCGGGTGCGGGGTCCTTCCTTACTTCTTTATTTTTCCTCACTTGCTTCAACGAGCAGCATTGGGCGTGGTCAGTACCTAAATGGATGGTTGACCGTTTTGAACTAAATGATTCTTTCATTATCATATTAAAAAAAAATTATACTATATATTTTTTTATTTGTTTTATTTTATTTATTTAACTATTTGAATTTTGGTGGTATTTTGAATCATTGTAAAATTTTTATGTAAAAGGAGGTGCTTAGTGTAGGGAGATTAGTAAGGCAATCCACTACCCTAACTACTCTCCCACCTTAGTATTTAACACATTATCATCTTATATAGTGGCACATTATATATTATTTATAATTGGATATGTGGTTAGTAATAGCTGAGAATGATGTAATTATTGCTTGTTTAAATTCAAATATTTTCCCAGACAAAATTCCTCATTGGGCCCAGCTGAGTTTAACCCATGTGACAAATAACTAAGTAATGTAAATGAGTAACATGGCGCTATGATGACACAAACTGTTTTAAAATTTAAATCCTTACCCCAAAATAATTTTATATTAAAAAAAATCCACCCATAAAGCTTTGAAATATAAATCAAAAGGTAAATTTCCAACAGATTCTTTTTCTTCTACTTTACAAAACAAGTAGGTAATCAAACCCTTTCTTTAGAATAAACTCAACAAAATAGGAAAATAAAGAAAGAAAAAAAGCAGAAAATACATATAAACTTTATTTTTTACCTCTTCTAGTGTTCAAAGATTATCTTTTAACTTTTTTCTTTAAATATGTAACACTGAAATGAAAAGAAGAATTTTTTAGGGAATTTGTATTTCCTCTCTCTTCAAAATCCTTTACATACACACACACAAACTCCCACATATATATATATATATATATATATATATATATATATATATATATATATATATATATATATATATATATATATATATATATATATATATATATATATATATATATATATATTTATATATATATATAACTAGTGAAAAATTCTGTGTTTCTCCTTTGAAATGTTAAAACACAAAAGAGAATTACCCCAGGATAAAAAGAATGTAGCACACGAATTTCATTTTCAACCCCCCCCCCCCCCCCCTTTTTTTGATAGAGCAAGAGAGAGAATTGGAAAACCTGTTTCATCTAAAGAATAATTAATTTAACAGTTTTCAATATAAACGATCACCATTTTTATTGTATGCCTACATATATGTGTATAATGTCTAAGTTGTATAATATATATATATTTTTTTAATCCATTTATCTTTGCAGCCCCATTTCATACAGTTTTTACAAATAATCAGCAATAAAGGTCTATTTAAAGGTTAACCTTTTTTTTAAAACAAAAATAAGTGTAATGTATAACTAGATCAACAAAAATTCAAAAAATAAAAAGATTTAAAAAAAAGATAACAAGAGAGTAGAATTAAGATAAGTTAGTTTTTTTTTTCATCCTTGCTCTAGTACTAATTACATGGAGTTGCCGTGCTGCATATTAATTGCAAGGCAACCTTAACGTCTTTATTATAACAATAGAGGGGAAAAAGGGGTAGAAATAAAATCTTGAAATGATACCTTTTTTCATTACCATTGGTAATAATAAAAGAAATAAAAATGATAACAACGTCGGGTTGAAAAAAAGATATCATTCTGTGAGGAAAAATCTTGAGGGAATTTCCTTTATTTAAACTTTCATAAGGTCCAATCAGAATCATTGAGATTTAAATGTAAGAATTTTTAAAACGCCACTATTTAATTAAATAGTAAGTCAGTTTAATAAGGTTTTAATGTTCTATAATATGTAAAATAATAAAGGTTTTAAAAAATGAAGTGGGTCAAATTTAGGTTACAAGAAAGATAAAAACAAACAAATTATTTTAAAAATGAATTATTTGATAATAAAAGTTTTTAAAATTGAAGAGGGTCAAATTTTGGTTACAAGATTTGTAGACGGATAAAAACAAACAAATTAAAATAAAAAATAGACTGCCAATTGGTGTGGCACATGGGTCATTCTCAAATAAACTGTCACTTTGCTGTCCGGAGGTTTCCTATCTCAACCTACCAAGAATCATTGAGTTCGTCTTAAAGCAGTGTACATTTTGAGCTATCAAATTAGAGGTGGGTAATAACTGTTATTTGACGGTAACTTATCACGTTCCCGTTCTCAACCGATAACAGGTTCCTTAAATAGGTTATTTGGGTAACAGGTTCCAACAGTGTCTTGATGAGCAAAAAAAAAAAAAAAAAAAAAAAAGTGTCCTCGAAAATAGTGAAGATATTTATTGAAATCCAAAGAGTGGGATCGCATTAAAGATCTATTTAAAATTTAACAGGGATTTAACAAGCATAATAAAACAAAAAAAAGGCTCCCTGGGCCGTTGGCCGATAAAAGCATGTAATAAGTATGAGTCTAAAATAGTTGCGGCGATGAAGTCCTAAAGAGAAGTATAATATAATTATAATAAATGTTGTTTGACAAAAATCGGTCCAGTAGAACAGAAGATAAAACGTATGTTAGTTACGTATGAAAAGCGGGGGTGGGGTGGGGCCGTAGCGCAAACCTGGATCTGGAGGGTGTCAGCCGAGGTTTTGTCATAAGTCCGCCGCAGGCCCCGCGGCAGAGACACTGACACTAGGTGCGAAACTACTAATTATGCAGAGGAAGGGACGAGGATGACGGCTCCGAGTAGGTTCCAACCGAGCGCCTCTATACATCTACCCTATTGACAAACTAGCAAATCTTATTTAAATAAGATATATTAAATAACATTATTTAAATGGAAATAACAAAACTTACAATACTGTTATAACGGAAATGGAATCACGAACGGTAACGGAAATAAAGAACATGACTGAATTGATAACGTAACGTAATGAAGAGTTATAGTTACAATATAACGCTTCATTAAAACCTAATACCTAAGGAGTTACTGATATTTGATGAGTTCCCGTTCTGCTAACGTTATAATATAACGCTTCATGGAAACCTAATACCTACACTACCCAGGAGTTATTGATTAACTATTAAAATATTGATAACGTTTCCACCCCGTTACCGTTAGGATAGGAGCAGATTGTTAGGTTATTTTCGACCCACCTCTATATCAAATGTTAAAAAATGATTGAAATTAAAAAAAATAAAAATTATTTTTTCCGTGGTAGGCTGTAAAATAGTAACTTTAGAGCCTAAAAAACAGCTAAAATCCATTTTTTCATTACGTGGACTTAAAAAATCTTTTCATTACTCCTAGCTGTAAAGAAACATTTTTTTACGTCCTAGGAGGAAAAAAGTTTTTATTGCACTGCTGGCAGTTGCCAAAACTTCCGTTAGTAGCGCTGCAGTCTTTGTAGAAATGCTTAGTACGATTTAATTTCGCTAGATGTCAATGCGTTTTATTTATCTTTTCTTATAGTGTAACCTCTTTTCAAGGTTTCTTTTTTTAAATCTTAAGTATTTACTAATATTTGTTATTATTAAGAAAAAACTCACTTCACAGCCTAGTAACATAATATACTATTTCTTGGAAAAATTAACAAAAGTAGCTGTCCGGAGTGCATTTCGAAAATTTTCAGTGACGATTTTAGTTAAAAAATATGAACTTAAAAAATTAGGGCAGGGACCTAACTTCCATATTACTTATGTCGATGATGTAACAAGGTGCAAATATTTTTTCAGACACATCGATTTATCATTAATGGAAATAAAGTGTGTGTCCTGAACTTTCCAGAATAAGAGTCACGGGAGTGACGATTTGGACGGAAGGTGACATGAGTAACACTCCTTTTACTGACACTATTTTGAATGCATTCCACACTCATGACCGTATCAAAATATCTGCCAATTAGTTTGGTATATTATATAGCTTCCTCATGTCCTAATATTAGTCGAAAGGTCACGCGTAATACACGGAATTGAAAGTGTGGTTATTTGGACCTATTTCGATTCCAAGTGGGGTCACACTGATTTCCTATCCAATATTAAATGTTTTTACATACAGTTAAATCTATAGCCTACTTTAGACAAACCATCCTAGTTTTATTTCCCGTAAACTTTATGAAGCTCGGAAGCAATAAGTTTCTAGATGAGAATCCAATCAATATTAATTAATTTATTATTATGAGGCGCACTAATATAGGGTAAAGCTGATTAACAATACGTATATAAGATTGCAGTGAAATAGAGTTAGGCACAAAATTCTAACTTCACAACGTGTAATTAATTTAATGTTGGAAAACTTGAACATCTGAAGCAGGTCATTAAGTTGGCTAAGTCCTTTAATGGAAGATCAATCAAGTTCTGACAGTTTCTAATCGAGTTGATCCTATTACCAAGAAGTCAGCTGTAAAGTTTGACGCTTCCAAAGCACTGTTACATGAGACCTTCACAATTTTAACATTACTTCCTCTTAGAGTCTTTCGCTTGAAGGTTTTTTTAAGTATGGATTTCGGAGTAATTAGTCTGTGAAAGAGTGACGCGTTTTCGGTAGTTTGTTGAGCTTCAAAATTTGTCTCATAAAATGAACTTCAAAATGCCCATATATAAACCTTTAGGCGTACAGGCTATACACAAAACATCGACACAATTTATGGTTTGAATCCCATATTTTGTACAAAATTAATTTAAATCATCGTAAGAACAATTTTTGAAATATTTGTTATTCAAAATATGTGAAATTGACATGGCTTCATCCCAACATAATAAGGTACAACATAAGGCCAACTTTACATGCAACCTAAATTACATCAAAAACAGACAGGTAATTTAAAAAATATAGATACACGTATAAATATTATTGACAGTCAGCCAACAAGAAATAATTTAACAGGTGGTTAGTTGAGGAAATCTGGAGACAAAAAATAGTATTTTAGAAAGACCATAATGCTACCGTCACTTTTGATATGCTTGGAAACTGTACTATGTTGATTGACACACCGAGGAATGAGAATAATTGAAAATATGAGAAAAATGATTCTTATGAATGATCATCTCCATTATACCTTTAATCTCGAAAATAAAAACAAGGTAACTTTTAATGATTAATACCTTAGACCCGTATTTTGAGAATAAACAACACAATAAATAGTTTTGCTTATTGAGTATGATTCAAAGAACCTGTCTCTGCATGTAAAATGAAAAGATTTGTTTCCGAGTTTACCGAAGGAAATAGACAAAATTGTGATAATTTAAAAGAACGACATTTTTTAAGTTAAACTTCATAATTAGCCTACTGCTGGTTCATATTAACTGCGCTTATTGCTTCCTCTTCTACATGCGCACAAACAATTTTGTTTAACACCTACATTTTTTAAACTTCCTTATCTAATTCTAAGAAATTGAAATTGTTTGTCCAAAGTAGCTTACACATGGTCCCGTATTTATGTCAACCGTCTAACCCATTTAATATTAAACAAAAATAGACTGCCAATTAAAGAGGCACTTAGCTTCCAAAAGAAAAAAAAAATCATGGGAGATATCCTGTAGTTCACACTACAGAAAAAACGAATGTTAACAGTTTTGAATCTATATTTCGACTGAAAACTATATTATAATAAAAAATAAATACGTGTGGTGTCACGGGACACCCGGTAGGAACGAAGTTCCTTACGCTTTTCATTAAATAAAAGTTATAAAATCACACTGCTAAGTATACGATGCTAACTACTTATACATGGCGGAGTAAGAAAAGAGACAAAATTAAAAGTAACTAACTATTTGTACCTTGGAGAGTTAAGGCAAAATTAAAAGAAAAGCATTTAGCGAATTTCCATTGGAAAAAAATCGCTAATAGAGCCACTGGCATGGCGTGAGTTTGAGCCGGGATTGTGGCCAAAATACGTTTCATGGGCCCCTGATCACGAAAAAATTGGTTTTACAAAACTTTATATATATATTATAACCTAGATTTTTACCATCGGCTAAATCTCAGTGGTTTAGGGTCGGGGTAATAAACCAAAACAATATAGAAACACAATAGTTGGCAATTAAGAAGAAGAGCAAATAATAATTTTATTTCACACAGTGACAAAATTAATTGGTTGTGTTGACTTTAATAAAACATAAATGAAATAAGATTTCCTTAACCTGGCCAGGATTCTAAACTAATAATTTTTGTTATACATATGAAATAGTAAATAAGAATTAGATAACATATAGGTAATTATTATATGGGAGATAATAATAAGTGAAGGGGGGGTTGAACTTATCTGAAGTCCAGCGGTAGCCGGGTAGTTCAGGTCCCAAATTCTGAAGGTTCGGTCGTCGTCCAATCTACCTCTGCTCTCCGACGATCTATATTATCACCAATCCACCTATCCGGTCACACCTACTCCCGTAAGTATCCCCAGTAATTCGGTAGCCGCTCAAGTTCACCAAATTTGTCCCACGGGCCTACCGAACGTGGAAAGACTGGCGAATGTCTCTTCACGAACCGAACTGTAATCCGAAGTCACTCGTACACTTCACTCACACCAGATAAAAATGGAGGTTCGGTGGTAAGAACTATGGTACGAGCTCACGGAGCGTGGACACGCCGAAGTGTTCCTGGACACGCGATGTCCCACAAATCGTTCGGTTACGAGATTTCCGACGCAAGGTCGAACGGTAATAGATCGGAGATGTTGCTTGGGCCAAGACTCGGACCTCACTAACTTGAGCCAGTAGCCGGCGGATGAGACCTCTTTGTTTATCAAAAAGGAGCAAAGGGCGATACGATTTACCTCTGCTTTCGCTCCAGCTCCGATTGAACAAACAACAGATAAAAAGCTAATTTCCTCTTAGCTAAAACAAATAATAAATAAAAAACGAAATCATAATTTTCGCGTTATATGAGAATCCTCCCTCAATGACAGGTGTTAGTCTTCGCCTGAAGTGTCCTTTTTGATGTCCTTGATATGCCAACGACCAAGAGGGCGTCCATCAAAATCTTCAAGTTCAAGAACTAGCGGCGAGTGTTGCTGCTTAATCCTACATTTGATGTATTTTGGAGCTAGCTTGGCTGCAAAGTGTCCGGCTCCATCTGAAAGGACATAGTTTTTCTTCCAAACTACCTCACCGGGCTCAAACTTTCCTGGTCTTCTCCGAAGATTATAGGGCGGTACATTCCGCTCGTGGCCCCGCATTAATCGTTCCTTTACTGAACCACGAAGTTTCCCTAATAGTTCAAGCATTTCGTGACGGTTTCCCCTGGCTTCTGAGTTATTCTCCTTGGGCAACACCTCGAAATCCTTTCCAGTTACAGGCAACCTTCTTCCAAAATTAAGAAAGGCCGGCGTAAATCCTGTTGTTTCATGTTCAGCCGTGTTGATTGCAAACTGAAACTTCTTGAGATGTACGTCCCATGCTCGTTGATTATCTCCTACATAGCTCCTGATCATCGTCTTGACGACACGGTTTACACGTTCCGCGGGGTTACTCTGTGGGTTATATAATGGGTTGTATAAAAGTTTAACTCCATACTCCTTCATGCAGTCCTGAAAATTTCGGCTCTTGTACTGGACTCCATTATCACAGATTAGGTACTGTGGAACCCCAAAAACTAAAAAGGCATCATTTTCCAGATGTTTAAGGATTGTCTGGGTTGTAGCTTGCCTCAAAGGAAACAGGAGAACGTGTTTAGTAAAACAATCGCTGATGACAAGGATGTATTTGTTCTGTTTTGAGCTTGGAGGTAGAGGACCCATAATATCAGTGCTCACCATCTGCCAGGGATATTCAGGACATCTTTGGCTGCCCATTAGTCCGTGTGGTTTCTTCTGTTCAGGCTTCGTAGCCAGACATGTCTGACACTTACGCACGTATCGAGCCACATCTGTATGAAGTCCTGGCCAGTAGTAGAGTTCCGCTATTCTACAGTGTGTTTTATATATTCCCAGGTGTCCAGCGGTGGGGGAATCATGCATTTCTCTCAGGATCTGTTTTCTCAAAGTCTTGGGAATAACGAGCTTCCAACCATTTTCAGACACATAAAATGTTGACCTGTTATTCACCCTCCTATAGAGCTTACCTTGAATCACAGACCATAATGGATATTTATCTGGAGACTCAGTGACATTTTCTACCATTTTCGCATACCACCGATCGTGGTCATGAGTCGTGATGTCCACAGCATCGATGCAGATTCCTGGAGCTCGAGAGAGAGCATCAGCCACTAAATTCTCTTTTCCTGGGCGATGTAAAATTTTAAACTGGTATGGTAACAGTTTTAAGGACCATCGAGCGAGCCTACCAGTTGGATCTTTTAAATTCTGTAACCATACCAATGACTGGTGGTCTGTCACTACTTCAAAATCTGCTCCCTCGAGATATGGTCTGAACTTTTCCACTGCCCATAATACCGCTAAACACTCAAGCTCTGTTGCCGAATAATTCCTTTCACATTTATTAAGGGCCCGAGATGCGTAGGCGATCACCCTTTCCCCCTCTTCCAAGTTCTGAGACAATGTAGCTCCAAGCCCTACTTTAGAAGCATCAGTACGCACGGTGAATGGTTTCGAAAAATCTGGACCAGTGAGGACCGGGGCACACACAAGTCTTTCTTTAATTAGGCGGAAAGCCTCTTCACACTCTCTCGTCCATGCAAATTTTGAATTCTTCTTCAGTAGATTTGTTATTGGGGCAGTCAAAGTAGAAAAATCCGCCACAAAGCGCCTGTACCAGGAGGCCAACCCAATAAATTGGCGAACTTGCTTCTGAGACCGGGGCACGGGGAAGTTTAAAATTGCCTCGACTTTTCCAGGGTCAACCCTTAAACCACGGCTATCAACTATGTACCCCAAGTAAGTCAACTCTGGTCGACAATATTGGCATTTTTCAATATTCAGAGTCAGACCGGCACTTAGGAGACGTTCAAAGATATTTTTGAGAACGTCTATATGTTTTTCAAATGTTTCAGTTGCTACCACAATATCGTCTAAATACACCCAGACGAAGGGTTCTAAATCTGCTCCTAACACGTTATCGATTAGTCTCTGCCAAGTAGCAGGGCTATTGTGGAGGCCAAAGGGTAAACGCCGAAACTGAAATAAACCTCTGCCAGGTACGGTAAATGCCGTAAACTCTCGAGATGTTAGATCTACTGGAACCTGCCAGTAGGCCGATTTTATGTCTAATGATGACAAGTACCTCGCATTTCGCAACCTGTCCAGAATTTGAGATACATATGGTAAGGGGTATGCGTCCCTTTTCGTGACTTGGTTTAATTTTCTAAAGTCCACACAGAACCTATATTTATTGTTTGGTTTCTTCACCAAGACTACTGGGGAAGACCAGGGGCTGTGTGATGGTTCCACAATTCCCTCGGACAGCATTTTGTCTAGTTCTTCGTGCATGATTTTTAACATGGGAGGAGACACCGGATAATAACGTTGTTTTATCGGGTCGGCACCCTCAACATCAATCTTGTGCTGAACCAACGTAGTACATCCTAATTTCGAACCCATTCTGGTAACGTATTCCTCTATAACCTGTTGTAAAGTCTGTTGTTGTATCTGAGTTAGGTGATCCTTATCGGTAAGTCCTTCAACTATTTCTATGCTGCCAACTTTTTCGCTGAATCTCCACGTGCCTTTAGATAAATCGGGGACCAATCCCAGGGCTCGCCAGAAGTCAAGGCCAAGGATTAAGGGAGTGGTTATTTCAGGTACAATAAGGACTGGTAAGATCCGGGTAACCCCTTCAACTTCAAACGGTATATCCGCAACCCCAACTACGCGACAGGATGTGCCGTCAGCTATCGTTACTTGGAGTCTAGGATCTTCATATGGTTTAAATCCCAAATTCCTTAAGAGTCTTTCACCTTCTCTGCCGACTAAAGTTCTAGTGGCCCCTGAATCGAGCAGACCATACATCTTGGTTCCTAAGATGTTTACTCCCAGGTAGGGTCGCTTATCATTTTCCATCTCGGCCAAAACGTGAGAAATACTGGAGCAAATAGCCTCTTCTCTGATGAAATTTAGCCATTGGGTCTTTTCCTTTTGGTCCGTAAGAAATCTTCTCGAGGGAAAGAGTCGGCCAATTACTCTCGCCCCCCTCTGGAGTTTAAAGACTTATTCTTACTGTAAAATCTACATTTCATGCACTGGTTATTCTTCATTTCCGTGTTACCGCAACGTACACAAAAGTTAAGACTAAGTTGAGGGCAGTGCTGGTATCTATGTCCTTCCTCCTTGCAATGCCAACAGTTCAAAGGTCGGCGGTCACTTGGACCGGATCTTACACAAACTACTCATAACTAAAACACAAAAACCACTCTCGTTCTCGTTTATCACGTCGTGGTCACCACTATAGAAGAAACGAATGTTAACGGATTTGAATATACATTTCTACTGAAAACTATTTTATAATAAAAATAATAAAATAAATAAACACTTTAAGTGTAAATAAATATCAAAATACTAAATAAAATATTAAGTTAGCTTTGCCATAAGCCCCAACTTATCCACCAATTCTGAGCAAAATCGGTTTGTTAGACCTGGAGAAATTCATTGCGCATGCGCAGATGGATTTTTTCATTTGCGCATGCGCAGAGGCTACTATAAATCTTGTATACATTTATTTAAACTTAAGTTCCTTAAGTTTAAAACGCTTTTAAGTTGTTTAGTTTACAAACGCTAAAGTTCCTTAAGCGTTTATATAGTTATACTATATTGTACAAAGCCGGCTTTCAACTAATAGAGCGGTCATCTTCAGTGCCAACTTAAAAGTACCTCTATAAAAAATCTTTATCAAAAACAATGTAGCTTTTTCCTCATATTCCTTTTTGTATTTTATGGTTTTCGTATTTTTAGTAAAACCTTAAGTGACATTTAGTGACAAATTGTTCTTTATTCGATCGATCGCGTTATTGGTGTTAGTCAAATTTACAAACTAGAGAATAATACATTATGAGATCAACAGTGAGTCCTGTGAATGAAAGTGCCTAGATTCATAAATGGCCGAACAGATGATACCAATGCATATTATAACCAACTTTAAGTAATACAAAAATTTATATATTAAGGTATTTGTAATGACACGGGGAGTTAGTTAAGAGACACCTGTTATAAGTTAATCTAGTTTCCCCAAACAATGCTATGAGATAATCTCATATCTAAATATTATGAACGATTATTGTAACACAAACGCAAATCAAGTGTCAATTCTTCTTCTTTCTTCTACTACTTTTACTTAAAGATCTGGCTTTAAACTAGAAATTGTTTTGTGTATAATGCCTGTTGCTGATGCTCGGCTATTAATAAATTTTAAATGTTAGGTTATTAGTTGTTGTCTAAGATAGGGAGCAATTGCTCTGCAAAACGGCCTAGTTAATCATGGCAAGCTTCTGCCTCTACTCGTGCAAGTTGGCCTTTCTGCCGTTGTATCCTGAATTATAGTGTGTTATTAAGAAAGATGGTTAGGGTAGCACTTATATACTGTACTGTGTGATTAAAGCTTGGATTTATAGCGTCCCAACCTCACCTCAGTGTTTCCTTACCTTAAGCATGCCTAGGTAAACTAGTTAGGAATATAAGCATTATATTTTGTACGTGTAGGTGTTTTTTAAGTAAACACTTCGACTAGTCAAGATTAATATTAGGAATTAAGCACATATCTAAGCTTTAAAATAAACTAATATGAGAAACTTTAACGTTAAGGCTCGACAATCTAACGCACCTATGTAAACTTTTAACCACGAAGTCCTCCGCAATGTACAAAATTATTTTATTAAAATAATGGTTTCTACATTATATTTTAAGTCATGCGAAAACGATAATCACCTATAGTAAAGAAGATACAATAGTGTATTCATAAATTTTTACTATGCCTATTATGTTTTAGCCAAAAGTGTAACAAAATTACTTCTCTTTAATCAAATTTATGTGGAATTTACTCGAGATAAAGGAAAAATTAATAAAATGAATTACAATTTTAAACCTATAGGTTAGAGCCTATATAATAGGTTAGAATCTTAAGTAATTTGTAATTAATTACTGTAACTGTGAGTCCGTAACGTTCACGGTGGAGTTAACGTCCGTACGTGTTACGGGTGGAGTTTATATCCACCCGTAATAGTTATTTATTGTATATTAGCACTTAAGGTTTTATTATGATTATATTATTTCCCCATGTTAGTTTGTATTGTAAGAGATAAGAGATAGGGGAAGCCGGAGTCAGCTTAAGGAAGCTATCTTTAGGTCAACTCTTGACCCAAAACAGTGACCATGTTCAACCTATTTATAAGGTTTGCTGATCAATGTTGTGGTTCAAGGGTCTAAAAAATTGAGAGACTTTCGTTCAGTTGGCCTCTGCGCTGCAACCAGACCAGGTCGTGACAGTTGACCTTGAGTGCTAAGTGTGAGTCAGCGAAATGTTTCGACACCAGGTCGGATATTAAGGTCCGAGTCACCCTTAAGTGCCGTGCAAACCTGAGAGTGCGGCCTAATCTGCGAGGCCAGGAATAACAGTGTGACTCGTTGTTCTAAGGAAAACCCCTCGAGGGACAGGGTCATCCGGCGCACAGCCCCATCAGCCCTCCACTTCACCTTCGCTGACCACTACACAACACACAATACACCTAAACCACCGCTAACAGCAGGTTTAACTGTCGATTATTAAAAGGGAATCCCCGAAATAGAAACAAGTTATCGCAGTTAGTTACGTTAGTTTTTGTTAAAATTATTTAATTGTTATACAATATTTATTAGATTAGCATAATTCTTCCTTCTCCCATCAACAAATTCTCTACAGCAATACAAATTCTCTATATTTTTATTGCCTGCTGTTAACCGCACCCCACTAACATTCCCCTAGGACAGGGGTGGCCAACCCGCGGTACGCGGGCCGCAAAGTAGCCCGTGACGGCTTTTGTTGTGGCCCGCGGCTATCTTGTCAGAATTTTTTAAAGTTGTTTTGTATTTGTTTCAACTTTTACCCGGATTTTTATAATGATTTATATTTTATTTATAGTATAATAATAATTATATAATTGTTAATATTTTAATGATTGGATATCGAAATTAACTGAATGACTGCGCAGTGCGCACCCTCTGATGTTTCCTGAAAATCAACAGGCATGTAAATTCCCTTCTTTCTACCCAGAATTCCAGATTCCCCCACTCTCCTTTTTTATGATCAATTTCTTCAAAACTTCTGTCCTTTTATTTCTCTCTTACAGTAGATACCTATGTTTGAGTAATATAGCTTTTGAGTAGAATTATAGTGCCTATTAAGAGTACAATTTTAGTGCTGCACAGAATGAAAGTGACAGTGTGAAGTGATAAGTACTTTTGAACTCCTTACCCTGTTACAGTTAATATTAATAAATTGGTATCTACCTACATCATTTGGCCCCCCGAGTTTGTGTAACCACGATTGTGGCCCAAAATCTAAAAAGGTTGGCCGCCCCTGCCCTAGGTATTGGATTATTCAATTAATTAGGTTAATTTATACATGAATTACTGGTTACCATTTAGTTTTAGGTAGCGCTACCACTTATTTATATGCACATACTTATATACCTTTAATTGTCCTAAATATATATTTGATTGTTAATTTAATTTGTAAGTTATTTTTATTTAATTTTAACCAGGACCCCTTGTCAAGTAAATTTTTACCCACCCCTAGCAGCCGACTGAGCTGGGCAAATATCAAAACCGTAACATCACGTGTGTGATAACTTAAGTAAATGTTGACCGCCTAAGTGGAAATTTGGTATACATGTTCCTTTAATCAATGATCAGGCTAAGTTTGATGAGTAGCTTTATCAGTTTAATGATCCACGCGCTTATACCCTGTTATAAAATGGAATTTTAGGACAAGAAAATAATGTATTTTATCTTATCATTGGGTTCAAAATTTTCTTTATATCCATTGTTTTTATAGTAAAACCAACAGCGACACCGCTATTAAGTGAGAAATATCGCTAAATCCATTAAATTGTCTAAATGAGCTAAATGTTTTAACAAGAGAAAGACATTTTTTAGCAATTGTTTACTTTATAGCGTATGTATGTATTTTATAAATAAATGTTGTATACTTTAATCAATGTAAAATTTTAATGTGATACAGTAAAAGGAGCTACTGAGGGTGGGTGAAGTAGCTGTAAAATGTAGGGAGGTTAGAAAGGCAATCCCACTCCAATACCCTCCCAACCTACCTTACCCTGCAATGTATTTAACACATCATCTTTTACAATGGCACACCATTATATGCTAACTATTAAGTATTCAATATTTATTTCAGTCCGCTCGATGCAATGTTAGAGCCCCTCCATGCCTAGTATCAAAAGGTAATAAATTAGGGGATGATTATATTTTTTCCAACCCATTCCCTTCTAACGAACAGTCGGTCAACAATTCTGCAGGATACGGAAAGGAATCTGAAGGGATCAGGGAGGTAACTAAAAAGGAATCTTATCTCATTTCGGATGGAAATTTAAATTGACCAAGTATGAGCTTTAAGCACATACAAAGGGTCCGTAGACAATTTAACAAATAGGACGAGTTCGTTATCCAGCATAATTCCAGATGTATCAAGATGGCGCTCAATTAAAAGTTTGTTTTAGCTATAACTTTTGAACCATTTATTATTATGACGTGGAAAAAACGCCTTCATATCAATTTGTATTCTCTAAACGCATTGAAAATACACCGAAGAGTTTCGCCCATTCCGTTTCAAATATAAATTTGGGGAGGGGGGATTTATATTTTACAAAATATTCAACGTACCTATAAAAAATTGCTTGAAAACTTTTCTTTGTTTTTTTTGATAATGAATAAATAGTTAATGTTTTTGTTAATTTGTTAAAATAGAATAGAGGGGGACACCATAAATGAATTTTCAAAGACAAATGGCGCAAAGATGATGTTAAAAAAAGGTAGTGAAATAGGAATATATTTATACTCAGGGCGTACATCCATTTCATTTAACACCCCACAAGACGCAATTCCGTTAAAAAAATGTCAGACTCTAGTTTTTGAGGAATTATTTTTTAGGGTATTCCTGTAATTTTCCGGTGATTGGGTTATTACAAATAATATTACTGCAAAGTTTAAAATTGTTGTGTACATTCGGAGATTAGTTGCACTGGCAGACAGACAGACTAGGGCAGAAATAATGTACAAAGGTTCTCGTTTTTGCCTACGGACCCTAAAAATGGAAGGTAACTATATTCTGCAGGCTAGGTTGTAAATACACACACACACACTATCCCATTTTGTGGGCTAGGAGAGTAAAAAAGGAACCTAACCAAAGACTTAATAAAGTTTATTTTTATAAGCACTATTTCTTATTTCGTTAGTTAAACTGTAGATAATCACGTCTTCATTTTTGAGTATCTGGTTTATTTTTAAAGAAAAAAAAAGACCCGGAGCCCAAAAGTTTTTAATTCGTTTTTAAAAAGGAAAAACTTTGCCATTATTTTTGTAGGGTGAAGGTCGTGAGGTAGGAGGTAAAAGTACTTTTCCCTCCAGTTTCATCCAGTTAACCTTTTATCCCGTTATCAAAAACTCAGTGTTAAGAGAAGTACCTCTTCCCCCATCATCTCTCTTCAACTTTACTTTACTGCCACTAAATTTTCGAAATTGTTACTTAATTATCTTTTTGGTTGAAAAGATTTATACTTTGTCAAACAAAAAAACAAAAAAATCAAGTAGAATAGTAATCAATTTAATTTATTGCTTTAAATTTAAATAATAAATTATCTAATTAATATCCAAGTTATATATTATATTATAGATAGTATTAACTTATAAAATACAGATTCGGAATCAAGAATAACGATCTAGATTTATATTTTTTAAATCCTTCATATTAACTTCGATATTGTTTGTTTGTGCCTGTCCTCTGTCGTCAAAATCATTGGAGGGGAAATTAACCCTCGTTTAGTCATCCAATCGAGCTGAAACTAGACTCTGTACCAATACAAAAAAAATTGTATCAAACTAATTAATTATTTAATATTATTAACAATATAAAACATTCAATTACTTCATTTATTTATCATTTATCAAATTAACTTGCCGATGATTCACACAACCAAATGCATAAATATAAAGGATTTAAAATAGGTTTTTTTTTTGTTTTCATGTACTAGTATTATTTTTAACCATCTCTAATCCTCTCTGACCACTTCTAACTACCCCAATAAACAGAATTTTATAGAATAATAGAACATAATAATAAATTAGAGAATATTTAAGGAAGATTACTAATGCGAAAAACAAGAACAATTATGAAATATTTTTCTTTTTTATTGTTTAATTCCTGTCGTATTTTTTATTCTCCTTTTTTGTTCAGAGGGGGTAAAATGGGGTCTGTGGTATTTAAACCGGTAGTTTGAAATAAGCTCGCCGCAATTGTGTAAGTTATTGTACTCTTTTTTTGGCAAGGGTTAATCAAATACTTTTTCTTTTTTCAGTTTTTTTTTCTTGGTATTATTGCTTCACCTATATCTATGTTGGTTGTGGGAAAGGGAAGGGGAGGAGGAAGTTGGTCTGGGGCCAATTTGAGTTGTATCAGGCCCGCAATATCTAACACCGGGATAACTCTAAAACCTGTGAAACTGTTAGGAAAAAATGAACCTTCCTGGTCGAAACTTAATTCAATTTACTGATGTACTAAAGATAAAATATTGCATTTTATTTTTATCTTATAAAATTAAAAAAGGATAGGTTCGAGTCAAGTCGTAAAAACTTCCTTGTATACATATAATTCTATACCGGTTATCCCCATTGTCCAGCTTCCTTTCGTTAATAATAACAATAATCCGAAGCTGGACGGTCCGTGGACGGCTTGGACCTGGCAGCTTACAACTAGGTGCTTAGGCTCCCGCAAATTGGCTCAAATCAAAGCGTAGTGGCGTGGATGGAGGCAACTGTTTGCGCACACAGGTTTTTGTGTTTCATACCTTTACAAAAATGTTTAGGCTGTTCTTGTGTCCGAGTCTCATTACTATATAGGCGTAAAGGATTGGAGTAGTTAAGTACCTTTTACTTGGTTATAATATAATTAACTCCTACAATATAACTCCTATAATATAATTAACTCCTTAATCTTCATTATTATAACGTAGATAAAGACACCCTGAACGTGGTTTCTTAATCCTCCAATAAAGGATAAAAAAATTGAAGTTACTCTAATCTGAATAGTTTATAACTGTTGATAATGTAAAGAGTTGTTGTTTTAGTTAATTTTGTGTTTAGAAATCTGCATTGCTTCTTTGCCCAAATAAAATATAATATACTTTTTTAAATCAGACCTGAAAGTCCGTCGAACAAACAAGCAAAGTAAATTGTGAAACGAAAAATTAACAAAATAAAGTCTACGCAGCAATATATTGCATAATAAATTATGAAAACAAAACAAACGGCGTTATTCTCCATGTTCATTTCTCTATTTATTGGTTTCTTGTACAGAATTTAAAATTAATACTTTCTGTAGTAATAAACACAATCAGCGTACACTCTGGTCATGCCCTTAAGGCCCCTATACGATCAAACTTTCGCCGTACATCTAAACATGATGTGTGCTGCAGTAAATTTTATTCATATTTCTCCACAATCCTTTATATTTTTATTTTTTAATCATTCACCATTCACCTTCCATAGTTCAGACAGCTCACGATAAAATTAACGACAGAATTCTCATTTTTTTTACTATTTGTTAATGCAACAATTGATATAGTAAACGGGACACAGGTTGATAAGATTACATAGGAGGCACAGATAATACATGCATCGCCCCCACAACAGTTCCTCCCGCTACAATATTTTTCCTATTTGAAGAAACCGGCGGGGAAAGAAACAGCCAATAAAACTTTAATTTTCTAGCGCGAGTGGTTACAGAGTTTCTTTCTTATCCTCTGAATAGCGGACATTTTTCGCATTTGAAGAAATCAATGACAACAAGAGCTCTTTAGCGCGAGTTATCGAACTTTCCCGAAGAAATTTTCACTGCAAGCTACTAGCGTGAAAATAATAATTATCATTGTTAATGAATGTGATCCCTATAAATTCTATGGTGCGGAGATTGTGGGTCTTAAGGGATGTATGTATTAATAAAGAAAAATCTCTATTCCATGTTGTCCAATTTAGCTATATTTCGACTCCCATTTGAGTCATTTTCAAGCATCTATACATTGATTTTAATTCATGGTTATAACCAGAATAGTCATACCTCTACGAATCATTATAAGTACTAATTTATTTCAGTGCTTCCACACTTACTGTCAAATCTGGTTAAATCTAAACCCCACATTCACATTGTTTCCATAAGTTTTAATTAAAAGTAATCCTACCAGTTTCAAAATTCCCATTAAACTTAACATTAAACTAAAATTTAACACGATCTCCAGTAACACATCACATAACAATTTAAATAGTAAAAATTAAATAGTAAAAATTAACAATTAAAAATTATCACAGCTCTTATCACAAACATTAATTTGAAACCTAACAAACAACTTTTATAAATATTTTTTTTTTAGTAAAACTAACACCGACTCTGTTATGAAGTGATAAAGATCGCTAAATTTATTAAAGCGGACCTAAACGTTTTAAATAAAGAAAACAACGTTTTTACCGATATCTTACGTTCTAACGTAACAATTTTAACAAAACTTCATACACATCGTCTTAATGTAAGAATGTAGAGTGATTCCCCCTCTACTATACTTATTTTGGTATCCTTTCGTGCCCAATCCCAACTCTTCTATCTTTCCATCTCTCTCTCACTATACTCTCTCTCTCTTACTCCTTCTTCCTGTCAAACTCGCTATTTATCCACAAAACAACGCTATTTTTCAATTTTTTTTTTTTCAATTATCAAGTTTCTATAATTGAGAAACGTATTCGTATATTATTTAAAATGGAAAGTGCACCAAGAGAATCTTCAGAAATTGACAGTGTCGACTGTGTTAAATTATTAAGCAGTAAAACTGTAAATATATAAGTTTAAATTGATGTAATAAAATAATATTGCTCATAAACGGATCAAGGGATTTTTGTAAAAAGTTGTATGTAATAATTTTCTAATTGAGTCAAAAATATTTATTTGAACGAGTAGTTAGCAACGTATACGTACTTAGCAGTGTGATTTTATATTTAATGAAAAATGTAAGGAACTTCGTTCCTACCGGGTGTCCTGCGACACCACACGTATTTTTATTATAATATCGTAGATAAAGAAACGAGGATCATAGTTTCTTAATCCTCCAATGAGTCTATGTATTAGTGCAATTATACCAGCCCCTCAGTTTGCCAGCAACAGGTGGCCGCCCGCAACTCCCTTGTGGTTTACTCCGGCAATGAATAAATAGAAAAATAGTCAAGTTCCTTCTAGGAAGAGCAGGAGAGGGGGACTACCCACAGCTGCTGAAAAGTAGTCAGTAGAGTACCCTACAACTTAGACAAAGAGGAAGTACAGGGGACAAGTAAAGGAAGAGGATGACACTGTACCTCTTGGTATTCTGCCAGTTTTCAAAGTAAGATTTAATTTAACCACCCACACTGGTTATGAGAGCTTCCACTGTAGTTAAAAAAATATAGAAATCTCTATCCTAGTGGGAATTCGAACGGGACAAGGTTTGTCATTGGTCAAATGTCGTCAAAAACTGTCATAGACAGTCAAACCACATGTTAATCGCTAAGTGATTGCGCAAAAAAATTTAGTCTTGCCCAATTTGTTTCAAACAAATTGTGAAAACAGGTCAATCCGTGTTTGGGGGCCTTAATGCTACAAATATATAACGCATGACAAAGAATCGGCGTGCCACTTTATCAACCGCATAAGCCTTATGGTTAGTATTTTGCGACAGGATAGACGCCATCTCACTAAAATAGCTAATAATCTGTAACACAATGCTGGGTGAACATCAAGAGTTGGTTACCTAGCCAGCGTCGACAATCGAACCAGGACCTCCTGCCCATAAAACGATATTATGTTTGGACACGTTACATCATTTTTAGTGTTTACTTTATAACATGCAGGATTAAATTTATTTTCTTTATAAACTATTAGGTCGAACTATTAGTAGCTACGTTTAACGCAAATTTGTTAAAATGAAGCAGTACCTTTGAATGTACCTGTAAATTATTGACGAAGAATGTAAGGTTAGCTGCGGGGAAGCCGAACCTCGAGGTACAATTAGCTCGAACCTTCTCACCTAGAGTGTACTTAGACTTGTCTACGTACAGCTCTGGATTAGACAGAGGCTCCTCTGAAAAAAAACAAAAATAAAAAACAATTATTTTATTATGAATCTCAACGAATAAAAATATATATATATATATACTTAAAGAACATAAACTTCTACAGGGATTACAATAAATAAAAACATTCTAATATCTTCTAAAGCCTAGTTGACAACAACAAACATTTGTCCGCAACAACGCTAACATTTTTGTACAAAACTTGTCTAAAACCTGTTCGCAAACATTTAATCAAATGCTTGCTTGTTTTGTGTTTCCCACAGAGGATGAAAACAAATGTTTTAAACAGACGAAATTGCACAAACAATCTAGTATAGAATTTATTTATGTAACTAGGCAGCAAAATGAAATTTTACTGACGAGTGACTAAGTTAGCCTCCGAGCCGGAGGCGAGGACAGGCTAATGAAAATTGAGGCAATGAATACACGGGGCAGAAATGTTTAAAAACAATTATGTATACAAAATAAATGGGGATAAAGCTATGAGCCACACTAATTGGCAGACTATTTTACATTTTTCTAAATTGATACTTTAATCAAAAAATGTAAATAATCAAATAAAATTTGACAGATTTAAAAAACGGGGGGGAAATTATATTAAGTTGTAAAAACATAAAATCATTAAAGTATACAATTAGAATGAGAGGAGCTTATGTACCGCACTTATTGGCGGAATATTTTACATAAATTAAAGTGTCAATTTAGCAAAATTTAAAGAGCGAAGACGGATGAAATTAATCTGGGGATATCTGTGGGCTTCTTTCCACAAAACATCCAAATCAAATCAGCAACAGTAAAACCTTTGTCGAAGGCTATACAATGGCTGTAGAGCATATATGCTTTCTATTAGATTGGGCACAAAGAGTGTTGTTTATTGTTGAAGAACACCATTTAGTGGCATCAAAAGCTTCTACAATAATATCACCTATTTCTTCAGCGTTACTTTCAGATCCATTTCATATACATAGTTATATTTCGGGCAGGTGTTTTAAGGGTAAGAAATGCTCCTCAATTACTAGACTTGTGCTCTGAAGCAGGGATCTCTAAATTAGAATCACCATTTTGAAGTTTGCTTTCACTATTACACTAATTTTTGAGTCACTATTTTATTCACTAAGCTCCTTTACTCTCTTCTAAGCTCTTTGAGTAAACTTATTTATTCACACTACCACCCAGTCTATTTGCAATGCACGGTAATAGACAGCGCTTGAGAAGTCCCCCGAAAAAAAATATCGAATTCTAAATTTATAAAGCAGTAGATCAGTATTCATAAATGAAGTTAGAAACCGGTGCAATCAAAACTATGAAAAACACAGTATAATGTAGAGTAGGAAATTTTACTCTAATAAATATTCATGTTTATATAAAATATTATGGAGGATGCTAATTCTGTATTTTCTCTACAAATAGTTTATAGAAAACTAATGTTTCCTCCTTAACGGTTGAACCGATCCACACAAAATTCATCACGGTCAATGTGACCAACCACAGGAAAGTATAAATCTGAAATGGTCCAAATTGGTACACAGGGGTACGGGTACAAAATTTTCCTCCTGAACGGCTGAACCGATCCGCACAAAATACGTCACGGTCAATGTAACCAACCACAGGAAAGTATAAATCTGAAATGCTCTAAATTGGTACACAGGGGGTTACGGGGTAGGGGGTACAAAAGTTAAAATAGTATATGCCTTTCATGATGCATGTCGTTGGAAAGCTCTTTAAGAATACAGTTATTGTTGTTATGTTCACTATTGTCATATTTTCATAAGAGGGGGTAAAATAGACAAACAGGATAAAAATGCTGATTAATTAAAAATTAGAAATATTACTATTTTTGATCCGATTTCAGCTATCCGATGAATAAAAATGTTATTGTATTGCAAGCAGACAACTGCATTGCACACCTAGTTTATTAAATCTTGTTTTCGGTCTCTTGGTCATCGTTAGTGCCCGTGAAAGGTAAAGGGAAAACTCGACAATGAACCATGTGAGAGACGTTTTCCTCTACCTTTTACCGGCACTGAGGATAGCCGAGAGGCCGAAAACTAGTTTTAAGAAGTAAACATTCTTTTTTTCTTTTAAAAAGAAGAATTTTGATAACTATACATTCATTTTATTAGGGTCCGTAGGCAAAACCAAGGACCTTTATATTTTCCTGCGTGTGTCTGTCCGTCCGTCCTCTCACGGCTACACCTTTCGTCCGATCACTTTGAAATTTGGCATGTATGTGTCTTGTGCCTACCCACATATTTTAAAAATATTGCGACTTAAAAAATTAGGGTAAAAAAACTTAAGGGTTAACATTTTTTTAATTTTTTTTCGACACCGTGAGGGGTATCATATGAAAGGGTACGTCGAGCTGATTACAAAAATATATAATTCTTTGGTTATAACTTTGATAGGGCGAGCGTAGGCAAGTTTGAAGTGGGTGTGAAACGTGCCCCCCCCCCCCCCTCTATCTCGCTTATGTGAAGTGTAAAAAATCTGAAAAAATTCCTGAACATTCTTCGACCAAAAGTGAATATACCACTTTTTGGAAATTTCGAAAGAAATATTATTTTATTTTTTATTGACAAAATACGTTTTATTTATAATTATGGTCTTTTCGATGTATTTATATGGTTGTAGTCCGGTTCAGTGGCAAAAAAATACTTTATCAGAGTGTGTTTTGAGAATATCAGACCCTTAGAATGGTTCAAAGTAAGCTTTTTAGCATTTTAAAAAAACACTGTTTATACACTTTACATTTAAACACTATAAATATACTTGAGAAATAAGAGCGTTGATGGAGGTCATCTTAATGAATAAAAAGAACCAGTCACTCCACGGAATAAAATACTTGTTTATTTATCAAAGCAGCTTTCGGCTTTTATAAAGCCATCATCAGTGCCTATGGACAAACACTAAGTGTTAAAACTTACTAACATGGAACAAAAATGAAAAGACAAGAAAATTAATAAAAGCTAATAACAAAATAAGAGATAAATCACCAAAAAGGTAAGAAAAGATGGCCGCAGTTTCAAAACAAGAGCGAAGGAACACCTACAGCGGCCTAACAGTAGATTTAACCAACATCTTATTGAATTTAATCACATACCAGCTCAGCATAAGATCGGGTTCCTTCATTTTGCCAAGAAAGGACGCAGACTTGACTCGCTAGAGAACTTAGAAATTATCAGGAGTCAATGTAGAGTGGGAGATAAAAATCTGAATGAGCGGGGGGAAGCATCTTCCTTGATAAGAACCCTGGCTGGTGCGTCTACTAGGGTCAGTCTTACGTTAGTCTCTGACATCGTATGACTCGCCCACTACATTTTGTCTCTATGTAATATGATGTTAATGTGTCCCTAGTTATACTTAAATCGATAAGCTCTTTTATTATTTCTTTGACTATGTCTTTAGTTTTATGTTTATTTTTATTATTTAATTATTCTTCCAATTTTACATTTTCGGTCGTTGGAATTTTTAACTGTTTTCCTGTTTTATTAATTGTTAATTGTTTTGTCTTTTCTTTTATTCATTATGATTAATTATCGTCATTTTTAGTTTTTTGTTAATCTTTTCTTACCCTTTTGGTGATTTATCTCTTACTTTGTTATTAGCTTTTATTCATTTTCTTGTCTTTTCATTTTTGTTCCATGTTAGTAAGTTTTAACACTTAGTGTTTGTTCATAGGCACTGATGATGGCTTTATAAAAGCCGAAAGCTGCTTTGATAAATAAACAAGTATTTTATTCCGTGGAGTGACTGGTTCTTTTTATTCACTATAAATATAGTGTGGCCTACGGACCCTCGCTGTGTGCTCACTAGCACACACTTAACATGTTTATTATTATTGGACCACATATTTTTGTATTTGGTATCTTTGCCTTATTTTTAGAACCTATCATAATGGGGTTGTGCAGGGGGGTACATTTTTTATTTTGTTTAAATTTTTTCGGGGGTAAAATGGCCGCTATTTTGGAAACAAGATATATATTTGGGATCTACATTTCAATACCTTTGAAATGATACCCAACCTAAAAATTACAAAAATATTTTATAAAATATTGCGATTGATCAATTCACAATCGATCGCTGATCGCAGAAATTTTGAGTGCTTAAGTTCGCAATAATGTTTCTGTTTTTGGGCAAATAAATTAAACTTGTATAAAAAATTACAAATCTCTAACTACAGTAGGTCGAGAGATATACTCCAAGATGCGACGGACGGACGAACTACCAGAAGGGTTTGACCTCGAAACCCTAAAAAGAAACGAGAGAATTATTATTATTAGGAAATTCGAAACATAAAGACCAGAGGTTCTAAAAAAAATTGGGATAATAATACAATTTTATTTTATGTTATTTTTTTTATAGACTCTTTGTAGAATTGTGAAAACTAATATCTATTTACAATAAGATACAAGGTTTTGTAACAAGACTAATAGGTTACATTTTGCCAAAAGACAATTTCCTTTTAAACGTGATAGCTATTGAATTGAAAATTGTGTAATAGAGTAAAGTTTTGTATGGTAAAAACAAAATAAAATTGCTTTTCTTTTTCTCTTTTATATATTGCAATTGAATGGAAAGTAATTTGTTTTTTTTTATAAGTTACTTATTTTATTATTATTTTTATTTTTATGGTAGAAAATTGATAGGTTAAATTGCGTCTGAGATAGATTACAGTAAACCATTTAAAGGAAGAAAAAAGATACTAACAAATATCTTTTAGATTCAAAGTCAGAAAATCAAAATTACTTTTTTTTTTAACAAACTAAATGCCTGGAAATTGGTAGATAAAGTAAGTCTTGAGTTAGCAGACAAGAGGAGGTTTGTTTTCATATAGAAGTGAGAAAAGACAAGATCGTGGAAGGAGTAAAGAGAAAAGAGCTTAGAGTCATGTTATCTGGGAAATTGTTTCACTGTTGAAACTTTCAACTTGAACTCTATACAGCTTTTCCAAGCAATAACATCTCCTTGGAGATGCACTAATAGCTTTTTGTTTTTTTTTTCTTCACTCCTGGGAGTTTACCTCTAACCTTTCTTCTTCTTCAAGAAATTTTCTTTCTCTTTTTGTCTAAGAGGAAATTGTCTAAACGATTTTTTACCCACTTCTATTAAAGGATTTCTCTATCTAAGAAATTTTTAGAATTATTTTTTCCTTTTTCTTATTCTATGTCACGGATTTTTGGGGGTTTGCTATTTTCTTTGTCCATGGTATCGGTTTATCGCTTTCTTTTTGGTTTTATTCTTAGCTGCTGGATTGAAGAGAGGGAGTGCTTAGTGAATCTCCAGTGGGCCCTTAAAGAGGAGCAGACAGGACCTCTTTCGATTTAAACAAGCAAAAGGAGTTAAATGTGAAAAAAGGACAAGAACTGTGGAAGGACACGGATCTGAAATCTGTCCTTTTGTTATGTCACGCGAACCCTTCAATTCTGCCCTTGAGAGAAAACCTCTCTATAAACCGATATCCTCCCCCCTCCCTTTAGTCTTCTTTTATAACCTCTCAAGCACCTCTCTTTCACACTTAATTAACAAACTAAAAACATGCTTAACAGCTGTTTTTTTATTGTAACTGACATGGAAGAAAATAACCAACCTTAAAATTAACTTCATAAACTACTACTACAGACATTCCTCTATTTAAGGACTTTTAGGAGATCTTAAATTTTTATATAATAAATTAAAGTCTTCTTATAATAAAGAACAAAAGGATCGTTTAAATTATAACAGTAGTAAATTATGAAATAAATATATATATATTAAAGTCATCTTATAATAAAGAACAAAAGGATCGTGTTAGGCTCATAGAGTTCTCACCTTATATGAGGATCTAAGTAATATGATTTCCAAAAAACTGGCTGAAATGAAAAGGTATAAATACCCAAAGGACCACCCTAAAAGGGAAAATAAAGTAATACGAATAAAAGAATTGGTTTAATGAACGAGCATTATAATATAAAAAAAAAATACGTGTGGTGTCGCGGGACACCCGGTAGGAACGAAGTTCCTTACATTTTTCATTAAATATAAAATCACACTGCTAAGTACGATACGTTGCTAACTACTCGTTCCAATAAATATTTTTGACTCAATTAGAAAATTATTATTAGTAAAATTATTACATACAACTTATTAAAAAAAATCCCTTGATCCGTTTATGAGCAATATTATTTTATTACATCAATTTATACTTATATATTTACAGTTTTAGTGGTTAATAATTTACACAGTCGACACTGTCAATTTCTGACGATTCTCTTGGGGCACTTTCCATTTTAAATAATATACGAATACTTTTCTCAATGATAGAAACAATAATTGAAAAAAGCGTTGTTTTGTGGATAAATAGCGAGTTTGACAGAAAGAAGGAGTAAGGGAGAGAGAGATTGAAAGATAGAAGAGTTGGGATTGCGCACGAAAGGCTACCAAAGTATAGTAGAGGGGGAATCACTCTAAATTCTTAATATTCCACCTATATTAACTACAAACCCCACACTTAAACCATCAGCTTTTAAAAATTGTAAAATATATCACGCCACTGTAAAAAAACGGCTGCTTGTATCAGGTTGAAATTTTACATGCCTGTTTCAATTGTACTTTAGACGATGCGTATGAAGTTTTATTAAAATCGTTACGTTAGAACGTAAGGTATTGATAAAAACGTTGTTTTCTTTATTTAAAACGTTTAGGTCCGCTTTAATAAATTTAGCGATCTTTATCACTTCACAGCAGAGTCGTTGTTCATTTTACAAAAAAAAATTATTTAAAAAAGTTGATTATCTCATTAAATAGATAAAGTTAGATTTTTTCCCGTCCTAAAATTCCAGTTTTAAATTTGAAGCTTACGTTTACGCGAGCGTTGCGCGTGGACGCTTGGGGGGATAACTTTGTCCAACAAACCTGCCCTGGGAATTGGTAAAATGAACATATGTACCAAAGTTCAACTATGTCGGTCAACTTTTACACAAGTTATCGTCATCCGTAGATTTTGTGACGCTTTTTGCGTGACGGTGATTTTGTGACGGTGATTTTGGTAGTTTTTTTCGGATTTATTCCCGGGCTCCAGCACGTGCCATAAGGAACTTCGTTCCAAAAATACGTGTGGTGTCGTGGGACAGTGGTAGGAACGAAGTTCCTTACGCTTTATATTAAATATAAATTATTTTATTACAGTTCTAAGTATATGATACTGCTAACTACTTATACACGGCGGAGTTAGAATAAGAGACAAAATTAAAAGTAACTATTTGTACTAGAGGAGTTAAGGCAAAATTAAAAGAAAAACTTTTTATTATCTTTGAAAAGAGCGTCTTACACTAAATGATGTATTGTAAATTGAGAAAAAAGTTAATTTTGATTAGTTTATAGTTAAAGCATATGGTTGTAGAGAAGAAAATAACTGTCCCATTAGACCTCCGTCGGCGAATCTCCAATTAAAATATTATAATATAAAATATAAATCACCAGCACTAAACACAATCTGCTTGTATCAGGTTGAAATTTTACATGCCTGTTTCAATTGTACTTTAGACGATGTGTATGAAATTGTATTGAATTTTTACGAATATCTCCCTCCCTATGGCTCAGAGACAAATTAAGGTAATAATCAAAAGGCAAGAAATTTCCCACAAAAATGTTATCTTTTCGACACTCGACAGTACATGTTGAGTGTCGAAAAGATAACACAAACATTAAAAAGTATCGAAACATATAAAAAGAGTAGCGTTAAAGAGATCCCGAGTACATCGCAATGCAGTCCACCAGGAAGAAAAATAGTGACCGCCTGATGTGTGCCTGGTGCGGTTTGAAACACACAAATTTTTAAAATGAACGTCATTTTTTTAGTTCGTGGAGGACTGCATTGGAACGTACTCGAAATCTTCGACTTCTCACACTCGTCATGCACTTGACACTCCACATGCACTGTTACAGAGTTAACAATAGTTAAATATTCTATATGTTCATCACCTCTTTTGATTCTTGCTTCTTTCGAGCTTTTCATACCACGGTCCACAGTCACGGTGGGACCAATGTCGAGAAGTTCTTTACATAAAAAACAATATTTCGTCATTGCGATTGTCACAATAACAATTACATTTATAAAATATAAAACCCTGAAGAACAAATATTTTCAAACTATGTCCAAACAAACTTGAAATGTCGCTCGCAGGTGTAGAATAACGGTTCCCACCATGGAGCTGCCTTGAGGAAAAGTCTAACTTATTGGTCGTTGATATGCATTTTGCAGAAACTTCGGAGCACTTTATTACATAAACGGTTTGTTGTACATAAAAAATGAACAAAACGTTTCTTGTGTAAAATTTTATATTCTTCAATTTTATTCTGGTCCTCAATTGGTCTCCGAGCCAGAGGAAACGAGATATTCACAAAAATACGACAAAAGTCGTGCAAAACATCCATTAACAAGTTATAAACAAGTTATAATAAGCTAGGGTTTTGCTAAACCGTTCGTTTTACGTAAAAAAATGAATGAGACCTTTTTTGTGGGGAAATTTTGTGACCTTTAATTTTTATAACCAAGTTAATTGGTGTCCGCGAGCCATAGGAAGCGAGATATTAGCAGTTAACCGGATTTGTTGAGCTGTGCCCTTCAATATTTGTTCAGAACGTCAAAATAAAGAACGTCAAAATAAAGCGATCAAAAACATTTTTTGGCTCCATTTGTTTTTGGAACAGAAACTATATTTTTGACAAAAATAACAGGACGACTAAATTTGCCCGACATCAGGTTTGCGCAAACATTTTGCGCATTTTGAAAAAACATTTTGCGCGGTATGTTTGATGTTTGAATGTTTTGAAGAAAGTTTTGCTTAAGTATTTCGGACCGATTTTTTAACATACGAAGCTCACTTAGGATTTTATTATAACTGTTAAAAAAGAGTGTGCGTTGAGCTGTTAATGTAGTACTTGTAGTAGAGTTAAAAGGTTAAGGCATTTGGTACGAACACCTGTGGTAACGGCGCGGCGGTTTAATTAATTCCCTAACAAACTAACCAATTTAGAATGGACCAGCTTCACTCCTACTCTACAGATTAATCCAATCTCTCTGTTGAAATTTAAACTAACAATCTAGGTACAATCGTAAACACTATATAAATTATATATTATATATACAATACATACATATATATTGTTTGAAGAGAAAATAAATAAATATTGCTGTATATTTACGAGTAAATATTATATAAAGAAGAGTGTCTATGTAGGTATAAGTAGGCGGGAATGTCTTTTATATAAACCAATAGTTTTATTCCGATCTTGATGAAAATTTGCACACTTGATCTTCAAAACAAGGGGAAGGTCACTGTCTACATGAGATTTCGAAATTTAAATTTTGGTGCACGGGGGTACGGGGTACAAATGTCAAAGTGATGTACAACCTTCTTAATAAATATCGTCAAAAAGCTGTTTAAGAGTTTAGTAATTTAATTGATACGTACACTTTTGTCATATTTTCATTTGCCCATAATCGCTCTCCAGTAAAAATGTTTAAAAAATGAATTACATAAATAATTATATTTAATTAAATGATATTGAAATAAATGTAATTACACTAAATAGTCCCCTGGATGACCACAACCATAGTGCACATGAATTTAGAATTCTTTTTTTGACTTACTTTTTTTTTAGGTGGATTTATTATATCCGAGCGTTAAAAGGGTTGAAAGGGTGGGGGGGGGGATGGGGGTGATGGAAAAACATGAAAATTCCATTTTAATTAATAATTAGCAATATTACTATTATTGGTCCGATATGAATGAAAATTAAATGGATTACATTCCTTATTCGATGCCGGGAACATACCTATAAAATCTTTATTGTTCATATTAGTACTATGGTACCTAATGGTAGCTCAGGTGTAAGTGGTAAAAATTTCTTTTTAATGCATTTAGTAGACATGCCAAAGTATTTTAGTGACTATTTGTTTTGGTAGGTACATATTAAGAGTATAAGGGTACAAAGATCTAAAAACCTGAAAAAGCTGTAATGATGACATCGTTGAAAAGTTCTTAAAGAATATACAGTAATTGTTGTTATGTAAAATTTTGGTATATTTTTATTATTATCGGGATTAATATTGGGAAAACTGTTATTTTAGCTGTTTTTAAGTTTGCTACTTAGGTTATAAATAAAGAAGCTTATGAATATATAGGTTGGACTAGCCTATATGGGGCATCATGTATAGAAATGCAAAAACTAACAAATATAATGCATACATAATTAAAGTGTTTCCTGTATATTGATATAAATTGCATTATTTATGTATTCTTTTTCATTTCATACTCTCTCTTGAAAAATTTTTCTCTGGTTGTTTCCCGTAGTTGTTAATAATTATAATTTGATTTAAATTAAAATTTAATCTTTCCGTAGTATGAATACTACCAAAATCGTAAAATATGAATTTCTAATTGATTGTACTAAGTACAGGTACTAATTGGGTACTTTATAATTAAAAGCGTGATTTCTCGATCTAGTTCTTTGTCATTAATGTTGACTTCTCAGATTTGTGGAAAATTGAAAGCTTAAATTCGGGACAAGGTATCATTAACGTCAGAGAAATTCATTCTCCTGCGTAGCTTAGTTGGTAGAGCGCTATACTGGAAATATAGAGGCCTGTGGTTCAAATCCCAGCGCTGGAGTGTATTTTTCTCTGGTTGTTTCCCGTAGTTGTTAATAATTATAACTTGATTTAAATTAAAATTTAATCTTTTGGTAGTATGAATACGACCAAAATCGTAAAATATGGACAATTTTTAGTTCAATTTTCAAAGAGCCGAAATCTGATCCGAATTTAATGAAAATCGGTTTATTTAATGCTAGGAACACGACTATAAAATCATGTTTGTACACACTGTATCAACACCTCTGCTTCAACCCACAGAACCACTATCTTGATGCACAAAGATTTAGGGCTGCTAGATGTATAGTAAAGAGCAGAGATGGTTACGCTAAGAGTAATACTTGAAAAAATGCTAAGAATATAAAATAACAGTTCATCAACTAATTATTCGTGAATTTTCGAGCAGCTTACGACAGTATTTACAGGGGAAAGCTGTACTGCATAATGCAGGAGTTCGGAATTCCATTAAAACGTATTAAGCTTGTGAAGATCACATTGGCGGAGACCCGCTGTAAGATACGCGTGCAAGGGGATGTGACTAAAGAATTCGGGTACAGCAGAGGTCTGAAGAAAGGAGAATCTCTATCAGTACTCCTTTTTTAATATTGCCTTGGAGGCGGTGATAAGGAGGCTACCAACTAACCTGAGAGGCTCTTTGTTCAACCATTCAAGTCAAAACCTGGCTTTTGCAGACTACATTGATCTGCTTGCAAGAAAACCCAGAGTGCTGAAGGAGAATCTGGACACATTAAAAGAGGAAGCCAGTAAAGTGAGGCTGGAAATCAGCCAAGACAAGACCAAGTACACGATTAACAGCCGGAACAAAACCAAATGGTGGAATAACCAGGAATTTGATGGGTACCAGAGGGTCCAACAATTTAAATACTTAGGTGGGGCAATTACTGAAGATAATGAAGTTTCAGAGGAGATACAAGCACGAATTGTGGCAGGGAATAGATCCTATTACAGTTTTATCAAGCTGTTAAGGTCATCTTTAGTGACAAGACAGTTGAAACTTATTATTGTGGTATACAAAACCATTATCAAGCCGGTAGTTATATATGGCTCAGAAACGTATACGCTGACAAAGAAGGATAGAAACCTAATATGTTCGTGGGAGCAAAAGAGTGCTTGGAGAGATAATTGGGGATGTAAACGATGAGAATGGCAGGCGCATTAGAACTAATGAGGAGCTAGCACAACTGTATAACAGGCCATCAATTATAAATGACATTAAAGCAAGTAGACTACGTTGGCTAGGACACGTACAGCGAATGGACTATCAAAGAGTTCCAAAGAAAGCCATGAATACAACTCCAGACGGATACCGACCAGTGGGACGCCCAAGGAAACGATGGTTGGAGGATGTGGAGGAGGACCTCCGGAAACTGATGGTGCGTAACTGGAGAGGAATGGTGCTGTCATGAAACGACTGGCGGACAAAGGTGGTTGCTGAGGCCAAGGACCTTCAAGGACGGTAGCGCCAGGATCGCCGAGTCATATCTCTCGGGGATTAGCCTAGCTGTATTCTTTTATATCGTTATTGTTTTTTTTTTTTTTTTTTTTACAATAAACAAAACAGATACCTCTTTAAATTATACATAACCATAATGTTAAAGAAGAGGTATCGGGGAGTTAAGATTAAACTACTAACATTCGTAAGAATTGTAACAAAGTAAGTAATCTTATATATTATATACCTCGCCTGTTTGCCTTTTCTAATAATAAAAGATAAAATCCCTTGAAAAACGCTTGAAATGGTGTTCTCTAATACCTAAATACCATTGAAATTTGTTAGTAACACCATTCCTGTTTCTACCTTGAAAAAGGAAATAAATTTTCCGAAATGGCAGTAAATCAAAAACTTTGATTTTTACATTTGACTGATTGTGTCTGGCTACCCTCAATTTCTATTTAATTCACAGTCTATCCACATATTTATCGTTTAATATTATCCGTACAAAGTTATTATTTAATATGTCCACATAGTTATCATTTAATATTAGCCGTACAAAGTTATCATTAAATATATCCACATAGTTATTTTATAGATATGTCAAAAAAAAAAAAAAAAAAAAAATACACCCCAGGTTAAATCAAGAGGTCAATTTGTAGGTCTAAATTTAAAGACCTCACAAAAAATATGGAAAAAAATCTCGATTTGATTAAAGTTTTTCCTTCTGTAATAAATATATGTATTTGAGAATGTAATTTTACGAGGCACAAACAAATTTCTCGAGATAAAAAGATTGTTTCGGTCTATATTAAGAGATTTTCCATTATGGTTTTACAGTAAAGTGATGCATTTCTTTTTTTGTTTTTAAAAAGTAAAACTCCAAAGTAAATTAAACATGATCGTTTCGACAGAGATTTGAGCTTGAGTTTGAAGCGACAATTCAAGACGGCATCATCCTTTACATTATGTCATTTAACTATATTACACGTGTTAGGAATTAAACATGCATCAGTAATTTTAATTTTCTCCAAGCGATATTAGTTCTTTTTTATACTATAATAATAATTAATTATCATATAATTTATAACAATAATAATCAGCGAAAGAAGCCCGTCGAATTTCATAGTCAAAAGAAAATAGATATTAATTTTGTTAAGAATATTAAGTTTTATCACAATTAATAAGTAAAGTGATTTTCATACGAGATAAAGGAATGAAGGGAATCACTTTACTCTTCAGGGAAAGCTTTTCCTATTAAAAGGATTTTCTTCTTCTATATAAGACGTCGCTATCTTAAGTTTCCAAAATTAAACTTCCCTCTTTTACTACGTTTTAGAACTTCCCCCTTCTCAGGCTTTTGTAAAAACCCTGCAATCGATAGAACGAAATGATGAAATCCTCCGTCAGAAGGCATTTCAAGTTAGAGTCAAAGCATCAATAAATTGGTGTTGAAAAAATGACGTTGAATCTTCAATTCTGGAATCGTCTTAAATAATGTTAACAATATTTTTATTTATTTTTTATGTTTAAAACTACAGTAGGACCCCGTTAATCCGGACGAATTCAGGCAGAGGGTCGTCCTGATTAGCGAGGTTTTTAAAAAAAATTGTATATGGATACTGCATTTGTATTAACATAATATACAAGGATAAAATAGATGTACAGCATTAACTTGTTATTGTAATAACATAATATGTAGGAACATATTATGTAGGATGAACAGAACATATATTATAATATGAACATTCTTATCAGTTTCTAACACTTAGCTAACTGAAGACTGAACACAACTTTTTAATTTATATTTTTCAGTGCATTTAACGAGTTGTCATTGTGCACAGACTCAGCGAGAATATTCATAAGAAGCTATTTACGATATAAATTTCATTGTTACGGGCTTTCAGTCACGTCCGGATTACCTAGGGTTCCGGATTACCACGTGTCCTGAATTAACGGGGTCCTACTGTATAGTTTGTTTTCATTCTATGCACTTTTCAATAAATTGGTGTCAGATCAAATCATCCCTAGTCAAGTGCCCATTCCTCAGTCCGATAACTTGGCATACAAAGTAAAACAGACTTACATCACACGGCTATTCACGTTACTGCTCGGTCTTCTGGATTGCAGGTCTAAGATTTCAAACAACAAGCTTCGCATTTAAAATGTAGTTATAAAGCCTGTTTGTTTGTCCAGTACAAATCTTGCAATCGATTTTGAACTAACTTCCCGAGCAGCTAGACATTTGAAGCTTTTAGAATAGCTCAGAACACGATAACAATGCATTATTTTAATACTTTCAGCCATCTTTCTGCAGAATTTAATTCGTTTTGCGCAAATTTTTCTGTATGTAAAGTTAGTTCGGAAAAAATCCGCAAATTATTTTATTTGTTTTGACATGTCCCATATTTAACCATCTTCATTTTGACCATCTTTTTTATCTTGTAATTATTTTAAAAAAAGCCTTGTGTAACTTTCTACCAACCTCTCTAGTCATAATTGTAATTATTTATTATCATTTTTAAAAAAAAAAATGTTATACATTATTTTTGTTTATTGTATTTCATTTATTTAATTATTTAAATTTTGGCGGTATTTTGACAGATGTAAACAAACTTTGACGTTTAACAAAAGTATCGCACTAATTAATAATTATATTCGCTTTTAACGTTTAAACTAATTAATGGAATTTCATCGTTTTTTCTTTTTTATATTCGATCCTTATTTTTTTTACCGGTTCTAACGATATGCTAAATACTCGCATCAAAAAAAGTATTTATACATTCGGTATTATTAACCGTCAAAGTTTCAAAATTCAAGAATCAATAACTTCAAAATGGCAGCCAATATCAAAATTAAATTTGGTGGATTTGTTTGTCATACAGAGGTACATTCAAATACAATCTGAGGTTAATGAAATTATTTTTGACGGTAAAAACTCAAATTCCCACATCTGTAACAAAGAATTCAGTCTTTAGGAACTTGAAACTGCTCTAAACACATTAACACCAACTGCATGACCAAGTCATTTCCGTAGTATTATGCTGAAAAACCTACCCATAAATTTCTACTCAACATTGTGTGCTCTACCCAGACCTACCCCGACAGCTGGCGTGATTCGATTAATAATACCTATTGCAAAACCTGAAAAGAACACTACACTCCCAGAATCATAAAAGCCTAAAGCAATGACCAAATTACTCGGAAAAAGTGTTAATGCATGATTTATGTGGGAAATCGAATCATGGAACCGGCTGTCAAAATGCCAGAGTGGTTTCAGGATAAAAGATCGCCTATAGACAACCTCGTAAGATTAGAAAACTATATCGGGGTGGGCAAAGAAACTGTAGGCATAATCTTTGATTGAGAGAAAACCTATGATAAGACGTGACGATACTTTAGCTTTAAGCAGTTGAAGAAAGCAGGGTTTGAAAGTCACCTACCAACTTTTATAAAGAACTTTATGGTCGAGCGCGGATGTTTAGAATGAAATAGGAAGTACGTTATCAACTTCCTACATTTAAGAAAACGGTGTCCCTCAAGGGGCAGTTTTAAGTGTGACGCAATTTATGCTGGCGATCAATGATCTCGAATCAGTGATTTCAGCAAGCGTAGAAACCTTTCTCTTCGTGGAAGATGTAATCGTACTCTTTAGATCCAAAACCTGCACAATAGGCGGTCCAGTTATAGAATGAGATCTAACGTATATGATTGAAAACTTAAGAATAAAGTGCTTACGAAACTGAACTTTCTACGCATGGTTCAGTCACACAGTTTGATAGCGGATCAACATACACCACTGAGACTTTACAATCACCTTATTAGAAGTAAGATGGACTACGTCTGTGAGATGTACGGCTGGGCAAAAGTAATTCATCTTTAAAAAGGTTGAACCCTGTACATAACTCAGCCCTATGCATAGCGGGTTCATTCAGAACAAACCCTGTAGACAGCATCTTGGTAGAAAGTAACAATCAAACACTCTCCTTTAGAAGACGCTGCTTCGGCCAACCGAGAAAAAACTAAGATTTGGCTTCTGCAAATTCCAAAAAATCCTTTGGCTCAATAAGTTCAAATTTAAAAATCACACACACCTTTCCAAACTAGCTGGCCTCCGATTTAAACTGTTAATATCTTTAGTAGGATTATCAGACCTACCAAAACCAACATTTTTGAACCTCTGCGACAAGCCACCCTAGATTCCAAACCAACCTACAATCAATTACTTAGGTAATTCACAAGTATGAAACATTGGAAGTTCAATGGATGTAGAAGAACCCCAAACCCACGATAAATAATCCCGATGCAGACCTTTTTTACACTGATGCCTTAAAGAACAACGCGGGAAGTGGTTACACATTATTCAGAATAAGGTATCCAGGCATTACACGCTTGTAGTAAGGAGAGCTCCATAAACACAGTTGAGCTTGAAGCAAGCAGAAAAGCTGTTAAGCACGCGATTGAAAATAACACGAAGAAAATAATAATCTACACTGATTCACAATGCATTCTCCAAGCGTTATACGCACTATGCTCACAAAGTACTGTCGTCGATGCGATAAGCACACAAGCGAAATTAATATAAAAAAATGCTGGGTACCAAGCTATAGAAATGTAGAAGGACAAGAGATGGTGGATAAAATGGCAAAGGAGGCAAAAAAAAAGACGTAGAGAACTTGAACCGCGATCAATCTGAGGACCTAAATAAGACTCTATAGACTGTTTATTAAAAAAATGGCAAGAATTCTGGGCGAACCTCTTATTACTGACTGGAAAGACATGCTGCAGACAAAACAGACGGAAATAAATAATTTTGTTACGATATCGGATTGGACATACACAATACACAACTGACGCACGGCTACCTCAATACACGACAAGACTCATCAACCTGTAGGTTATGTGGAGGTGTATAGACAGTTCACCATATTATCATATTATCCTCTGCGACTGAATCAAGGTGGGTTCACAGCTAGCGGATCCGTGGGGGGTGGAAAGCTATATTGTACAGCTACATTGTAGATAGCAATATATCTTTGGGAAGCCGCGTGCCGTGACGGAGTCGCTGTTTCCCCCACCCTCGAGTTTCGCTCAGTCAGGTTATAAACAAAGCCAATTATAACATCGTGCTTTTAACTTGACATTAGTTATCTTGCTTAAAAAACTTATACAATAAGATTATATATTAATACTTATATATAATTAAGAAATATGTATGTAATAAAAATAATGATACAAAATAAAACAATTTAAATATTATAAAAATATATAAGGAAAACAAGCAGAGGACGAAGTGAAGGTTTCATACAGGTTTTAAAGCGGCGCCGCAAAAGGAAGCTTTGGAACCAAATTTTTGCGGTGCCGCAAGAGCGTTGCCATAGATTAATCTCTTCGGACCTACGCAATTACGTATTCAGCTGTAAAGTGAACCCACCTTCAGACTAGACTAGGAAAGTCAAAATTTTGAACTCCAACAATAATTTTATTGATGTTTTATTTCTGAAATCCTATGAGACGACGAAACCACAGTTTAAAAGCTATTCAAATAATTAGAACATTTAGATTTATTGAAAGATGAATAAACTTAATTAATAAAACATGTGTAAATAGAAAACCACAACTGTATGGGGTGTATAATATGATCAAGTTGTCAATTAACCTCATAAAACAATAAATATATTATAAATAAAATAATATATTTTAAATGGTCAAAGAATTAGAAAATTATAAGGTTATTTACATTAATATATGTTTTTGAATCTGCACTTTTTCATACGTAGATGAATATACATGGATTATACTAATTAAACTTTCAACAGCCCTCTTTACATACTAAATAAATTTAATAAACAAAAGAAAAGGAATAGAACAGGAAAAATATTAATGAAAATAAATCTTAGTAAATTAAAATAACATAATTTTTGTAGTCTTTTTAAAGACCTTTTAGGTAAATTCTAAAAGAGTTCATGATTTTTTTTCTTTCAATTTTTTAGGCATATTATTTTTTCTAACTTTTTTTCACTTTATTATTATTATTATATTTTTTCAGATAAAGAGAAAAAAAATCAGACGCTAAGGGTCGAGAGGAGGGGGGTCAGGATTTTTACGGATGGGAAAATTTTAGAAAAGGGTTTGCGAAGGAAATGGTTGGGCTAGAAGGGAGTTTGTGAGGGTATTTCACTAAAATAATTACACAACGAGTTGAGGCCGGACTTAAGAGATTTGACTTGTATTAACTTGAACGAACTAAGCCCCAAAACTCCCTTGTTTTTTTTCAACACTATAAAACTTCTTAACATTAAACTCATTTAGGAAAAAAATAAAATAAATAAACAACTTCTTCACTTAGTTTATAAATTATTACTAAAATATAATGGTCAAATTAAAAGTTTCAATTGGCAAATTATTGTGATTTAGTATAAAATTAAATTACCAACAAAAGTGGAAATAGACTGCCAATTAGTGTGGAACATAGCTTCCTCGCATCCTATCATGTACTATAATAATTATTGTTATATTACTTTATTGTTATATTGTTTATTTTGTAAAAACTATTAATATTTTTAGCGATCTTTAACACTTCATAGCGGTGTCGCTGTTGGTTTTACTAAAAAATTGTACTTAAAAAAAATGTTTGTCTCATTGAATAGACGAAGTTAGATTTTTTCCCCGACCTAAAATTCCAATTTTAAATTTAAAGTTCACGTTTACGCGAGCGTTGCTCGTGAATGCTTGGACGGATAACGTTGTCCAACGAACTCTTCCTGGGTATTTGTAAAATGAACATGTCTACCAAATTTCATCAAAATCGGTCGACATTTACTCAAGTTATCGACGCACGTTTCATAATTCGCGGACACACAGACCGACAGACAGACAGACAGACACGAGACCAAAAATGTTCCTTGATGTCTGAAACGGATTTCTGTCTTGGAATTTTTGAAATCGGAGACATAAAAGTTTTTCGTTCTCAAAAGTGAACAAAGCTTTCGTTACCTTTGGTAAGCTCGAAAGCAAAATTAAGCATTTTATTTATTTTTGTTTCTTGATTATTTTTCTTTATGTTTAGTTCATATCGTCACCTCAATGCAGAAAGTAGATATCTCGAAAATTTGCCATTGTTTAATAATATGATGAGAAATGTTACAGGGAATTCAATCCAATGACTGGATAAGTCTTATTCCTAGTCTATATCTTTTTGATACTGATATATATCTTTTTGATATTGATATATCTATATGATATTGTATTAAGTAGACAAACAAAATGAAAAGTGATTTATATTGCAGTTAAATTATTTTAAATTCGAAAGCTAGAAGTAGATAACCGTAGTTGTGTAGTTCCTCCACCAACTGTGCTAGTTGTACCCAAAAACCCTTTTCAGGTACTTAGACCCAGCTTTGTCTTTACCCAGTCTTCAATTAACATTAGTTTTTGTTTCGTGCATGACTGCTGTTTATATTAGTTTTCTTATAATATTTCAATTCTCATCAAAATTTGGATCTTAAACAATCTCTACCCTCTTTGGTACACCATAGAGAAGGTTTGTTCCTACAGCACACAAGGTCATTTACTTAATTTTTGTTTTAGATGAAATTAATGTTGACAGAGAACATCTTGGATCACGAAGTTGTCTAAAATGTGACAGTAAAACTTTTTTTTTCTTTTTTTTTAATTTTTATTGATTAAGACAACTACATACATTACAATGTTATTAGTGTTATTATTGACATTGTTGTTGTTTTTTGGGTGGTGGATAACATGGAAAGGGTATAGTCCATTGACTAATCCTTTTGGCGTGAATAGTTTAGAACGTAAGATATATGGGTTTACAATAATAAGCCAATAATAATAATAATAATAACAACAACAATAATAATAATAATAATCAAATAATAATACAGAGTAATAATAAAAATAATACAGTAATAATAATACACAGACAGTGAAACTTATAAGCTTCTTGCTAACTTAGGCGGTGAAAATAGGACTTTGAGGCTCAGAAGAACTTACAGAGGTATGTTGTTTTTAAAAACGTTATCACAATATTTATACAGAATAAGTTTTAAGTTTTAATTTATAGAGCCCAAACATACTAGGCTTCTCTCGGCTAATTAAGTTATCTACCTATTTCTGCCCTTCTTAAATTTAGTCATTTTGTGAAAAACTCTAATCTATTTAGAGTATTATAGCTAACAATATTTCATCCCTTAAAATAGCGTAATCACTTAAACATTATTACGTTCCAGAAATTGTTGGTGAAAATTAATCATATACGAGTTCTATTAATGTCGATTTATTTGGAGATGATGATGTCGCCGATTGCGAGCCTTACCAGCCAAACATACACGATAATTATTGAGCTAAGCGAAGCTCTTATACTACACTTTGCATTTGTTTGGACGCATACTCCTCCTGAACGGCTGAACCTATCCGCACAAAATTCGGCACGGTCAATGTGACCAACCAGAGGAAGGTATTAATTTGAAATGGTCATAATTGGTACACAGGAGTAAGGGGCACGGGTTACAATAGTTTCCTCCTGAATGGCTGAACCGATCCGCAGAAAATTCGGAACGGCCAATGTGACCAACCAGAGGAAGGTATAAATCTGAAATGGTCCAGATTGGAACACAGAGGTACGTGGTATATGCACTACATGATGCATGTCGTTGGAAAGCTCTTTAAGAGTACAGTTATTGTTGTTATATTAACTTTTGTCATGTTTTCATTGAAAAGGGGGGTCAAATAGAAAAACAGGGAAAAATTCCAATTTAATGTTCGTTGTTTAAGATTAAAATGCACGCTCATCTCAACATTGCAAACAGACAACTGCATTGCACACCTAGTAATAACTCATGTTCTGAGTCTGTAAATATTATCAGGGCACATCATCATCATCATCAGGAAATTCTAGTGATAATAAGTGTTTGGCAGCGATGGAGGAGCGCGCTCAAATATCTGATAATCCTCGCAAAAGAAAATTACTGACGCATCTACGGAAGAGAAATATCAGAAAAATTGTGTTTAGGATGTTAAAAAGTGTTTAAAACAATGTTTATAAACACACTCGTAATAAAGAAAGGTGTTGCTGATTTTGCAATGACTAAGAGGACTAATGACAATGTCAATTCTTCACTCTATCCGATTGAAGAGGAAAAGGGGAAAGTGTTAGTCTTGATCCAGCTTTGATTCAAGGTATTAAACAGCACATAATAAGATTTCCTTGTGTTCCAACTCACTAAGTCGGAAGGGAACAACAAGGAAATATTTGGTTCCTTCTTTAAACGTTGCAACAATGTATAGAATGTACTGTCAAAGTTAAGAAGAAAATGAACAACCTTATGCTAAAATATCCATGTGGACAATATTATCCTATATCTATTTTTATTCTATCTTATTATGGAACTATTTAAATATTATTCTATAAAAGTAAGTGTGTGAAGCTGGATGTTCCTCCTACTCAGCCCGGGTTTGGTGCGTGCTGCTACCTAGTGGAGGAACTGTGAAGCACGGCTATGCGACTGGGACTTCTATTCCATCGCCCTTCCGCTTCCAGACGTTGCCTAAGTCGGATCGTGTGCCGTACCGCCGCTACTCTTGTTTACCCGCTAAACCACCCGCATGATTAATCCACCCGCATAATTAATTATTTTTATTTATTTATTATATGTGTATTATCAAACTCCGGCAGTTGCAAGCTCTTCCCTGACACCCGACACACTGCTGCAGTATCAGGTTAGATCTTTCTTACCCGCTTACTTATATCTTTTTTATCTTACATTTTATCTTGTATATCTATTTAGAAACCCAATATAAATATATTATATATCCATACAGTCCACCTCCCTCTCTACGCCGACACCGCAATTAAAATTTACCAGCAAAAGTGGATACCTCCCTTACCTCCTAAAGTCCTAGGAAAAGAAGGTCCACCATGCATACAAAAATATTCAACGAAAGTTTTAATCTAGGGTTTCATAGACCTAAAAAAGATCAATGTTGACAATGTGTTGCGTTTCAGAGTTCCACTAATCCAATTGAAAATGAAATAAATGTATATAACTCTCATACAACAAGTAAAGAAAATATACAAAAAAGAAAACAAAGAAGCAGCATCAGCTGATGCCAAAATTATTAGTAGTAATTTTTCAACAAGTACCTCTTTCCCCAAGTGACCTCACTAATAATACTCTTTTTTGTAAGCGAAGACTTGCCACGTATAATTTTACTGTGAACAATGTAGCAACAAAGTAGGGAGATTGTTAAATATGGCATGAAGGCCAAGAAGAAAGAGCAAGTTGCGAGTTGACTTTTTTATTATTTTAAGTGACTCCCCGAAGAAATGAGGACTCTCAGTGACCGATGAGGAGGGCAAAAAGAATAAATTGATGTATTTACGCTATCCAAAAAATTAAATTATTGAAAGTAATTGATTTAAAATATTTGAAAAAACTGGGTGAAGAAATTATTTATATGAGGCAATTTAGCACGAGTTCCATCTGACCGTAATTATTTTACTTATATTATAGAGGGGTATTATAGAGGTTATTATAGAGGGGTTGTCAATATTATAATTACCTACAGTGTTATTAATTGGTTATAAGAGTTTTCTTGAAATTATAAGTAAAAATGTATATGTTAATTGGAAAATTTAATTTTTTCATTCCGGAATGCATGTTAGTGATATTTTAGAACATAAGGAAACAACAAATGATTCGGAAGCAATTGTGCCTATTTAATTATGATGTATGTATTAATGATTTGAATATTTAGTGATGGGCTGCCGTTTATAGACTACATCTTACTTGTTTTGATTTATTGAGTGAATTCTCAGGTGGAGTTTATGCAAATGATTTCTACCTCAAGCATTAGCATGGGAAAGGTCGCCAAATTCAGCTAAAGTTTCAAGGTCTTGTCATTTCCACTGTCAATTATGCAAATAAAGCGGTCAAGTTCTAGGTCTGGTATTGATTTACCTGTAACGTAGACTTGTATCCTCTTGATGGCCGTTTCAAAGTAAGGAGCATCCGCTGTTACTTCACACTTGTACTGGCCACTCAATTCTTTCTGCACCCTCTCCAGGTAAACCACTGAAGCATTGGATCTGTACAACTAAAACATAATACCAAAACATTTAGTTCAAATTACATTATTAATAATATTTTTAAATATGATAATAATAATATTTTATTAGCAGTTCTTAATCGTCACTAGTTCTAGACATAACTTAAAGATCGATTTGTTCATTAAACGTAAGTATATTTCTTGCGAGGTCAGATAGTTAAGTAAACCAATTTACAAAGAAGAACTCAACTTCAAGGCTCAGAACTTAACATAATATTACCCTAATACACACACAACATATATACACACACACACACATAAATTGAACAATAACAGCGCAACAGTGCAAGGATGGTGTATTAACA
The DNA here is from genome assembly GCA_951217055.1 of Gerris lacustris. Classification (NCBI taxonomy): domain Eukaryota; kingdom Metazoa; phylum Arthropoda; class Insecta; order Hemiptera; family Gerridae; genus Gerris; species Gerris lacustris. The sequence goes on along the minus strand of OX578277.1, from coordinate 34,743,205 downwards.
GATATCGAATTATCAGATGAGAATTGAGTCACCAAATTCTAAGTTCAGTCGAGCGTACGTATTCAGACACACATTTGCGTGTTTTGGTATTCGCGAGTGTATATAATATTAGCGAGTGTATATTATAATCTATATACAGGATGATCCAAAACTTCGGAAACGGCTTAATATATCCTAAGAAATAATTAAGATTTGCGGGTATCTTTATCATTTATAAGAAACTACTTTGTTGGTGGGTAGAAATTTCAAATAGGGACACCCATAAAGTGATACATTTTTAGAAAGGTCTTAAAAAAAAGAAAATACATATTTGCCGCAAACCCGGGCTTTCTGACGAAAAAAATTAAAATGACGAACACTCAAAGTTTAAAAATTTACTCTTTTTTTCTATTTTCAATAGTTTAGTTAGATATAAAAACTTGGTCCGAGGCAACTGAGACTAACTTTCTCATATAATCTCGGTCCCAATCCCAGAAATCATAGATAGTTATCAATTCATAGTTTCCGAGATATTGATGAACATTAATGACATTAATCTGATTTTGTTGAAAATCGAACACAAAAAGTAAACAACCACCTGTTGAACAATTTTAAATAATATAAATTAACTAAGCATCGCGTAGGTTTATCATTGAAGCGAGCTTAATGCAATAAATATTTAATATTATATTTATGTATTCTGGGATCTGGTACCGAGATTATATGAGAAAGTTAGTTTGAGTTATCCTATTGAAAATAAGAAAAAAGAATACATTTTTAAACTTTGAGTGTCCGCTATTTTGGAACGGGAGTAGATAGAAAACTCGGGTTTGCGACAAATATTTTCTTTTTTAAGACCTTTCCAAAAATGTATCACTTTAAGGGTGTCCCTATTTAAAATTTCAAAGTTGAATCCAATATATGGCGGAAAAATCTATTGCTCTTCAAAAAAGTAGTTTTTCATAAATGATTAAGATACACGCAAACCGTAATATCTAAAATATAACCGGAGATATTAAGCCGTTTCCGAACTTTTGGATCACCCTTTATATAAAACTAAGAGTAACAGTGACAGACTGACTGACTGATCACTAATTCTCCTACTTCCCATTCACATAGAGATTTGAAATTTGGTACATAGATAGAGTGTACCATTAATAGAAAAGATAAAGACATCCGTCTAGTTATATATATGACAAGGAGGAAGGCCATTCATATAATAAAGAATAAGTTGATACATGACAATAAAGGACAAGGAAATGGATGTAGGTTTTAAAACTTCTAGTCTAGTGGAAAACTCAAGCCTTTTACCGAGAAAAGTTTATTTTCAAAGGCCCTCATCTCCTGCAGACTAAGCTGCACCCGACCGTCTGAAAAGTTCACTACACTTTACACTAAAGAGCGCAACAATACATTACTCCTAAATATAATGAAACTGCTGTCTCCGTTAAAAAGTTTTTTCCATAATAGCTTTTTCAAATCATCATTGAGGCATTATCATGTGCATTTATACATAATAGTTGAAAAGCTTATTTTTAAAAGTTCGTGGTAATCACCAAAAAACCTATTACTTCAATAATTAACTATTTAAAACCATTTATATTTATTTTTTTTTCTTTTCTTTAGATACTATTATGTTTATAAACATTTACATTTTATTTAATATTTATTTTTTAATAGAAATAAGTTTGGACAGAGGAAACTTTGTCCCATAAGTGTAGAACATATGACGTTCTAAAACACAAAAAAACTCCATCTTGCCATTAAATGTGGAGGACATTTTTTATATGAAATTGAATATTAAATAAAATAAGTATTTTATTTATTAAATATTAAGTTAGTATATAAAAAAATAATGTAAAGCTACAAAAAAATACATTTATATAAAAATACAGTTAACTTTTGTGCGTTTTACGTTTAAGGTGACTAGAGGTCATTAAGTTAAAGTTATCGGTTTAACGTGGGCCCCCTGTTCTTTCCTTTACCGAAGCTAAGTGCTCGTTGGGATCCAAAAGAACCCTAAACTCTATTATATAATATTTAGCTAACTCCAGTTTTCAGCCCCCGCTTTTACATTATATATTTCGAGGCTGAAGGACAAGAGTTTTCTTTGCGATGCAGCTTTCTCTCTTCTGCGTTCAAAGTTTGTTTCTTTAAAAGGGGTTTGACCCATGTCAAAAGCCGTTCCCAGATGATTGATGGCCCCCATTTTCTGAATATAGTCGAGGTTTTTATTTTTTTCTTCTATATTTTCCGATTTTTTTTTTTTTTTTTTTTTTTTTTTTTTTTTTTTTTAATACAGCGTCAATGCTCTTGGTGTATTGATCTATTAAGCTTTAAAAAATAGATTTTTATTCAAAATAATAGTTTATTCCTCTCTCTGGCTCAGATAATTTTTTTATAAAAATAAAAATGACGTCAGATATGCTAAGCCGTATTTATTTATATTCTATACATTTATTTTTTGTTATTTCTCTTTTATCATAGAATCCTATTCGAGTTTTATTTTTAATAACAGTCTACATTCGAACTTTTTATCTTTCTTTTTTTACTAGATTATAAAAAAAACCTTTACTAATTACACAAAGTAATATTATAATAGTATAATATTATAATATTATAATAGAGAGGTTTGAAATTTATGTAAATGTAAAACCAAAGAAAAATAAATAAAACCTGCAAGTAAAAAAAGCATAAATATAAATTACATCTTAGTTTATTTATTAATAAAAATTTTCCAATAAAATCTAATTTTAAACAGTTATAAAAACTCAAATAACCATCGGTGAAGAATTGGCGGAGAAAAATTTGCATTTTCCTCTTATATATGCCATATCAGTTTTCAATATGGCTACCAGGAAATATATTTCGGGGGAAACCTTACATATTACTAATCTACATGAAATGGGCTTTAAAATTTACCTGTAACATCCTCATGTCATCCATTTTTTTTCATATGACCTGTAACATCCTCATATCAGCTATATTGTTTGTTTTTTTCAAAATGCAGTTAATATATATAAATTTTGTAAGACTTTTTTTGTAAGAATAGTTAACACATTTTTCCCCTACTTTTCGAGGCTCTTAAACCGATGTACAACAAGTCATGCTGACAAAAAACTTCTTCTTTTGCCATCCACTATAAAGGTTATCATTTTGAAGATATTAAATGCGATTTTTTTTCCTTTCTTACTCTTAAAGACCTTTAAAACACACTATAACGTCATACAGACTTTTATTAAAACACATTTTTATTTGATTATTGCAATTGCAATCCAGTATTGTTTCAAGCAATAAAGATGTAAGAATGTGACTTAAAAGCGACAAGATGTAAGAAATTATCCAGTGATAGCACTTACTGAATTGATACAAAATTTATACTGTGAGATATAAAGGTAAATTAAAATAAATTATAAAGGCCACTGTCTCAAGCGTCTAGGAGCATTGTTGGTAATGGATCTGGAAAGCAGGCTGTAAATTTGTGGATTGAGGTTGGAAAGGGAATTTTGAAAGGATTTGAATTGGAACTGGCTAATTCACGGACAAACGGTACATTATGAAGGACGAAATTTGAAACAATCAACAAACAAAAATAGCTGACGCCCCAGCTATTTTTCTTAGGATCATGGATTAAAGAGATTAGATTTGACAGAAGGCTTGGTGCAACCCTAGAGTTCTACGTCATATGCCCATGTTGGTTTTATTATTGTGTTGCAGATTAGTATTTTGTTTCGCATGCTGAGTGTTTATGTGTTGGGCAAGAGTCTGTGTAAAAGTTTATAGCGTGTATTGCATGTTTGATGTTTATGTTTAGTGTGATGTGCACATGTTAAACGACTATCTAAGAATAGCCCCAGGTAGCGGAACTGGAATGAGGAATACGGATTTGATTAAGGGTTGCTTGTTCAAACATACCACGGCTTAAAGCGAACTGATTTTTATAGATCTACAAGTTTGATTCTATGACATACTTCGTACCTTTATCGGTTGTACCTCAGTTGGAACTAGATTTGATTAATATTTTTTAATATTTGGATTTTTGCTGTCATAGCATTTCGATTTAATTTCTGATTGGATAGCTCAAATCTCACACTAATACTCTTTAAAATAAATATTTAATATTTTATCAATTCATTGAGTATTATGGCACGGGAACAAACCTACAACCTCGAGTCACTCGACTTATTGATTGCTAGGCGAGCCGCCTAGAGCCCCTCGGCCACGCTGGCTCTCAAATAATAATGAAAATAAATAGATTATTTACGATTTAACACGAACTCATTGATAAGGAAAAATATATATCGATTACTATGTGTTTTAATGAAAGCCTAATACAATTTAGGTTCAAAGTGAAAGTGAACATTAACATAAATAGAAATATTTTTATAAAAATATCTTTTCAGGTTATATTTTTATTTGGATATTTCTTTGATTATTCTGATCTCAGAAGGGAGAAAATTAATAGCATTTGTACCTCTATATAATACTGATTTTTGCGCAAAAGAAGAGGAAAAATTTGGTGTAGGATATTTAAGAACATTAACAGCTCTAGTATACTGTAAATAAAGTTTATCTACGATTGATACGAAATATAAACATTATATCTTTGTTTAGATGCGTAGAAAGTGATTCTTTACGTACTTGTATTCATTGCGCATGCGCCTCTCATAGTTCCGAATAATTCCTCTTCTTTACCACGCTAGTGCGGTAAAGAAGAGGAATTCTTCAGCTTTACGCATGATTAGCAAGTTTGTTTACATTTAACAAAACTAATTTGCTGTTCTTTTATTAAAGTAACTGTTTATATCGAGTTTTTAGTGAAAAACAATGAGTGAATCAAGTGACTTTGACGAAAATGTGGAGAATAATACTCCTCCAGAAATAATTAATTCGGCAAAAAATACAACTAATGAATTAATGCCATTTTTATCAAGAGAGAGATACGAACTTACATACAGCAAGTTTATTTTTTTCTGTATTTATTATTTAAATCTAACAATCGTAGATAAAGTACGGTACGCAACTCGTGCGAAAACGGCATTTTGCATTGCTCGTGTGGTTTTACCACCCTCGCTATCGCTCGGGTGCAAACTCCACACTCGCATGCAAAATGCTACTTTCCGCACTCGACGCGTAATGTACTATTTCTGAACTAGCAGATAGATTAAAATGTTTAAAGACAAATATGATAGCTTTTTGGGTGGCTATTGTAGTAAGGGGTAAAACATTTAGTTCAATATATGATAATTTGGAAGTTGTTAGTTGGAATACATTATGTTCTTATCAAGAATTATTTTAATAATTTTCTTTTGGGTGCTTATTAGAGGAGAAAGAGTGGAAGTACTAGAGCCTCCCCAACCAACTATACCATACTGTAATTTGGAGTCAACCAGGGAAAAATATAATGACCTTAATATTTGTTTGTTTAAAAATATTCGGATATTATAAAAAATATATTACAATTTCCTTAAGTTAGTAACACAGTTATTTATGTGGTGATTCCATCTCAGGCACTGCACTGGTCTAGGGTAATTCCTAGGTGCGATGCCATATCTCTCCTTTCTAGTATCTTACAATTTTTAAATTGATGATTTTCACTAGTGTTGTGAAATTGAATATTAATAAGTTAGAGAGAAGGAAGCGAGGATTCTTTAATGGAAAAAGCGATATAATAAGACTTTTTTTTTGTTAATTGTTAATTTAATATGATTTAGCCAGTAGTGGATTTGAAATAGATTTTTATTAGCCTCTCAGAGACCTCAGTCCAACTACTTCCTGACAGAACTAGAGCCATATCATCAGCATAAGATATGATTTGACATCCTTTATATTTTAATAAATTATTTACATGCATTAAAAACAAAAGCGGACCAATTACTGTTCCTTGAGGTTGACTGAGATTATTTTAACAAATTGTATTCTACGATAAAGATAAGACAGAAACCACGATAAAATTTCACGGCAGAAACCTAGATTGACTAATGTTTTCAAAAGCATTTCGTGAGGTATGCTGTCGAAAGCCTTAGTCAAATCAAGAAATATAACTAAACATTTTTTGCGATTGATCATAATTTTTTTAATTGATCATAATTTTGATTGCATTAACTAGGCTAAGGTGAAAAATCTTTGGCTAAGCCATTTTTCCTACTGAAAAAATAAGGTAGCATTAACTAAATATAATTATATTGATAATTGCATAAAATGTATTTTGGCGAAAAAGTAAACGTCTAAAAAAAGGTTATTGAATAATGTCTGTTATAATCCTGTCTGTATGTAATCCGTGTAAACGCATAGAGCATAAACTACTAGGCTAAGTTCGATAAAATTTGGCATACAAGTTCAGAAAAATTATATAAATTTAGGGGCGCAACGGGGTTGCGCCCCGCGGGTGATTTGGGGGGGGGGCCCCCCCCCCAAATCACTGTAAAAAGTGAAAAAAAGTTATTTCTCGGAAACTGTAGTCCATTTAACTACGAATTTAACCTTTTAAGTCTATCCCGAGAAAAAAGTAGATTTTGTGCTATTGATGAAAATTCATTTGATTCAGCTTCAAAATCGAAAACGCAATGTAAACAAACATTCACTAGTTGAAAACATTTTAAATATTATGTTTAATTGAAAATTGATAAAATTAGATTTAGTTTAATTTAAATTCAGTATGACTGTGTATATGATTGAGTTTTGTTCGAAGTAGTCGTACCGATTATTTTTCACTAAAAATGGTTTAAAATTATTTAAACAAAGAGGTTTTAATAATTTATTTGTATTTTATGGAAATTTTTTTACACGTGTTAAATTTGTAATAGGATTTGAAAAATTGTTACAACTAAATATTCACTTGATTAAATAAATTTATCAAAATTAAATATACAATTGATAAATAGTAGCTCTGAATACTTAATATTCAAAATTTATAAATTTGAGACACGGCAAGGAGAGGAATGTAATCGATAATATTATTCAGTGGATTGTATTCAAATAAAATTACACGCCCAACAATTCATTGTAATTTTTTTTAAAAAAAATAAATTTATTTATACATAAACTTTTGAGCTTTTAAATAATTTATAATAAATAATTTTAACTGGAAAATTGAATTAGTATTTAAAAGAAAAAAAAATATATATCAAAATAAACTACCAGTTCGATTTAAAAATTTCTTTAAATTTAGGAAAAACTTATTTATTCTGTATTAAATTCTAAAAGCAAATTTGATTATCAATTAATCATTTATGGGAAATTAATCAATAATATATTGTTAGTAATTTACTTTTATGACTAATTAGTTAACTTTAACTTCAAACAATTGATCAACTCACTTGATAACTAGTTTGACTTTATGATTATCGAGTAGTTGTTTACTAGTTGTTAACAAATTTTACTTGATGGCAATCTATTAATTCAACTAAAGATAACTAAAGGATAACACAAATAGTCTCTCCACGTAAATTGTTAAAATTTTTTTTTTATTGCCAAAGCAGCTTTCAGCCTTCAAAAGGCCATCATCAGTGCCTAAGACCAAACCAAAAAATATCGAGCTAAGCACAAACTACATGATAATTAAAACTAACAAACATAAAAACACAGGTAGGCAACTAATATTAAAAAACTTTTAAAGCTTAACATAACCAAGAAGGCAAAAGAATAACAAGAAAAAGTCAAATGAATACTCAATCAAATAAAGCTAAAATTAACAGTCAAGTAATTAAAAAAAAAATAAAATAAAATAAAATAAAAAAAATAAAAAAAAAAAATAAAAAAAAAATAAAAAAAAAAAAAAAAAATTAAAAATTAAAATAAAAAAATAAATATAAAGCTCAAGCTATAGCTCACCTATATGGACAAAGAAAGAAGAAAAAAAAGGTTACATAATAAAATGGATAAGGTGAGTGGTGAGTCTATTTCATGTCGGAGATCGACATAAGACTGACGCGAGAGGGTAGGGAGGCCAGAGTCCTTATCAGTGACGAAGACTCCCTTCTCTCGTTAATATTTTTGTCACCGGCTCTACGAATACTCCGTAGGATCTCCAAGTTTTCCAACGAGTCAAGCTTACGTCCTTTATCCGCGAAGTGGAGGAACCCGAACTTGTGTTGAGCGTTAATGTGGTCATACTCGGTAAGGTGTTGGTGAAATTAAGGTGAAATTAAAGATAACTAGTTTCACATTATGGTGACAAATTTGTTGCTATCTCGATAATAACTAATAAGTTCACTTGGTGCTGACTAATTTTGCTTAATAACAACTAATCAGCTATTAATGATAACCAGTATCACTAAATAACGACCAATAGTTCACTAAATGGATCCAAATAAGAGCTTAAATTGAGAATGGCTTATGAATTGTCATCAAGATGATTAATCAGTTCAGGTGATGATAACGAATCTATTGCAGTAACAACTAACTAACTTGAGTAACTTGGAGTATAATTCTAGATCTTTCCTCTGAAAGATCTAGAATTATTATCCAAGAAATGGTATAATTTAACTTGCTACAGTAGTTTCTCACCTTAAGAAAATTAAGTAGCAGTCGCCAGGTGCCACATTATAAGTGGGAATTTGCTAATACTTTTTACGGACTAAATTCTTTCGGTTTTTATATTTTGAAATCCCTCTCTTTTTGAAAAGGAAGAAAAAAACCGAAACCATTGTCATGATAATATTTGAGGGTGGTGTTTAATAAAACGAAAAAAATGTTATTATCCCATTTCTTCTTTTTTTTGTCGGTAGCCATTTCCGTTAAGTTTAACGATAATGGCTTTTTCAACGAAGCGGTGTTTTTTTTCTTTCAGTGAAAAGGTTAAGAATGTTGAAGGGATCGGAGCACGGCATGGTTTAGGGATTACTATTAAGGATCCCTATCCCCCTCCTTGCTCTGTTGAATTAATCTGTATCTGTTTTTAGACGAGTAAAATACTAATTTCCCTAGTAAAGGAGAAATGGTGGGTTGGCCAGCCTAGTTAGGGTAAAACCCAGTGTAGCGGATCTAAGTTAATGTTGTCCCTAATGGTTAATCCACTTAGAGCAGGTGGCGACACTGTTTCCCCGGAAATTCCCGTCCACAATAATTCCACTAATGTCTTTCCAAGCTTTATTCCTTTACCAATGGAAGCAAAATCCCCCCCTTAAACATATATATTAATGCCAATCTTAACTTTTAGCTCAATATTAATGCATTCCAATAATTTCCCTTATTTTTAGAGATAAAAATTTATAATCATAAAATAAGGAGGTAGAATATATAGGTTAATTATTTGCCACACACTCGTCCATATAAGTTCATAGATAAATGTTTTTCATATTTATTTTTTAAACTCCATTTTATCGTGTTACGGCCATTTAGTTTTAATTTATTTTCTTAGTATTTCATAATTATTTTTACTTTGAACTAATTTAATTATTTACTTTATACAGAACGGCTTTGGTAAAATCACTTTCTTTTCTTTTCTTAAAATGTTAAATTCAATTATCTATAGCCAGATTTTAAGATTTTTAGCTTAATAATCGAATTAACTCTTCCTTCAACGATACTTCTGGCTGCTTCACTTCCGTTTTTAATTACTCACCTCCTTTTCATGCCTTTACCTTCTATTATGGGAATTAAACTTTTAGTCTATCCTAAACCACGGACGGGTACCTTAATTACGCCTGCCTATGTTAAAGTGCAAGTTCCGTGTTACGACCTACTGTCAAGCATATCGAGCCTTTGACATACTGTGTACACCTACTGTACCTGCCCGGCGCGGCGCCCCGTTCTGTGCTGACTCAATAAATGCAGTCTCTCTTGGACCCACGTACGGGTTTAATTTTATATCTTCTCTTCTCATCAACATCATTCACTGCTCGCGGAATTCCGACCTACCACCCAATACGGGGAGTGTGTTGCGAAGTGGGACAAAGCCACTACCTTTACCCATCCTATACACCTTACTCCAGACAATATATATTTCTGTAACTATTATTATTTTCTATTCTAACAATTTTTATTCTTTCTATGATACTTTATATGTATTTCTTTTTACTTCTAAAATTATACACAAAGTCCAAAGTATTTTGTTTCAATTTTTATTTATCCTTCTTTTCAGAGCTACCACTGGCATTTGCTCATACTCATAGTGTCGACCATCGGTGTGCCAATTCTTGGCAACCTTGGCGCTCTAACATATCTTATAGCTTGTTCCATCCATTATTTATAGGATTTATTGAATTTCATAAAGATAAATAAAATATTAGAAATCTAGCACAACCAATGTAAAATCGAATTTAAAATAGTAAGTAAAGGATAAATACAATATTGCCCACGTTACTTTATCTTCTCTTTAACATTCAGCTTACTTTAGTTCTCCTCAACCAAACAATGATCCCGCAATGCGCTTCCATAAGAAACTTAGGCTTATATCTTGACAGATGCCAAGCCTGAGCTCTTCATCTTAAGACCAATCGCAACAGAAGGTAGAAATTTCTTTAGCGCCTCCTTGGTCAAAGATACTAATTATCCCATCGTAATAGTAATGCGATTCTTGGGATAAGCCTAGACGAGCGGTTGGTGTTCTCGCAACTCGCCTGAAAACAAAGGTCATAACTCCGACATATATGGTTCCCAACCCCGAGATATGAAATATGTTTCAACTGACGACCACATAGAGCAGATGAGTAAAGTGGTCAATCCTACGTCTGTTAATTAGTACTAATGATATGTTTATCGAGACGTAGAAGTAAAGACAACAAATAATGAAGATCCCAATGTTCAAGTCTATTCTTAAAGCCACCACGCGCACAAAAATTACCAGTTGCCCCCAAAATCACAAATGCCACCATTATAGTTATATTTATAGTCCCACCTGGTTTCAACCTTCGTGGATTACATAAGCGTTTGTTGTGATTAATATTAAGTGGTATACTTTTTGTATATGACCTCACTTCATCTTGCCACTTTAAATCTCCATCTCATTTCTACCATGAATCCCCAAACACCACCCTAATGGTATTTTAAATTCCACGGCATCCCCTTTTACCCAAGGCTAACTCTAATTAAAACTGTAGCTTCATTTTAAACATATCTGAGTGGATATCGACTGTGAAAAAACAAAGTTGCGGATTTACCGACGTTTCAAAACAATACTAATTTATTGGAACTAAGTTCCTTATGACACGTTACAGCGTCTAGAGCCCGGGAAGGAATCCGAAGAAAACGACCGTCACGAAGTCGACCGATGACGATAACTTGAGTAAAAGTAGACCGATTTAGTTGAAATTTGGTACACATATTTATTTTACCAATCCCAAAACGAGTTCGTTGGACAACGATATCCGCCTAACCGTTCGCGCGCAACACTTGCGTAATCGAAAAACTTAAAATATAGGACGGGAAAAATTCTAACTTTATCTGTTCAATGGGACAAACAACTTTTATATATATATATATATATATATATATATATATATATATATATATATATATATATATATATATATATATATATATATATATATATATATGTATATATATATATATATATATATATATATGAATAAATTCTCGACCGTAAATATAAACAGAAAACAAACAAAACTCAGGTTTCGGTCACAAAAATCGTCTTTATGTTACAATCCCGACGTTTCGGTTTTTACTTAAAACCTTCTTCAGGGGCCGTAAAACATCTAAACAACGACTCCTACGGTCGTTGTTTAGATGTTTTACGGCCCCTGAAGAAGGTTTTAAGTAAAAACCGAAACGTCGGGATTGTAACATAAAGACGATTTTTGTGACCGAAACCTGAGTTTTGTTTGTTTTCTGTATATATATATATATATATATATATATATATATATATATATATATATATATATATATATATATATATATATATATATATTTTAGTAAAACCAACACCGACACGTATAAAGTGTTAAACATCGTTAAAGTCATTAAAGCGGACACAAGTTTAAAACAGAGAAAGCAACGATTTTACCGATATCTTACGTTGTAACGTAACAATTTTAATAAAAATTCATACACATCGTCTAAAGTACAATTAAAACAAGCATGTCTGTCAGTTGACATGTTTTAATTCATAAACATACTATAGCTAGGAACATGAAATTACACGCAATCACACTTTTTTGAGTTTTCACACTTAATATTTGCAATATGGCGGGCGACTAAAAAAGTTTTTAGTCACCATGACATGTTTATACATCAATTTAAAGGTCTTGAAGTGTAGAGAAAGAATATGCAACTATTAAAATTTTACACTTAATAATATTAACTTAATTGTACAGGTAAAAATCCGAGTTTACCTTACCATCATTAGACCAGTTGTTCTCTATGGCTCGGAGACATGGACATTGACCAACAGAGATGAAGAACTGCTACGACGCTGGGAAAGGAAGGTTCTACGACGCATTTATGGACCAGTGATTGAAGAGGGTCAATGGAGAATACGGTACAACAGGGAGTTGTATAAAATGTATGGTAGACCAGATATAGTTTGTGAAATCCGTAAAGGAAGATTGAGATGGTTGGGCCACGTGGAGAGGATGCCGGAAGAAAGAGCTCCTAAGAAGGTCTTCAAAGGAAACCCAGGAGGAAGAAGGTTAAGAGGGCGCCCAAGAATTCGGTGGAACGACCAAGTTGAGGACGACCTCCGACGCCTGGGAGTAAGAAGGTGGAGGACTGTGGCCCAGCATAGAGACCTCTGGAAGCAAACTGTGTTGCAGGTCCAGGCTCTTCGAGAGCTGTAGCAGCAGGGACGTATGTATGTATGTACAGGTAAACCGGCGATTATCGCCTCAAGTACTTACGTGAAGCGCCCCTCACTTGATATTTTGAGATAATTAAGCAGGAATATAAAAGTAGATTTAATTAAAATGTAGCAACCTAATAACTAACATTTTAAATGGTATAAAGAGAGTCAGAACATTAAAAGAAGACAATTACTACAATTAATAGGTAAGTTATTTTAATTTTATTTTGAAAGGCAATCACTTTTATTATGTTTTGTAATTAATATCCTTTAACTAGACGGTGCAACATGTCACAACTTGCGAGACTATCGACTTGAGGCAAAAAAACATTTCTGGACGGACTATTTCGAAAAATGGTAATGAAGACAGGCCACCAAGGTCGTGTAATCCGTAACCCTTGTACTTCTTCTATGGCATAATCTTAAATCTCCTATCACGTCTACGAGAATAATTCAAGACCTTAACACATACAATCAAAAATATACAACATGAAATGTTTGAAAAGGTCGTCAAAAATTGGACCATAAGAATCCATTCAACTTAACAAAGCAGAGAAGCAGAGGAAAATATTTAAAAAAATATGATTTTAAAAACATAATTTCTCTGATTACTATTCACAATAAAATAAAAATTATTTACATAATACATGTAGTTATTGTTGTCTCATAATAGTAACACGTAAATTCTATATAAATATAAAATTTAATATGCAATGCAATTTAATATTTTAAAAAATCGGTCCGAGACAACTCAGACAAACTTTCTCATATATGAGTTTATAATTACTTAGCCCAGTGTTTCCATTTATTAGTTTTCAAATGTACATTTAAATATTATTGAACATTTCATCAAAATTTATCATAAAAATAACTTCTCCTGGTCGGGGAATCGAACCCGGGCTCTCTCCGTCCGCGTTTTAAGCTAATATCTCAGGAACTAGATTTTTCCCGGGAAAACGGCTTATATCGTTGGATTCGTATTCAAATGGACTACATTTTAGAATTTTTTAATCAAAATCGTCGGAACCGTTTTCGAGAAATAATTTTTTTTCAGAGTTTTTGGGGGGTAGCGCCCCCAAATTTAGAGCTAAAATTCATTTCTCGATTTCGCCTCGGGGTATGATTTTTCTGAACATGTATGCCAAATTTCGTCAAAATCGGCCCAGTAGTTTGGGCTCCAGGCGTCTGCACAGACGACAGACAGACGACAGACGACAGACGACAGACGACAGACAGACATTTTTTAAAAACCACTTTTTTGGACTCAGGAGACCTCAAAACGTGTAAATCCATCAAAATCTCAAAATCGAATTTTCGCGCCATCACAATACTTTCTCTTTATATGAGAAAGTAAAAATGTAAAAGAAACTTAATATGATTCTACATAACAAAAAATCTAATTAAAAAACACCGTAAAATTAAATGTTTACATAATAATAAAATTAACCATTTTCTGAAGTTAAGTAAACTGTTTTTTTTATCAACAATTACATTTGATAAAAGCAAAGATAAGAATAAATATAAAGAAATAAACAAGGAATGATTATTACAAAAAAGACAAGGAATTTAATTTCCTACGAAAATTACCGTTAAGAAAAAACAAGTCAAATTAAAAAAAAAAAAAGTTCGGTGGTAAAAACTAAATAAAACACTTTTTAACATTTGTAACAAAGGTTATAACGAAGAAAAGTGTTAAAAAGAGGAAGCTAAAACATAAAATGAAGGAAATATAAAAAGACAAAATGATAACAAATAAAGGTGTAAAAAAGGAAAAATCTTTAAAGAGGATAGTGTAAGGATTTCTATGCTAAAGGCAAAGTAGAAAGAATTATTAATATCTACAATTCATGATTGGGAATCGATATCAATGTAAAATGATAAACCTCGAAATCAGGAAAAAATTTAATAGTTCAAATAACTAATTATTAATTATGTTTCTTGAGTACCTTAATGGCTGTTTTCCTACTATCGAGTTTACCATAGAGGTTGAAGAAGATACACGTTTGAATTTTTTTGACCTTAGTGTTTTTAGAACTTTGGACACCGTAAGATACGAGATTGATCGTAAGCCTACTGCCACAGATGAAATCATACCTGCTGAGTCATGCCACCCATGGAGCCACAAATTAGCTGCCTTCAACGCGTTAATTCATCGTTTATTGACTACCCCGTTGGACCACGATGCTTACGGAAAAGAGATGCGGACTATTAAGATTATAGCTAACAATAACGGGTACACGAACAAGCTTATAGATAGGATGGTTGAAAAAAAGAACCGTAAGCTCATACTGCGCGCTATGGGTGTAGAAGTTGAACCTAAAGGCGGTGTATGGTGTTCTATCCCCTATTTTAGTGGGGTTTCTGATCGTTTGGCGAGAATCCTATCCAAGTACAATTTAAATGTGGGGTTCAGTATGAACAACACGCTCAAGGCTCAACTGGGTAGTGTGAAAGACCCAATTTTGCCTGAAAACAAAAGTGGGGTCTATGTTATGGTCTGCGGTGAGTGTGACACTGAGTACGTTGGACAAACAGGACGCTCTTATAAAATAAGAGCTAAAGAGCACCTACAGCGCACCAATAGTAGTTTCAACCAACATCTTCAAGAGCACGGTCACTTCAACGCAGATCATAAGATTGGTTTCATACATTTTGCCCAGAAGGGGCGCAAACTGGACGCCCTGGAGAAGATAGAGATTCTACGCTCCCAGTATAGAGTGGGCGACGAGTTTAATGTCAACGAGAGGGGAGAGGCATCATCCCTTCTGAAGGTCATAGTTGAAGCCGAGACTCGGGTCAGTCTTGTACCAGTCGCTGGTTTAACATGACTCACCTTTCTCCCATGTTTTCTTATTTGTATAAGTAACGTTCTTCGCTTCTGCGGTAGGCTCTTATTTCTTATTATATCTTATTTATGTATTTTTTATTTATTCATTTATTTTATTGTTATTTTCTTTTTATTTTTACTTTGATATTTTTACTTCACCTAAAGCACTTCCGTTTTGTAATTTTATTTTATTTTATTTTATTTTTATTAATTTTTTTTATTTTTATTTTTTTTTTGTCTTCTTGTTACTTTTTGTTTTATTTCCACCTTTTAAGAGTTTTGCCTTTTGTTAATTTTATTTTATTGATGGTGTGTTGACTGTTTTTCGTGTTTTTTTTGTCTCGGTTTTCCTTATTTGACCTTTGATTAGTTTTTTATTACTGTTTGTTCAGGCACTGATGATGACCCTATAGTGGTTGAAAGCTGCTTTGAAAATAAACTTATTTCACGTGGAGTGACTTTTTCTTTCTTCATTTAATTATTAAATTCTTATCAAAGAAGAAGGAAGCAAGGTCTTTGAATTATACTCACAATAAGTAGAATCCAACGTGGGTTCAGAGTAACCGTGATCAACAAGGCACTGGCAACTTTTGCTTGGATCTCAATGGATAAAGTACAAAAAGTAGAATCCACTGAGATTTCAGAGTAATCGTGATCGACAAGGCTGTAGTATTTTAAAAGCGATACGTAGTCAAGTGTTAATCATGGTTTTGATGTTACAATAAAATGTTCTTAAATCATTAGTAGAGATACTTCAAATACACTGGTCACTTTGGCTTGGCCATCAATGGATAAAGTATAATAAGCAGAATCCACCGAGAGTTCAGAGTAACCATAAACAACAAGCACTGGTCACTTTTCTTCGTTAAAACCCGTGCTTTGGCGCACTTTGAGTGATATAGTTCACTATTGATCAGATACATAAAAAAGTAGAAGTTGCATTCGCTTTAGCGGAATATAGGTGTGTGAAATGACTGAACCTCGATCACATATAGCTCCAGAGTAAGTAAAAAGTTCCCAAATTATGGGGTTCGTAAAAAAGTCGCATTTGCGTAGGCCTAATTGCTAGGTCCGAATAAGAAATTCACCTCCTTGTTATCCTGTCATTGGTATACGAGTATATACTGTAAGTTCCACAGCATTTTTAGTAGAAACAACTAATTTAAATAAAAGTAGAGAGTAAATCTAAATTAAAATATAACTCCATCCTTTTGACTACAAAAAAATCCTTAAAAAGGGAAATATATAAAAAACCCTGTGAACGTAAAAGAAAACAGAAACTAAGCTAAAATGTAATACTGTGATATATAAAAGCAGGAAAAACCTACTTCTTTCTTTGGCTGATTTATTCCTTTTTATAGAGGCAGATAAAAATAAATGCAAACAAGATGATGAGAGACGCACGGAAATATATTGTATAAAAGAAAAACATATTTTTCTGTTATCTATTTACTAAAAATAAAATATATTGTATAATATAAATAAAAATACAAAAAATAGTAAATGATAAATAATGACAATTCAAAAGAATAGGGGTTTCGCCTCTTTTTTTTTGTTAAACTCATAAATATAAGTGCGAGAAAGATCGTGTATAGTTTATAATAAAGAAAATAGCTATTAGGTTTCATTTCATTATTATTATTATTTTTTTTTTTTTTCAAATCCTCACAATTAATTTTATAGTAATAATAATTATTTTATAACAGATCTTAAGTAGCTAATAAAACCAAGGAAGGGGCTAATATTACCAGGAAACCGGTCATCTCATAAAATTCAAAGGAACGTGTGTGTGTAATAGAAATATTAATTGAAAGGCATGATATTTCTGTTATACTCAGTAGAATTTCCGTTTGAATGCTCAGCAGTGTTTAAGTGTGAGTGGTAGGATAGAATGAAAGGAAAAGGAAATATAAAGTATTTTTCACTTTAACTCAAGTCTTGAGTTCTGGCCTGAGATTTCACATAATGAGAATCTCTCTCAACGTCATACTTCCTTAACACTAGAAGTCAAGGCTCGGTGTGTTAGTGAAGCTACCAACACGTGTAATAATGAGTACACTCAAAGCCCTGTTCTGTCTACGCCCTTGTTCCTGGTGCAAGGGGAGACGCTTACTTTACAAACATCCCCTACCTCCTCAGAATTTCCATTGAATGTCATTTTTATTCATTTCCGACAAGTCCTCCACACCCCAGCCCTCAACAGTTTAAAAAACGTTTTTCGGAAATTATACCTCTATTTTGAAGTTAATTTAATATAAATATACACACACACATACATACATACACACACATATATATATATATATATATATATATATATATATATATATATATATATATATATATATATATATATATTTGGTCTATTATTAAGCAATTAAGTAGTAAACATTTTATTATATTATTAAATGGCTTATTTATTGATTTATATAATCTCATACTTTTCCTATTCTTTGACTACGTATTACATGTTTAAGTAAAACAACCATAAGACAGTGGCGTAAGATTTCAAAATAAACAAAGATAAACATATTGCTACGCTAAGTTATCTGATCGGCAGCGATACGGTAAAGTTACTTACTTACATCTACCACACTCCTGCGGTCTGTTTGCTGTGGTAATAAACTGCATATTTAATAGATTAAGGCATATTAATAGATGCTCATATTCAGTGGTGCTGTGCACTGATTGAATATGAGTAGCACAACACTTGTCATGTACACAATCAATTAAATAGTGGACTAATGTATATATACACTACATAGTGGCCTAAGATAAAAGTATGTGTAAATTTATTGTGTAATTTATATTATAATATTTGTTTATAGTAATAATCATAACTTTCATATATAATAATATTACTATTGCATATAACAATAAATTTTGATTATGTTGAAAGATATACATAATATATAATGAAATATTATTGCATTAAAAAAATAATAATTGAGAAGAAAAAAAAATCACCAATTTGTCTAAAAGCTTCAACTATATGGTAAAAAAAAGATTGTCAATCAATGTGAATAACGATGAAGATATTTTTAGAATTGAATTGCTAGAATTTTCATAAAATGTCAAAAAAAGAAAAAGGAAAATCAATTCTGCTCCATTTATATCATTGAGGAAATTACCCTCTACTTATCACTTTTAATTTTTTTTTCTCTTACTCCAAATATCAGTGAGCCTAGATAAAAAAAATCTGAATGATAAGGGTATAGAAGTGAAATTTTTGGGAGAAAGAAATGAAAAAAAAAAAAAAAAAATAGATATATATATATATATATATATATATATATATATATATATATATATATATATATATATATATATATATATATATATATATATATATATATATATATATATAATAGGCATCAAGTATTGAAAGGTTGACAATAGGATTTGGTTGAAGAATATTGGAAACAAGAAGGTAAGAACAGTTTGAAGATTCAAGAGACAAGGAAACTAAAGAGACGAGGGGTTTTGCTCTTTAGTAGCTCTGAAGAGAAGGGGGTCTTATGAAGGGGCGCTTATAAGAAGGACCCGGGAGCCTCTTAACGGGGGTGTCACCGTGCAAGAAGCTAATAACGGTAATAAGGTCCCCTGCGGTCTAACCTATAAAGGAGAATTTTACCCTTATTCCTTGGTAGTACGAGAGAAAAGCGTTTCTTTAAAGTACAGCGAATTTCACTTCTTTACTTTGTGTCCTTACTTCCATAGTGACGTAGATACCATCCATGTAATCCCCCTACCCAATCTTCCGTTTTCAAGGTATTACCCACGGTAATACTCTGTTATATTCCTTCCCTTCTCTCTCTACTATTGCTTGTTAATAAGTAAGGTAGGATATTTATTTTGTCTTTTCTTAAAAAAGTTATTTTCTTTTTTTTACTTTTGAAAAGTATTGGCACAAAAAATGTGGGTGAAGACCCGTGGAGATTAATTAGTGGAAAACATGTTCATAAAAAGTCATACCCTGAGGCGGAATCGAGAAATGAATTTTAGAATTAAATTTGGGGATGCGCTACTCCCCAAGAACTCTGAAAAAACATAAACACAAAAATTATTTGTCGAACTGAAGGTTTCTACATTGTCTTCTGGGCCGTAGGTCAAAGCTTTCTCTTAATAACAAGCTTAAAATATACATATAATTGTAACAGTTTGACTTTGAGGTTCAATTTTCAATTCACATTTTTTAAAATGTTGTGGAAAATTGGTCCAATTGGTCCAGTTATTATTATTTCGTGGTACATTATAGTTTTTATTCCAGGGGTCTGGAGAAATTCAAATTACTTTTTAATTTTTTTTTATTTATTCTTCAATGTTTTAACGTCTTCTTTATTCGACTATTAAATATAATATTCGGACAGTGTGGTTTTTTGTCACCTGTGGAGATACGCCATGCTGGTTCTGACCTAGACAGAGGCTCTCGAAACGGCCGTGAGGCGTCTAGGAATGTGGTTAAATAATTATTTTTTTGTTAAGTTCAGTAATGTTGTACAAAGTAAAGTGTACCAGTGTTAGGTACTCCTCCTCAATTTAATCTTTCACCAATCTAAATGTAGAACCTCTCCAAAACCCTTCGAGTGAAGGTAAGCTTTTTTTCTTTTAATGGGTCGATCATGGTCGCACCAATTCCTTTATTTTTGCTTCATACTGTTTTCCAAAATCATATGCTAGTGGTCTCCTTTTTATTTAATTTTAGGGTGGTCAGTACTGGGCCAAATTTGCCATACCATCTCCAACCAGCACCATCTATAAACTTCATCAAATCAGCACATATTTCTATTAAATTATAATATATATACACACCCATCCTTGCATTTATTTTATTTCATTTTTTTATTTAAAAAAAATGTATGAAATTTCAGTTTTTAAGAGTTGGTTCTTCTCCCTTCAAAATAACCTGGCACTCTTTTAAACAAAGGCACAATTCATTTTTTTATTCTAATTAATTTCATTTTTTTTTAACTAAAACCCACCCCCTACTACCAACTAAGTTGGGCATAATTGTAATATTAATGAGCTTGTCACATAATGTATTTTTTAAACCAGCTTGGACCTACAGTTTGGAATTGTAGGGTAGTATCAAACCTTCAAACTCCCGACGTCTCCAAATCATCCAGTCTAAGATCCCAAGAATAATCACTGATGCTCCATTCATCTTTGCCTCCAACCTCACTCTCAACCTCAATGATTCAATAACGTTCCCTTTGTTCGAGGTCTATCCATATCCCACTATTAAACATTCCAAGAATCCTTATAAAACAATTCTAATCCTCTTGTTCAACTCCTTTCTTCCCAATCAATGTTACACAACCTTCCTCGAGGCCTGAAGAGAGAGGTCTCGACACCTATTTACATAATTATCATCCGATCTAATACATATAATTTACCTAACTACAAAAGTATATTTATCTAATTAGTATATTTATTTAATTACCTACTTTATTCGTTTAATGAATTAACTTATTTATTTAATTAATTAGTTCATTATTAAATCCTCATCTAGTTTTATTATTTATTTATTTTGATCTATCAATGTAATCCTCACGCCGAAAAGGGGTAGCCATTGGACTACTCCCATTTTACATGTTGAGAGCAAAATAAGCAATATCCACTCTAACACTCATAAAATGTAAAAATTGTAGTTGTGTTAAATAATAAAATAAAAAAATCCAAATATGGAGGCGAAAAACTTTGATAAACATGGAAACAAAAATTATACATGAAAAACTGTTCCAACAATTAAAATTTAAAAATTGTAGAATGTGTGCATAATATACGAATTTAACAATCTATATATAATACAAGTCGGAAGTTATTTTATAGAAAAAATTTAGCTTCCGAGATATTTATCAAAATAAATTTGATTAAGCTGAAAATTGAATTAATGTTACATACCTTTAACATTCTTTTAATTATGGGATTTAAATTCATATCACTATGTGCATGAGACTTTTTTCCCATTTCTTCTTTATAATACACGTAATAAATTATGTATAACGAGTTTTCAAAAATACGATTTAGTGATTTTAATGGATTTTTCCCTTTTAGAGTCCAAACAAGTGGTTTTTCAAAAAAAAAAAAAAAAAAAAAAAAAAATGCCAGTGTATTTTAAAAAATATTTCGGTCGTCTATAATGAAACGTCGAGCTTAAACTACTGATTTCAATGAAATTTGAGATACACACTCATAAAAATCAAACCTAAAAAAAAAAAAAAAAAATATTAATTTTAGCTCTCAAATTGGGGGCGCTACTCTCAACAAACAATGAATCATCAAAACCATTTAAATTAGAGAATAGATAAAGGAGGAAATAGAGATGCTTCAATAAAAATTTAGTCACCTATCGAAAAATAGCTATTTTATATAAATAAAATATAGATATTTAGATATTTATTATTAAAAAAAAACTCAAACCCTAAATACATAAATATTAAAAAATCCAACGGAAAATCAATTATTACTCATTTTTGTTGGTTGAACTTTATGTGGGTTATGCTATTATTCCGCTAGGCGCTTCAATTAATTTGATCAAATAAATTTAAAACTAAAAGAAACAAAACAATATAATAAGGCCCAATTCACACACGAGTGGCCTATGGCACTGGCGTGGTAGTGGCGTGGCTCTGGTTTGTGCCACCTCTATGTTAACTTATGACTGTTATGAAACCAATCTAAACTGGCATGGCGTGGCAGAGGGTTTCAAATGGCGCCTCCACCACGCCACTCCGAAGCCACTCGTGGCGTATCGAAGTGGCGCGCCACATGCAAACCATTCATTTCTTTCTCTGTTATTTCTTTGTTTTCTTTCTTCTTTGTGTTTTTTGTTTTTAAGATAGATAATGAAATAAGATAAAGATGCTATAATCTTGTAATAGCATTCTTGAGACATTCGGTAATAATTTTGAAAACAATCTTGGTACTTGTTTAGCTCCTGCATTACGTTGAACGCTCCGCCAGTTTTCCATTTCTCTAACCACACAGGATTCAGCCACAACTTCCTTCTCAAAATTTGGATATTGACAGTAATAATAATATTCAACAAATCATACTCGTCACCATATGAGAAAGGTGACATTGTTCTCTACAACAGTTAGCAGTGAACTAAGCCACCTGAACGCCATACATGTGTGGATACCCCACTTGTGTGTGAATTGGGCCTAAAAGACAAAATTTATATTTGAAGATTAAATCCAAAGTCAAACTTACACCATTTATTTACTTAACCTCGAGAAAAACATGATTACAAAGTACTTAAAATCCCTCCTAAATAAGTTTGCTTTAACAAGTAAAAGCAAATATCCTTAATACCGTAGATGCTCAAGGCAAATATGGTTGACAAACCTAAACTGCAACTTGTCGATAGGTCCTCACTTCAAGGACACCTTAATAAACAGCTGATTGATTTTTAGTAAACATCTTTAATCTTAAAACAAACTAATACATACTATGTATGTTAGGTACTAGTATGTATTTAGTTAGTTTGTTTTATGCTTACAGATGTTTACTCGGAAAAACTAACGTTAGAGGTTTCGATTAAGAGTTAAAAACACATGTGATTATCGGTTTGCAAATGCAGGTTACAACAGAGGTGTAGGCAGACAATTAGGCACGATGGCTTTTTTTCGTTAACATAGATTAGTCTCTTGAGGTAGTAGAACGTATGTTTATTGCCATGAATTAAGTATTCATTTTAAATAAAAAAAACTAGAAAGGATTTCTGTAAATGAAAAATGAAATCGATGTTGAGAAGTGAGAATAAACTATTTACCTTCTACACAAAATGCTATTGAATATACATTCAACCCTAATTCAATATCTCACGATTATAGTTATTCTTTAATGATTCTAGGTCGTTATAAATAGCCTCCCAATTAGTATAGCAAATAGCTTCTGAGTGTCCTACTATTATTGAAAGAATGGTAAAATGGGACCTAATAAAAAAATAGAGTGCCAATTGGTGTGGCACATAGCTTCCTCGCATCCTATCACATACTTTATAGATTTTATGCTTTAACAAGCCTTTATTGTATAATTTAATTAATTGTTTCCCCGGATTTTAATCTGTCAAAATTGTTTGAATTTTTTACAAACATTAAAGTACCAACTTAGCAAAAGATAAAGAGTGCAGACGGATCAAATTTATCTGTGGCTATCTGCGAGCTACTTTCGATAAACTATAAAAGTTTCATATAGTTGTAAGTACATATATGTTTGTGCGCATGTGGTAGAGAAACAAATGAGTGAGGTGCAGAAGGTTGAATCTTATATGGGGCCAACAACCAGCTAATTATGACCTACCACCCAAATTTCATTAAAATCGGACGTGTAGTTATTAAGATATGTTGGTTCACAAAAATTGAGCGATAGACAGACACGGAACCAAAAATGTTCCCTGATGTCTGAAACGGATTCCTGTCCAGGAATTTTTGAAATCGGAGACCTAAAAATATTTCGTTCTTCAGAACGATCACGTAGCTTCTGTTACCTTCGGTAAGCTCGGAAGCAATAGACAATCTATATAAAAATATCAATATTCTATCTCATAACTGTAGAACTCGAGGGATGATAATATGAAACAAGATAAAACAATAATATAATCATAAATCAACTTAAACTCAAGGAAATGTTAGAAGAGTTGAAAGGAGAGGAATGGGCCGTCATTGGACTAGCTGAGGAAAGAAGAGATGGTGAAGGAGCTTACGAATTATAGTTGTTCTTTAATGTTTATAGTTTTATAACCATGAACATAAATAGCCTCCCAATTAGTATGGCAAATAGCTTCAGAGTGCCCTACTATTATTGAACGAGTGGTCAAATGGGGATTGTGTTGGGAAAGTATGTTTGGTTAGACCTGCTTCGGTTCCAAGAGGGTCACATGTATATTATTCAAATTCGTCTGCACTCATGTGTGCAGACGATTAAAATTAATATAGGACCATTTGTGAGCAACTTTTGATAAACCATCAAAATCTCTTTACCAAGGAAGGAAAATTTAACCTTGAAAAAAAGATAGGTACTTTTAAAGATGTATAGGTGTCAACAAAACAAAGTTTTACACGCGGAAAAGCAATTAGCGAAAAACAGATATTAAGATGGGATCTACCATCTAAATTTCTTTAAAATTGAACGAGTAGTTTTTAAGATTGCAATGAATACCAATTGTGAGGTTTATACAGCTGGTGGAGGGATAAACGAACCCAATGTTATCTATATATATAATAATATATGGTTACATGTATAATTATTCTATTCTACAGATAATACTTCCCGGACAATAAACACAATTTTTTTTGTTAGAAATGTCTTTTAGCGAATTTTTGAAAAAAATTAAGTTATTGTAATGGCTTCAAAATTATTGTAATGCGAATTTTTGACAATTTTCTCCACGGAAATCCGTTTTAGACCATTCTGAATTGATTCCTGAAATTTAACATATTTTATGTATAATATGTATATATGTAAATTATGTATATCTTCCAACGTTTTCCAACGACATGCATTTTGAAGGGTTTATACTATTTTGACTTTTGTACCCTATACCCCTGTGTACCAATTTTTTTTCACCCATCCAAATTCTAAACCAAAAGTTTCCTATATTATCATAAGCCAATAATACGCAGATTTCTTTGAAAATTCGCTCATTAAGTCATGGTGCATGACTGGACTTTTTTTTATTAATCTCCGGAGATCTTAACACGTGCAAAGCATTCGAAATATCAAAATTGTATTTTTCCTCAATCACAGTACTTTTCGTCTGTATGTTCTATTTGTAATTAGAAAGGGGGAGGGGGAAATGCTGTTGTTAATTAAATATACGATATGTTCTTTCCAATGGCTAATAACAGAACATGTTCGGTTATTTTGTTTTTAAAAATTCTACAATAATAAACTGTAATTAGAAATAATAGATTTGTTGGTCCAAGAGGCTTCATTAACTTTTTAACATGTGGATTGATTGCAAGGCATGTCCTACATTTATCAAACTAATGTCTACATCGTTAAGTAAAATATGTTAAGAAATTTAGGTAATAATAATGAATTATCTACTGCTAATGACCCACGTGCAGTCGAAGTCGTGGAAAAAAAATGAATTATCATTATTTTTATTCTACCTATTTTTAAAGCAGATACCGTTAATTATATATTATAAGAAATGTTAAGATATATAGTAGAATATAATATATAAAAAATAGTATTAAAGGCAATGCAAATAAATATAATAAAAATGTATTACAAAAAATTACAACTTGGGATTTTCTATTAGTTCAATTTGTCTTCACTGGCTAGTGCTGAGGTGCCAGCTGTCACCTCTCCTTAAGGCGGGTTCACAGCAAGCGGAGCTCATCGAGTACGGATTCATCTATAGTCTGTGGTCTTTTTACGGAAACGCAAAAAGGTGGTTCCAAACCAACTGTTTTGCGAAACTACTTAAAAATGTAAATGAATCCTTTACTTCAAGTCCTCTTCTAATTTTTATGTTTTTGTATTAGCGAATTTTCAAAGAAAATAAAGCTATTGCAATGGCTTAAAAATTTTTGTAATGCGAAGTTTTGAAAACTTATAAGTTAGAATAACTGTTATTTCAATTCTATATTAAGTATATTTTAATAACCAACCACCATAGTTTGATTATATAACAATAGCATGAATGACATACATACGTTTAAGTTGACTTATGCTTTTTATACTAAAATCAGATATCATCAGAGAATGTACAAAGGCGTTAAATTTACTTAAACCCTTTATACTTGGCTCTACATACCTCTTACAAACTTAACTCTTATGTATTAAGCTCGATATTTCATTAACAAAACAGGCTAGAATTACCTCCTTCATACCATTCTGCAGATAATTTTTCGCTGATTTCAAAAAGTGAACTTTTTTTTTTTCTTTTTTTTTGACATTTCTGGTTTTGACGCCTTTATGGTTTTGACTACAGAATTAGTCTAAACTAAATTAAATTAAATAACTTATACATTTATTTCTCATATACATGTAGAGAGAAAGTATTGTGAAGGCACGAAAAATCCTTTTTAAATGATTATTGATTTTCACGTATTAAGGTCTTCTGAGGCAAACAAATATGTCGTCTGTGCAGGGGAGCGTAGAGCGTAACAAGCTAACAGACCAATTTTAATGAGATTTGACATACATTTAAAAAAAAAAAATTATACAAATAATTTTGTTACCGTTAAAATCCAAATCGCAATTTAAACAACCACCTGTTGAACACTATATAAGTGTGTTATTAAAATAATTAAATAGTAGGTGTTATTGGATTTTAATTCATTATTATACTAAGTATGGGAGAAGTTTTGTCGAAAGTTAATCGCAGTATTTTTTTTTTTTTATAACACTACGTCCAACATTACCAAATAAAATTACATAATAATAAAATAAAATAAATAGTGATAAAAATAATGTATTTTGTTCTGGTTTAGAAGTTTTCATGGTAGTCTAATGAATAAGAAGAGAGAAAGTTATGAATTTTGAGTAGCATTAGAAAAACAAAAACGGAAAAAATACATATTCATATATTTATTTAAAGAATTTTCGGTTTTTTTTTCTATTCAATAAATTTTGGTTAGTCAGTGTTGCAAACCTCGTGTATTTTCTTTGTACCATACAACCAACAACAAAAACAGAGAAAGGAGAGAATAATAAATTTATCTATGGAAAAGAGACTTAGGAATTTGTTTTTTTGTATTTTTTTAATACACCATAGGTGGATTTTTTTCACCTGATGCTAAAGGATTGTCGAATCTCTTGGGGCACACCTTTTGTTTTGGATGCTTACCCAGTTCGCGATCCCAACGGGCTTTAGCCCAAGCTAGAAAGATATATAGGCTACGTACCACTACCCTTTTTTCTACTGCAACATGCAAATACGAGTAAAGCCTAAACATTCGAAGCGACAAAATTGACACTTGGAGCTTCATTTCTCCCTTTCCACTCTTCCAAAAAAACAAAAACAAAAAAACGCCAAACAAAATATACCATCTGTGAGTCATATGGGAAGAGTGGGGATTTTTTTTTTAATTTATCGGGAAATATTTCCAGTTGGTATTAACGACTTGTTCAGGAGACAGACAATGTTTTATGTGACAGTGGTCTGAGCTCTTTGTAATTTTGAATTTATTCACCTGTTTTATTACCATTCACTGATTTATGACTCCCCCCTCCTCTTCTCTATTGTTTAATGAATGGCGATATTTGTGTAAAATGTCTTGTTATGAATAAAACGGTTTTACGTTTCTATTGCGGCCATAAATTGATGTTATTGACGTATTTCTAAATTTAACAAGTGCTAAGCTCTAGTTGTTTACAATAACGAAACATGTTCAGAATTGTAAAAACTAGGGATGAATTGTACATTAAACTATTAATGATAAAATATCAAACTTCCTATCGACTCTAAAACATCAATGGTTGTAGAAAATCTATGTGTTTTTACATTCTTATATATACAGTGGCCCACGACAATAGAGTATACTGTAGGTTAGTGTATTTTTCTCAAATGAAATAGGTATGTAACAGACAAAAATAAAATTCTTCACTACAGTTTCTGAAATACTGTATACCTACTTTTGTCTACTACCTGTATATTACAATCTATATAAAGCTAGATAGATTAACACTTTTTAAGTGCCCCTGATTCCAAAAATAATACTTTTAAACAATGTTAGTTTGTTGTCTTGCGCCAGTGTCTGGCTTCGCATGACTCACCCCACCCTATGAGCTTTTCTAGTTAATTTACCTTTCCAACTCTTTCGGCACTGAAGATGGCCCTTGTAAAGGCCGAAAGCTGCTTTGAATTTCAAATAAATATTTTACGTGGAGACACTTTTCCTTCTACTTTTAATGATGAACTCCACTAACGCTCCATATCCTATCTAACGTTAGTTTGTTTTTGTTGTTTCATCGATATTCATAAAACATCTGCTTCGATGAAGCCTTAAGTAAAAGGGACATTTCAAAGTCAGCTAATATTGTAAGCATAGAAAAAGAGAAAAAAAACTATACAAATACACACCAATACTGGGAATCGAACTACTAATCTTTACGTTCATTCCAAAACTCTAAGTAATAAAGCTATGAAGAAAATAATTAGTTAGGAACTAATTCGTAAGTCTGTGATTTTTTATTGTCCTCGTCCAAGCTCTACATATACATTTCTAACTGCATACTCTAAATGAACAGTCGTAACTTCCCAATATTAATGTATTTCCTACGCAAGAAAAGGAAAGCGAGGAAATCCTGAGATAAATAAAATGAATTAAAAAAACGAAATGGATACCAACATTACAAATCCTAAAAGAAAAGAAAGGGGGAATCTCCATCCCGAGTTAAAATATATAAATCCTTATCGTTCTAAGAGCGAGGAAAATAAAAATTTAGACGTGAGAGACAGCTAATGTTATATAAATACGAGATTTAAGAGCCTATCCTTGCAGTTCAAGAGGGAAATCCTCAAATGAATGCGGTATTAGGGGAATAGAGATAAATATGCCAAGAGTTTTTGGCACCCTGGGGCCTCCTGTCTCGACATATCTCACACACATTCCTCACAAATTCCAAAAAAGAAAGCACGATTTATATGCTCCAAGAATATTGCGCGGTTCAGATACGTGCGACTTCGACACTGCTAAAAGAATAACAGATGGCTCACAATGAATCCCTAGTTTATTTTTTTATTTTTAAGTCATTCAAAAAAATAAATAAAACCCATGTGCGATAGTGCAGATGTAATAAAGGTAATGCATTGAGATAAGAAAGTCTTATTTTCCTAAACACTCTTGAAAATAGATCTAATATGTAGGATAAGCAGAAAAATTATGAGGCTTAAAAAGGGTATAAAAAGTTCAAATTTAGAGTTTACTTGAAGTAACGATCATCATCCTTAAACAAATATTACTTTAAGATATTTCTATAGAAATATATATCTTAGAAACATAAATATTGTTTGGAACTACCAAATAATATAAACCGGAAAAAGATAAGAACGTATTCCAGGAAAAAATGCACATGTGTACAGTTTTGACGATACAAAGATTTATAACACAGAATTATTCGTAAGGAAATATTTCGCCAGATTGAGTAGTATAGTACATACACAATTAAAAACGCGTTGCTCCATCCTTGTTAACGGATTTTTTTTTTTGCTAATTCTACTATATTTTGCTTCATCGTGCTATATGCAATAGTCCTGAGTCTAGATTTAACAGATACAAATGCGTCAGAGATTTTGTGAATACCGACTGCGCTAATTATGAGAGTCATTTGTATCTTCTGAATTAAAATGAGTCTCCTTATGAGAAACTCCCTTGAAAATGATCCCTGTAATGCTGGGGTTCTCACTACGATTACATAATGAACCGAATTTCAGGATAAGAAAATTTCAAAGAGCTACTATTGACTTTTAACGGTACTAATACTAACAAAATTATCGATCCAAGTCCAAAACAAGTAGGTAATGTTCCTTTTCTTCGAACAAAGTTTTAAGTTCTGTGTCTTTTTGAGTCAATAAGAATAATTTTTTAGATGACTGCTTTTAAATCCAAGAACACATTATCTCTGATACGTTCACAGTTGATATTGACCATGGATTTTAAATAAGACGGAATGAATCCTGGTATTTTATAAATACAGTAGTGCATAACGCCTGCCATTCCAGAGTATGGAGTATAGCAGTAGTGTTGTACTTAATCCCAATTATTGATTAATATTGCAGGAGGTATTGAAGATTAGGTAAATGAGGTTATTTTCATTAAAATCATTCAATTTAAAAAGCAAATATTTCACAGAGTAAAGAAAGTTCGGTTGGAAGTTGGAACCCTGTTCCACCTCCTGTCACCTCGGGGCTGGGACTAACTCTAGAAGTAACTCAGCCGCGCGGGCCCACACGGTAGATTTCAATGTAGGGTAGAGCAACCTCTAGCACCCTAAGATAATAATAAAATAGCCATTCATTGGAATTACAAAATCGCATTATTCGGGGATTAATAAAAAAAAAGCTAACAGATTTTTGTAAAACTCGGAAAAAATCAGAAATTCAACAACGAAGAGCACATATCGTAAAGTGAGGTTAGAATAGGTTACAAGATTTAATGTGACGATGACTAAATAGTATTATTTTTTTAAACAAATTAAGCATAAAAAACATGAACCAAAAAAAGAAAATGATTTATTAACAGACACAGTACTACGAGCTACTATATGCGTATGTCACTAAAGCGTGGGGCGCTCTTAACAGCTTTTGTCATTTGTTGATACCGGATCACGCTTCTATCATAGAGGCATACTCATATACAGTGATCGCTCGTAGTACTCTGGCTGTTAAAAAATTATTTTCTCATTTCTGAGAATATAACATTAACAGCCAAGGGCGACAGTTGATTCCCTACCAGGGAGGAGTAATTTTTATGGTAAATGTTCCATAACAATCTCTGAAATACATGAAAACTCGAAAAAAAACTAATGAATGGAAAACACTGGACCAAGTAATTATTTATGCTTAAATGGGAGAGTTTGATACGAGTTATAACGAAACGATTTCACTGAGATCAAAGTGCATTGAATGAACATGAAATGTCATGAAAATATCGGTCCAAGACAACTCAGTCTAACTTTCTCATATAATCACGGTCCCAGATCCCAGAAAACATGAATATATTGTTATCAATTATACAGACGGATACGAAAGTTAATTTGTTAGCTGTGACTGTCCCACCTTCAGAAGGGAAGGTAAATAGAACCTTCCAACCATAGAACCTTTCAAGTGAAGTTAAAGTGCCACCCGGCACTACCGCCTACTCCATTCATCCTTTTAAACTATAAACTCATCATGATTAAGTATTAATTTGCTTAATATTAAATATTTATTACATTAACCCAACTTCAATGATAAACCTACGCAATGGTTAGTAAATATATTATTTAAACAGGTGGTTGTTAATTTTGGTTTTAAATTTTCAACAAAATCAGATTAATTAAAATTCGGAAACTAGATTTTTCCCGGGAAAACCGCTTATATCGTACGGTTCGTATTCGAATGGACAACATATTAGATTTTTTTACTACTAGACCAGTCAAGCATTTTTCAAAGTAATGAAAACAAGATTGGTCTAGTATGCTCACCTAAAAATCAACAATAAACATGTTTTTTTTTATTTTCAGCTAAGTTTACTAAAAATTCTGCCTTATGAATGGGTAATAATATTAATATTTATCGAAACGTTAGTAAATAAGGAAGTTTTTCCTGAAGTCCGATAAATTTAAGCTCGGTTCTTTACCAAGTTATGGAACCACAAAAAATTGATGTTTCTAATTTTTTTCATAAAAATAAAATTTGTATAAGTTTATTGTCATATAATTTGAGGGCATGGAAATAAATATTACACTTTTCTTGTAAGAAATGTTTTCATCTTTGCAACGAAACCAAATATGATGTTTTACCTTTTATACTTTTGGAGCAATAAGAGTTTTTATGAGCAAAGGTATGCGATCTTAAAAAAATCATAAAATTTGACCCAGTGGAAAAAAACGGTTAAGATTTGAACCATGGCTTATATTGTGTTTTTTGTAGCCCCTGAGGCGTAGAACAACCTACTTCATTTTTTCACATTTATCGCCAATCACCCTTGTATATTATTTATTACATTATATTTGTTAGTTTTTCCATTTCTCTACGTAAAGCCGATTTTTACGAAATTTGGCGCGTTCTGAAAATTCATATCCTGGGAGGGAAAAAAAATTAAATATAATTCCAAATTTGGGGGCACTATGGTGGCTTCACAGTTAGGCCGGTCGTCCACTGGAAGCGACTACGGGCGACTAAGCGACCAGGCGACTACAGGCGACTTGAATCAGGCGACTATGCGCGACAGGGGTCGTCCACTGTAAGCGACTTCACGCGACTGTAACTTCACATCTCTGTGCGCCATACCGAGATGTGTATATTGCTCGATCACCAAAATTTCGAATTTTAGGGAGACAATAACACCTGGAACGTCTAGCGTTAACTTCCTCAACAACTTTTCCACACAGTTCCCGCAGAATACACGCGGGGATGATACAAATTAATCCTCACACATAGTGGGGTTTTGTTATAAATTTGCGTGATAAATTTTTCTATATCCATAGTGAATATCGGGTGTCCCAGCCAATATAGAACAGCGAAATATCTCCGGAACCATGATTGATAAAAAATATGCGCGGTTGTCAGGGTTTGATAATGGCTATAAATGCGCGTCCAGAAGAAATGCAGAACATTTTCTGTGTTGAGCAAAAGTGTGAGTAGTTTTACATAATAAAAAAAAGTGAATAGGAAGCCATATTTTTCCAAATTATTCCATGCCATCCAAACCCAGTCTAAAATGCATACCTTATTTGTAACTGTTTCTTGCTTAAAGAGTGTTCAGTAAGACTCAAAACGTGAAAAAATTACCAAAAATGCATGTTTTTAAGAATGGATATGGATTTTACGGCAAAAAATAAAAACTTTTTTTATTGTAATTTTTTCCCCTAAATCCATCCCAAATAGCTGAAAAATGGACTTAAAGTTTTAATATTAGCAGGTTCAGTCCTCTCCAGATGGCAAACTAATGCTCGGAGCGAAAAATTTCCAAAAGAGTAAAAAATTCTTTTTTTTAGCCATAGAATCCAAATCTAGTCTAAAAATATGGCTTCTTATTAACTTTTTTTATAATTTAAACTGCACACACTTTTGCTGAACACAAAAAATGTTCAGTATATGTTCAGTATTATTTTGTCTAGAAGCGCATTTATAGCCATTATCGAACCCTGAAAACAGCATCTATCTATCTATCTTGGTTCCGGAGATAATACGCTGTTCCATATTAGACACCCGGTAATTTAATTCCTCACAATAATAGAAATACATAATATTATTATACACTTTTATACATAATATGTAGTTATAATATTTATTTATTTTTTATTTATTTTTTTTTTACACACAGATTGGGTGAGCGCCCCCAAAAAAGCAGACGCTTGAACCTGGGGGCGGCCGCTAGTTTTGCCATGTATTTTAACAAATATAAAAAATGTTTAATCTAACCTCTTTTTACTGAACAAAAAAACAAACAAACTTTTCAAAAAATTGAACAAAAAAACAAACAAACTTTTCAACAAAAACAAATTAAATTATATTACATTGGCAACAAATAACACTATAACAACAATAATTAGGGCAAATGACATTGATATCAATTTAAATATGTTTATAATTATGTGTTATTTTTAAATTAGTCAATATTTATAAATAGTAAGTAGTAAAAGATAAAAGATGAAGAAATTTATCTAAGTATACTAGTAATAAGTGCTAAGCTTAGAGAAAACCAGGTATTCAAACAGGCGACTACGAGCGACTAATCCCGTTTCATTGGGACAAGTCGCTAGTCGCCTGCTCAAGGTCGCTTGCAAAGGACGAGGTTATATGGTAATCTATATATTCGGATTGGTCGCGCATAGTCGCCTGTAGTCGCCTAGTCGCTTAGTCGCGCGTAGTCGCTTCCAGTGGACGACCGGCCTTAAAGTTACCGGATCGTCACGCCCGTCTGTCTGTTTAAACAACAATATATTCATTTTTTCCTGGGATCTGGGACTGAGATTATATGAAAAAGTAAGTCTACCGATTTCTCTTGTAAAAAGCACTGACGATGTTTGAATTTATTAAAGTTCTTTACCACAATAAAACAATTTATGGAAAGACTTAAGCTATTTTATTTTTACTTCGTTTTTATTAGCTTGCTTTCTTGTTTGTTTGTCCAGTACAAATCTTGCATTAGATGTTTAACTAACTTCCCAAGTAGCTAGACATTTGAAACTTTTAGAATAGCTCAGAACACGGCGACAATGCAATATTTTAATACTTTTAGCCATCTTTCAGCAGAATTTAATACTTACTTACTTACTTAAAGTTGCTATCACGCCGAATCTAGGGCGCACAGTGCCATAGTGGAGGTTTTCCAATCTTTCCGGTTCCTGGCCAAGACCTTTACTTGTCCCCACGTAAGCTGCTGATTGGCGTCGCTAACTTCGTTGTGAAGGCTGCGTCGCCAGGTGCCTCTAGGTCTTCCTCTTTGCCGGCATCCTTGAGGATTCCAGTCGAGGGCTTGCCTACTTAAGTCATGAGCATCCTTGCGCAGGGTATGTCCAAGCCATCTCCATTTTCTTTCCCGGATCTCGATTTCAATGGGTCTTTGGTGGCTTCTACGTAGAAGTTCTACGTAGAAGTTCTACGTTTGTAATCCATCGGTCCGGCCACCATATTTTATGAATTCTTCGGAGGCACCTATTTACAAAGACCTGTAACTTTGCTGTGTCATCAGTTGACACAAGCCACGTCTCACATCCATAGAGCAATACCGATTTCACATTTGTGTTGAAGATTCGCGTCAATTGCTATAAGGAATAATAGGGGTGACAGTACACAGCCTTGTCTTACCCCAGCTTTTACGTCTATCTTATCCGATAGAGACCCATTGTGTGAGACACGGAATTTGAATGCTACATACTGTTTCTTGATCAGGTTTCATAGCTTCTCAGGAATTCCTTTCCTGACCATTGCGCCCCATATATTCTGATGTCGTAACCTGTCAAACGCCTTCTCATAGTCTATGAATACCAGATAAAGGGATTCTTGGAATTCATTTATTTGTTCGATGATCATACGGAGTGTGGTTATGTGATCTATACAGGATCGTCTTGGTCGGAAGCCTGCCTGCTGTTTACGTAGAGTGGCATCAACTTTCCCTTCTATACGGTTCAAAATAACTTTACATAGAATTTTCAGTACGACCGAAAGAAGCATAATACCCCTCCAATTGTCACATTCCGTGAGATCTCCCTTCTTAGGAACTTTCACAAGTATTCCCTCCATCCAGTCATCCGGGAAGACTTCTGTTTCCCATACTACTTTGAAAAGCCGATGGAGTAGGTTAGCTGATAAGTCAGGATCAGCTTTGATCATCTCCGCAGATATCCTATCAGCTCCAGGTGCTTTGAAACTTTAGAATTTAATACGTTTTCAGCAAATTTTGCTGTATAGAAAGTTAGTTCGGAAAAAATCAGCAAGTTATTTTATTTGTTTTGACATGTCCCATATTTACCAATCTTCATTTTGACGGGTTTCAAAGTAGGGATTTTTTATTTAAAAGATTAACATTGAATGATAGCAAAAAAGAAAAAGTAAAAAAAGAAATAAATTAATTGACGTGTGACAACCAGGTTTGTTTACACTTGTGTTCTAGGTATCTGTTTAATTTTTCTACATCTATACTTCTTTACTTGTACACATTTTTCTTTTTCTTCTCTTACTGTCCCTACACGGGGCCATATCAATGGCACCGTTTAGATTTGGTGTTGGCGAGATCCGTGATCCGTTTTACAAAGAGTTGTCCTCTTATAGGTTTAAGATCAGCTCTCTAGATGGTTGTCATTATTATGTGAAGTAAATAAATTCGGTACTATGTATTTTTTTATTTTTTATTTTATTTTTTTTTTCACTAACATTATATGTAGCAATTACAATTATATTATCAACATTACATATGATTCAACAGAAAATTTAAAAACGTGGTATATAAAAAGTTATTTTTATCTTGTAATTATCTACATCTATACTTCTTTAGTTGTACACATTTTTCTTTTTCTTCTCTTACTTTCTTTATTTTCTTTACTTCTTTATTTTCTTTTTCTGTCCCTACACGGGGCCACATCAATGGCACGGTTTAGATTCGGTGTTGGCGAGATCCGTGATCCGTTTTACAAAGATTTGTCCTTTTATAGGTTTAAGACCAGCTCTCTTGATGGTTGTCATTTATGTGAAGTAAATAAATTCCGAACTATTTTTTGTCACTAACATTATATTATAACAATGACAATTATTATCAAATATTATGATTCAACAGAAAATTTAAAAACGTAGTATATAAATAGTTCTTTTTATCTTGTAATTATTTAGCTATTTAAACGTTGTCATTAAACATTTAATAATTCTGGTTATTCACTAATTAAATAGAGATTAGGTGTATAATATATATTTAAGTAGCTTATATGATGAAATATGGTTTAAAACAGACTACCTAGTTATTATGAGATTATATCTCTGTACGAAGTATTTTTCTCAGCTTTTTAGAATTTAATTTAGCCTTGAACGAAAACAAGGGAGGGTAATCCAGTGAGATCGGAACACAAGCTTTGTTTTTAAGGAATGTTATGTAGGGAGAGAAGGAAAACCTCGCTCCACGATTAACAGCTAAACTCAACTTCAAAGCCTTTCCTTAATAAGAAGTAATCACGCGAGCCTCCACATTGCAGCACAAAACAACTCCTGCAAAACCCTTTACCAGGATTTTCCCTTTAAACGCCTGCCAAACTTTAAATTGATAATCAAACAAAATAAACAAACTTATTATCCATACGATTCAAACAGTTTGCACAAAACATGCAGTATTCACTAAT
Organism: Gerris lacustris; assembly: GCA_951217055.1. Taxonomy (NCBI): domain Eukaryota; kingdom Metazoa; phylum Arthropoda; class Insecta; order Hemiptera; family Gerridae; genus Gerris; species Gerris lacustris. The sequence continues at coordinate 34,706,159 of OX578277.1, read as the reverse complement.
TTACAAACCCAACTGATCTTGTTTTACTAACTTGGTATAAATAAATTAACTTATATTATATTACTTTATCACTTCTGATAAGAAAAAAAAACATATTTCACTGAAGATCTTTATCATTCAAACAAAAAAAATAAAACCCTGAAAATTCTTCAACACGAAACCCTTATTTTCATTCTCTTCTGCTTTTTGAAATATTTGATTTTTATTCCGGGTCGAGTCAAAGTTGAAAATTTACATAAATATTTTACTTTGCTTATCACGCTGGAAATGCGTAAATGATTTACAAGTTGGATGTTATTCTTCTCTAAAGTAGTAAATATTTTGACAAGGAAAATTATAGAATCATTTATATATCTAGCGCGATCTAAATTGCTCTATTATATAACTATATTTTTGCAAAATAATTTATTTTATTTGACCTGATTCCATAACCTTTTGGCAGCGTATAATAATTTATTTTGTATTTATTGAAACTGTAATTTTAATTAGTCATTGTATGACTGTAGAATTAAATATTATTTCTAAGTAGAGGATCCAGTTTAGGGTAGTAAGAAAGCGACTACAACTCTCTGATTACGGCAACGTTTCGGCCTAGCCGGCCATTTTCAAGCCTAAAATCATATATTTGCTATTAACTACAATATAAGTGTCGTAACACTAAAGAAAACAACCAGTATTGACTAGATGTTACTTATAAATACCTTGCGGTTTGCACTTGAGTCAGTGAAGTCATTTTATAATAAGTAAAATGTGTACAATATAGGAACTCTACAGTTCCGTCGTCTAACACTTCCACTGATTCGTCATAAATAGGATAATAACACTTAATAACAATACTAACATAGAATTAAAAACATAAATAACAGTGGGTAACATTATACGTTTTACAAAGAATATCACAGATAAAAATTAAAATTTCGAGAGAGAGTGACAGATTGTCAGTCTCTTATCACACTGTTATCACCGGTAGGTTTACGTTACTAGAAGCTTTAAAGACATAATTATAAATTATAAATTACATAAAAACTTAATAATGTGATTAAGAAAATCTGAATATTTACTGAAAACTTGAAAAAAAAAAAAAAAAAAGGGGGAAGTCAGATTTAATAATGTGATAAAATGTACTCGCAGCCGTCACTCATACACTAATCAAGAAGGCCGTGCTAATTGTCCATGGCGGGGATTTCGATTCGAGTGATCATAGTAAATTCCACTATAATATTTATTAAGCGACCTAGAATCTGTTTTAATATTGACCGTCTTATCTGATTTTATAGCGATGTTGAGGGCTTCCATCATTCGTCTTCTATTAGTTGCGGTCTCTCTCCCTATAATCCTCGTCTCTTCGACTGACAATCTGTCACTCTCTCTCGAAATTTTAATTTTTATCTGTGATATTCTTTGTAAAACGTATAATGTTACCCACTGTTATTTATGTTTTTAATTCTATGTTAGTATTGTTATTAAGTGTTATTATCCTATTTATGACGAATCAGTGGAAGTGTTAGACGACGGAACTGTAGAGTTCCTATATTGTACACATTTTACTTATTATAAAATGACTTCACTGACTCAAGTGCAAACCGCAAGGTATTTATAAGTAACATCTAGTCAATACTGGTTGTTTTCTTCAGTGTTACGACACTTATATTGTAGTTAATAGCAAATATATGATTTTAGGCTTGAAAATGGCCGGCTAGGCCGAAACGTTGCCGTAATCAGAGAGTTGTAGTCGCTTTCTTACTACCCTAAACTGGATCCTCTACTTAGAAATAACGATAATTAAGGGTACCCTACAGCCAATTTACTTATTAAATATTATGTTGAATGAATAGTCTCTCTCCACAAAAAATATATATTAATATTTTTATTAAATATATTTTTACGTCGGGAGACTATTCTTTCAACATTTCATAATGGCTTCCACTAACGCTTCATATTTTATCTCATTCGTCCATATAGTTTATGTCCATAAATAATTATAATTGGACTCCAGGAAACTCAGTGCCACAAAAATTGCCAGAGTATTTTTTAAATCTGTCTCAAGTTTGTCTTGTTTTTACCCGAATAAAAAGTAAATTTTAATTATTAATAATTTATAAACGGTTGAAATTAATATGGGATGATTTGAAGGCTATTTTCCATTTTTTTTTCAAAATCGGGTAAGTAATTTTAAATATATATGTGCACGGAATGTAGCAAATGAATACGAGCCAAAAAACGGACTAATTGTGGCACACATAAAATATGGTGGTGAGCAAAAATGTTGAACGACACATAGACACGAGACCAAAAACGTACCCAATTCCAGGTTTTTCTTGTTAAAAGTAATTATTATTGTTGAATACACACCAAACACTATAAGACATAAACTATACTTTAATATTATAACGAAATCCAATATACATATTTAATCGGAACACAACATAACAAATATTTTGTAAGAATTAATAAAGTGTCAGTGTTGTCAGTTACCTGTGACATACATGTCAAGTCTCACCCCTAAATTTTGTTGTTCGTATCTGATCTAGATGTCTTCTCCATATTAGTCCTTCCTCCCCATTTATTTTGACCAAGTAGTGATGAGTGCCCTCGCACTTTATCACATTTCCAAATTTCCATTTTTCCCCGTTTACCTAATAATTTTGAATCTGCATACGGTCTCCTACATCAAATTTCCTTTCCCCTGTTTGTTTATGTCCTTCCTCGTCCACCATTAAGTCCAACTTAGTTCGAATCACCCTCCCAAACATTAGGTGATAAGCTGACTCCCCTGTGATGTTTGGCACTTTCCTTAGTTGAGTTAATAGTATGTCCAGCTTTGATCCTATATCTCCTGGGTCTGTCTCCAAGTCTCCATGGCCTGTATTCCTTTCTTTACCGTTTGTACAAACCTTTCTGCTTGTCTGTTCGAGGCTGGGTGGTAGGGTTAATTTATGTTTTATATTGAACTGTTTTAGAAATCCTTCAAATTTTACTGATGTAAACTGTCAATATGTATTCGATACCACGGTGCCTCTGTTGCTTCCCAAGGGTGATGCTTCTCTTGGACTGGTTCGCTTTTCTTTAGGCAACATCTTTTACATTCTCCGACCATCTCCTCTATGTGATTATCAATATTCTTCCAATAGCAGTAGCTCCGAGCTAACGCCTTCATTTTTACCATTCCCACATGACCTTCATGTAATGCCATCATTACCCTCGGTTGAAATACATCCTCGAATTCCGTTAATAGTTAATCTAATTTTGTTGTTTCCCCTGATTGTACCATTTTGATTTCACCCCAGTCTAATTTTACTTCCCTAAACCAAGCTCTACCGAAAATTGGGTCTACTTTTTGATTGATCACATATAATTTACCAAAAAAATCAAAATCTTTATACTTACATCTTACGATAGCTACGCCTTTAGGTACTATTACTTCCCCTGTATAAGTCTTAAGTTCTACGTTGGTTTTCCATAGTCTGTTCGTTAGTCCTAACCTGTCATAATCATAAGAAGATATTGAGCTAAGAGCAGCGCCATTATCAAGGTCCATCATCAACTTCTTCCCTTCAATGTCTAGCTCTAATTCGAACCTGACTGACTTTCCCACTTGTATTCTATTGATTTGATGTCTGTTGTCTTCCCGGTAGTCTTCGTCGAACTGATGCAATTGCCTCTGCTGTGGTTTTCTCTTTGTTAAACATACTCGTTGTAAGTGTCCTTTCTTATTACAAGCCTTACAGACTTCTTCCTTAAATCTACAAAAATTGGCTCTATGTTGACAGCTACCACATCTGTAGCACTGGCCTTTTAACGCTTCGAATCCTCTGTCTTGTACCCTATTTGTCGCCTTCTTTGGGTCATAGTTGCCCCTATCCCATATTTTATTTCTGTCTGATTTACTTACTTGATTCATTCCAGGATTGTTAACTGGATGTGTATCCATCAGCTCATTTTCCTTCTTTGCTTGTTCAATGGCTATAGCTATTTGTAACAACTTTTGGTGTAACATTGGGTTTAAGGCATGTAATTGCGTATACACTTTCAATTTTGCGTCTGTAATGTTTTTTAAAAACATTTATGTCTTTAACCGTTGTGTAAAGTTTTCAAAGGTTTCCTCTTCATAAATATATTACAACATTATTCAATGGACAAATGTTAGAATGATAATTTATTTATTTATCTCAATTATTACTACTTACGGAATAGACTTAGCTCCTCGGCTTGTTAATTGTTTGCACACATTTTCACTAATACGAAGTAATCAGAAGCCAAAACAACAAACATTGTGTCATTTTGGCCAAAAATTGCCCTTTTAACGCCGATCTTCTTTCGTTCGCAAATTTGATCTTAATCGGTTAAGTAATTTAGGCTCCAATAACTACTCACCTACAACTATACATTTTTAGACTCAGAGGTCAAAAAATGTATCAAACGTGTCCTTGTATATCTCAATTTAATTTCGCATTTTCACTACAAAATGCAATGACAAAAAGAATCTGTCAATTAGTGTGGAAAAATGCTTTCTAGCATGCAATTATAAGAAATATATTCACATGAGTTAAAAAATAATGTGATTATCAGTAGGGCTACGTCTATTTCCATTCAAAATTAAATTTACGCAGACGATTGAAATGAATATGCGACCAAATAATGAGCAAATTATGAGCTATGGTCCAAATTAATTTAAAATTGGATGAGCAATTTTTAAGGTATGGTGGTATGTAAAATTGTTGAACGACAAACCGGCATTGTTCTAAATATAGATGATTGAAATAGATTTATCTATAGAAAAATAGAAATTTGGAGACAAAAAACAGAATGTTCACAAAGCTTCCTTTATCTTCTACAAGATCAAAGATTTAATACATATTAATTTTTACTTATTAACCTACTACAATAAAAGAAAACAAAGTATTCAAACCTGGAATTTATTAAAATATACCTATTTTGTCTATGCTTTTTTAAAAAATATAACAGAGCTCTCAATCCAGGATAAATAAAAATTTCACTCTTTAAAAAAAAAAAAAATGAATGTAACTTAGTATGAACCCAAAGGGTGAATAACGTGTTTACACAAAATTCCTCATCAAGGGGGTTATATAAACTATAGGTGTGCAATGCAGTCTGCTTGCAATATTGATCTGAGCGTGCATTTTAATCTTAAACAATAAACATTTTTATTTATAAACAGCTTAAATCAAATCAAAAATAGTAATATTTCAAATTTATTTCCTGTTTCTCTATTTTACACCCCTCTTAAATGAAAATATGACAAAAGTGAACATAAGAACAATAACTTTACTCTTAAAGATCTTTCCAACGACATGCATCATAAAGGGCATAAGGGGCACTTCTCTAACTTTTGTACCCCGTACCCCTGTGTACCAATTTAGACCATTTCAGATTTATACCTTCCTGTGGTTGGTCACAATGACCATGCCGGTTCAGAAGTTCAGGAGGAGTATGTGTCTAACCAAATATAAAGTGTAGTATAAGAGAGTCGCAAAATAAATTTAAATGTACTCTAATTTTCTTAATATATATATATATATATATATATATATATATATATATATATATATATATATATTCGGGTTTCGTTGGTAAAATCTAAAAAAAAACCCTTATAGTTTCGTTCCAGTGTCTGTTTGTCTTTCTGTACGGTTCCAATGACTTATAAATAAAAAAGATAAAAACAAGGAACTTAAAGATCGTTTTCACGCGCACACACAAAGCGAACTCAAAATTATCAGCTGTTCGAATTCAAAATGGTGAATAATTCATGTCACACGAAAAAATAAAATTTTTGTTTTAAATTTTGAGTTGGGTATAAAAAGAAAGCTAGGTTCTGATAATTACATCACATATATTAACATTTGGAAAAAAATTATTTCTTTCGAAATATACCAAAAAATACCCCCCCCCCCCCCCTCTTATTCTAACAAATTACGTTTCATAATACCAGCGAACCACGTTTTAACTGACATTTCACGCACAACACACACTGATATATTATATGTATATAAGTTTAAAAAAAAATGTACTTCCACGTAGGTTATTTTTTTATATTTTATACATTTTTAAGTTAGACCTATATTGTAACTTTACATTTATTTGAGCGTAAATATCCTCTAAATTTGCTTCATTATTACAAATTAAATTTTTATTTTTAAAAATTATAGACCTTAATTTATTTTGTCTAGTGCCTATATTAAATGTTGTTAATTTAAATTAAGTCAACGTTTTTAATATCCCTCTTTTTTAAAAAAAAGAAAAACTCGTTAAATTATGTCATTTAAATGTTTAAAATAAGGATAATTTATCATCTGTCTGTGTCCTCTTTTTTAATGATCCGGTAGGGGAGGGGGAAGTTAAGGATAGGTCGTTAAAAGGGTTTTGACAACAACAGTGTGGTTTAAACAGAGATAAAAAAATGTTTAAAGATTATTAAGGATTCTAAAAGTTAAAGAAATCTGTTAATGTAATTCAAGAAGAGGATGGGGTTAGAGTGTCTCTGATATAAACTGAGTCGTGGGATTAGAGTTCCAATAGAGGTTGTCATTGGATTAGAGTGCTCTGAGCCAGAGGATTAGTAATAGTATTTTTTCTCTTGACCAACTTTTTTAAAGATACCAAGTTAAAAAAAAGCTATTCAGATACAAAGTAGGTAGGCGTGGCTTAACTAGAAGAGAGAAAGGGTAAGATCCTAAAAAATATCCAAATAGTTTAAATTTCTCTTAGGATAGTCCGGAGGGGGTAAAAGACGTGGTAAATCCCAGGTCTTTTTTTGGTGGGAGCAAATGAGCGCGAAAATAAGGCGGGAAAGGGCAGAGCCGAAGGGAAAAAGCTATGAAGGGACTTAATCTCCAGGACCCTAAGCTGGAGTGGGGGAGGGTTTCTAACTGATTCCTTCCCGCCCAAAAGCTTAATAATTACGTTACGAAAAATCTCCATACTAAAAAAAGCTGAGGTTCCCGCTTTTTTTTAGGATTTTTTTTTTTTTTTTTCACTCCCTTGAGGGAATTCCATTTAAGGCTCGTTTAAAGTAGCCTCTTTCTACTTTAGTTTTTTTAATATAACGAATGCATCCGAGCTCAAAATTCCTTTTATATAGGAAAAAAGGAGGCCGGACATTTTTCCCTGCTAACTCAAAGAGATCCGGTCCTCTTTCAAGATCCCCTCTCCACTCGCGGACCCTTGGTTTCCTTTTTGAAATTTCCAAGGGGGGCCAAAGTGAATAATTACAAGCTGTGTAGCAACTCTTAATTTGATTATAAAGAAAGGAAGCTGGGGCCGCAATCTTGTTTCGTCCTAAGGAAAAACAACGTTATTTATAACTATATTTTTCCCCACTTATTATGCAACCCTCTATTTTATAGTTAACAATAGAACAAAAACATACCGTCTTGAAAGTGACAACATTTTTTTTACACTCTATTATGTTTTTTAAAATGATTGTATTTTGTATTATAACAGGATTATTAATTAAAAATCCTAGTTCATTAATAAATTTGTTATTCTATGTCAAACAATTAATTACATTTTATAAAATAATTATTATAATTTTATCAAGTAACAATATAATATTATTTTAGTAATGAGAATAATTAAAATAAAGAGAGAATATAGTGTACTGAAAGAAGAATAGAGGGAGATAACTCACTATCTACCAAAAATAAATTAATGAAAAGATAAAATACATAAATATAATAAAAAAATTAATATAGTCGTACATAAAGAAGATTTTTATACATAGCAGGAAAAATATCATATTCATAATCCATGGATCCATTAAACGAAAATAAAATTAGTTTAAAATACGAATTCAGACAATCAGTAAAAAGTAGACACCCAATGGGGTTTAGAAGGCAAACTACAAGCATCGATTAGGCCTATTTTACGAGCAGTGAAAATAGAGAAGGGATATAAAAAATCATTGTGATGGCGCGAAAATACGATTTTGATGGATTTCCACGTTTGAGGTACCCTGAGTCTAAAAAAGTGTTTTTTAAAAAATGTATGTCGTCTGTCTGTCATCAGTGCAAACGCTTGGAATCTAAACTAATGATTTTTACAAATTTGACATCCATGTTCGGAAAAATCATACCCCGTGGTGAAATCGGTGAAACACCCAGAAATCTCTGATAAAACGTGAAATAATTATTTCTCGAAAAAGGTTTCGACGATTTTGATTAAAAAATTCTAAAATGTAGTCCATTTAAATACGAATCTCTCGATATAAGCCGTTTTCCCGGGAAAACTCTAGTTTCCGAGGTTTTGATGAAAATAAATCTTGTTTAAAATGCGAAAAACAAAAAGCAAACAACCACCTGTTGAACACATTTTAAATAATATATTAATTAGGCATCGCGTGGCTTTATCATTGAAGCGAGCTTAATTCAATAAAAAATTATATTATGCAAATTAATTGTATAATATCATGATGAGTTTATAGTTTAAAAGGATGATTAATTACAGCGGATCAACACGCGTATCCGTCTGTATAGATAACCATAATATATTCATATTTTCTGGGATCTGGGACCAAGATTATATGAGAAATTTAGTCTGAGTTGTCTCAGACCGATTTTTTATTTTTACATTGGGTATACAACACGAAGCGTTCCAAGTTCTGTTAAAACAATCGCGATTTAACAAGTACATCTACGACATTTCTAACAACGAAATGAGTTATATTTACAGACATATTTTCGAACCTACAGTGACTACAATTTAAAGAGCAAAAGTTTTCTGTTATTAAAGCAAATCAATTTATTGTTAGTAAAAACACTCCATCTAGTTTACTGATATTTGGCCACATCGGGGTCGTATAAGCGGATTTCTGCCTCGCCTGTACTTCAATATATGCCTCTATCTAAACTTTCCTATTTAAGATTTATAATTTCATCCTTGACACTATACTTCTAATCGTAAATTTTTTTCGACCTCATTGTCCTTTTATAGCAATTCTATCCTCGACTTTTCTAACTATCCCATCCATGGCTCTGTCTAAACTTCTATATTCGCCATTATTTACAATGTCATCTTTACCTTTTCTTCTATCTATAGCTCTTTCCGTACATTTGGCTTTACTTACAAACTAATAAACGCTCCTACGTCTGTTTTATGCTTTATTCGAATCTTTCACAATATTATTTTCTACCAAATTAAGAACTTGTTAATTTAGGTCCTTAAACTCACAATTTCTATTGTTAAGTCTTATCTATAAATTATATCGTCATTTAAAGTTTTATTTCCTTAAAAGCTTTCTTGTCACTTTTCAACCTTCAGCCTCATTCCCCAATAATCTAATGAATGAGCCAACTTGTTATAAAACTTACAAACTGAAGGATCTCACACATAAATCAACTGACCCAGATATAAATGAAAAGACTAGAAAGTAAAAAGTTAAATGAAGAGAAAACTAAATTTTGAGTTGGGAATAAGAAAGTTTTGAGTCGTGCAGGTCTGTCAGATACACGAAGCCGAGAAGTGTATTACTCTCCGGTCTCGACATCCCTGTATCTAACTAGCTGGGGAATGAAGCAATACAACTGGAAATAGATAAGATGGCAAAGTTCGTAGCCAACTTCTTCTTGAGTAAGTGTTTAGGTTTTTATAACAAGTTAGTCCGGAGCTTGAACTAGACTTACATCTACTGCCACACACTCTGCATTTCTTTTTATTCTCTCTCTTTCAAAGGAATCCAGTGGAACTGTCATCCGGAATTCTCAAACTATTTATATCATCCACAAACCTACTATTTCATTAAACTAGGGTAAAAATACCACTTCTAGGCAACCATTATTTTTTTAAATATTTATTCACAATGATTTCTATATTTAAAACTCTATAGAAACATAAATTGGGTTTTATATGACCAAATTGCCGGACTCCCTTATATAAAACAATAAATAAATAATAAAAACTTTAAAATGGATTACCAATATCAGTTATTTATATTTTTTATTTTATTAACACCTGTATATTTAAAAGTACTCAATTTAAAATCTAAAATAAAATTTAGACGTCAAAATTTGCCTAAAGATGATCCTTTATTTATTTTAACCTTCTGCGCACATCTCATATTAAATAAAATTAAAGGTGATGCTAATGGGAATTGAAACTCATCCAATTACCAATGTTTTCAACTCCTCATTAGATCATTGTCTATGTCTATAGGATGCTATTGCCACCTTAGTTGACAGGCTACATATTATTCTACTTTCCCCATTATACTCGTACTTTAAATTAAGATTTAATTTAAAATATGAATAGAAACAAAGGTTTTAACTCAAATATCACGCGTTTTAGACATATTTCAACTTATATTGTGACCTAGTCTAACTTTTAAGATAAACGAGATATGTAAAGTAGTAGAGCTGATTCTTATGATACTTTGGTTTAGATTTATAAAACTGTCTCTCAATTTAAATTATGTATATGTGAAGCAGGTCCGTGTCCAAGATTTGTCGGGGGGGGGGGGGGGGGATTGTCTTTATAATATATTTTTTATAGAATACATTATTTGAAAATAAAAAATAAATTATATCTCTAATTATGAATTTTCTACAAAATATAAAATTGGGCCTTGTATATTCTGAGAAGAACAAATAAATAAAGTAAATAATTTATGAATTTCATATCTCATGTTTTTCTTTGCTGATATATATTGTTAGTTGTTGGACCGAATTATTTTACCAATAATATTCAACATTCAAACAATTCATATTGTTTAACTCCAAGCATAATGTTTATTTTATTTATTATCCTTACGAAATTATTGAAAATTTAAAAATGGCTACAATTCCGTCAGTTTTTGAACTACAGAATCTAACCATTAAAACGTATCAGTATACATAATACAATTAATCTTGGAGTAATGAGTAAGAGAAAAAATATTATATCAGATTCGGTATCCAGACAACTACCCAGGTATCGAGATAAAAACCCTTTCATATCCGTAGCAGACTAAAGTATAAGTAATATGTCAACACATAGCCACATTTAGATTTTATTTAATGTAATTTTATAATTAGAACCGGGAACCAAGCGCTAGCCCACGGCGCTCGAAAGGAAGAGCAAAAACTTTAACAACACCCCTCGATATTGGGCTCATTTTTCTTCTCTCACCGTCCCCTAAAAGGGGGCATAACGATGGCACGGTTTAGACTCTGTTTTGTCGAGATTGTACGTAAGTTTTAACGCTTAGAATTTGTTCATAGGCACTGCTGATGGCTTTAAAAAGCCGTAAGCTGCTTTAATAAATAAACAAGTCATATTTTCCGTGGAGAGACGGTTTCTTTATATTTATTAAGATGACCTCCATCAATGCTCTTATTTCTCAATTATTTTTATGTCTTTCTCCCTTAATCTTTTAATAACTAACAACTTCAGATGTTTGAAGCCTCGTACACACAACAAAGGAATGATTGCGAGGAATATTAAAAAAAGAAGAAAGAATAAATTAAATATCCTACTTTTTGATTTCCCAATACTTTTCCGTGCCAATTGTGTTTTAAGTCACGGATGAAACCATTAACCTGCAGTTTGACTGAAGAGTGGGAGTAGAACGAGGGGGGGGGGATGAGAAAATAAACAAGAATCTTTCCCGCAAATATTTACCGAAGTGTTCAAACCTTGTAAGCTTGAATATACAAAACTAGTCTGTCTTTACACAAGAAGTTTATGAAACCATGGTTTTCAACATGGCCAAATATCAGTAAATATATACTCACCAAGATATAGATATCAATATTTAAGTTTCACCTCTGTTTACATTAACTAACAATAGAACCAGAAATAATGTATATATATATATATATATATATATATATATATATATATATATATATATATATATATATATATATATATATAAGGCCTTTCTTCAATTGTTAATCAACGTTTAAGAGCATATAAAACAAGAAAATAGAGACTTAAAAGATCAATTTTTTTTATTTTTTTGAAAAAGTGTATGCTAAGGGAGATACAGCCTACCTGTCACCATCTAAAGGTGGTGACACACTTGAGCATTCGCCCCGAATGAGCATGCATTCGCCCCCGAATGAGCATGCGTTCGCCGCCGAATGAGCATGCGTTCGCCTCGAATCGCTAGATATGGAGAGGACGAGCCGAACGGAAACGCATGCTCATTCGGGGCGAATGCTCAGGTGTGTCTCCGCCTTAAGGATTATTTTAATAAAATATATCTCGGAAACCATAAGTAAAGGTGGTGACACACTTGAGCATTCGCCCCGAATGAGCATGCATTCGCCCCCGAATGAGCATGCGTTCGCCCCCGAATGAGCATGCGTTCGCCCCGAATCGCTAAGATATGGAGAGGACGAGCCGAACGGAAACGCATGCTCATTCGGGGCGAATGCTCAGGTGTGTCTCCGCCTTAAGCGAATTGTTTCTTTGTGAGTTAATCTTAAAAAAACAAAATTGATAATTATGTTTTTTAAAGAATTGGTATTTTATTAAATGGACAAAATGTACTTTAATGGATGATCGGTAGGCTCCTACCTAAGGGAGAGGCTAGAATGCACGCTCTTTCCTATTCTGATTCAGATTCCGAAATCAGGCTTGAGAAATGAAAAGTGTAGGCAGGTGTTAGGATAAGCCTAGTGGCCAGCAGCAACTTGGTTGCGACCTAGATTTTGGAGTCAGATAGTTTTACCAGAATGTTTAGTGCAATAATTTTTCCGATTCTGATTCCTATAAAAATTTATAGGAAATAATTGTTGCTCAAATGGACAGTAAATAATTGTAATATTTTTCTTCTATATAAACAAAAACTACGTCTTTGAGCTTGATGCTATTTATTTTTATGTCTTGGACAAAGCCCTGTTCGTTAATAGTCTACAGGCCACCATAAGAAGTGAGTCGCTGATTGATAAAGTTTTCTTACCTTATGGAATCACTTATTTATGCCTTGTCCACCGATGAATTGGGTATATGGCAACTGGGTGCTGGGCCATTTCTTTTTTATTGACATGCCAAACTTGCCCTTGTGCGGGAACATTGAAAAGAGATAGATAAAATTTTGATTTTCACAGGATCGATTAATTAAATTATTTAAAAAACAGTGGTAAAGGTGGCCACCGATAAGAGTGGGCCGTTTGGGGTGTCCACCGCCCCAAACATATCGCTCTGCGGGGACGTTGAAAAGAAAACGGCCCACTCGTATCGGTGGCCACCTTTACCACTGTTTTTTAAATAATTTAATTAAACGATCCTGTGAAAATCAAAATTTTATCTATCTCTTTTCAATGTTCCCGCACAAGGGCAAGTTTGACATGTCAACAAAAAAGAAATGGCCCAGTGCCCAGTTGCCATATACCCAATTCATCGGTGGACACGACATAAATAAGCGATTTTATAAGGTAAGAAAACTTTATCAATCAGCGACTCACTTCTTATGGTGGCCTGTGGACTATTAAAGGGTTTCTTATTCTGCAATACGGAACAGAAAATTAAATAATTGACCGAGCGAAGCGAGGTCTATGTTTTAATTTTTATGTTCCTCAGTCTTCCCCAGGTACTAGACCGATTTGCATTTCGTCTGAAAATGTTTGTTACGCGCTTACGGCTAAACGCTTTATTAGATTTTCTTCAAATTTGGCATAGATGTTCTTTAAGGTCATAAAAAACAACGTATGAGTTTTATATTTAATGAATTTCATTTTTAAATTTTTAAAAAAATAAAACAAAAAAGGTTTTTCTAATTTATTATTTGTTTATCTTGAAATTTGGCATAAATGTAACTTCAAGTTGGGATAATTAATATATATATATAGTTGTTTTTTTATAAAAAAAAAAAAAAATGTTATTATTTTAAAAAAAATGTTATTTAGACTTTTTTTTTAGACAAAAAAGGAAAAATGTTCTTATTTTTTCTTGAAATTTGGAATAAATGTTCCTTTAAGACATTCAAATCGATGTATATGGTTTATTTGTTTAAAAAATGTTTAGAATTACCATAAAAATAACCTTCCCTGCAGGGAATCGAACCCGGCCTCTCACGGTCCGCGTTTAAAATTATTTTCTCAGAAGCTAGATTTTTCCCGGGAAAACGACTTATACCGTTAAATTGGTATTTAAATAGACTACATATTAAAAAAAAATTAATTAAAAATCGTCGGAATAGTTTTCGAGAAATAATGTTTTTTCAGAGTTTTTGAGGGGGAGTGCGCCCAAATTTATTGCTTACATTAATTTCTCGATTTCACCTCGGGTTCTTACATATCCTCTAAGTAATTGAAATAGATTTTTCTGGTTTATTTTCGAATTCAAATTTTACAAATACCATACAAATAACTTCGCCCAGGCGGGGAATCGAACCCCACCTCTCACTGTCCGCGTTTAAAATTATTTTTACAGACACTAGTTTGTTCTCGGGAAATCGAGTTATACCTATAGATTCGAATTTAAATAGAACCTCTGTAACGTTTAAATTTATTTCTAATTTTCGCGAAGTCTATACTGTTCACAGAACTACTAGTTATTACTTATCAGAATATTTTAATTACGTAGAGAAAATATTCAAGATTAATTGTGTGATAAGGGTAAGAGAAGTGGTGATTTCTGTAACTTCTCAACTTCTTTGTTATTTATAACAACTGTTATAAAAGGTTTTTTGAAGATCATCTAATATATTTTTGTGTTTCATTCTCCATTATAAAGTGTTATAACAGGATTTATTATATAACCTTCTCATATTTTCGATATTTTATTTTATTTTCAAACATTATGATATATATATTATTTAAAATAATATGTTAGGCAAGGATTTCACCAATAAAGGCTTTAAACAACCTACTTTTTCTGGTTTAAGTACCTACAAACTTGATTTTTCTAAAGACATTATCAAAACAATTTTACGAATCATCAAAACAAATTTGATTTGTTAACAAAATAAACCACTTCAATAACCTGCTCTCTAGTACCTTCTATCTATTAAAACTAAAATAATAACAAATGTCTTCTTCTACCGTTCGTTTCATCCTGTATAATATTTTGAGCTAGAATTTTATTGACCATTATAATAACAGTCTGCTAAAAAATAACCAACGTACAATTGATATCATGTGCTTTACTTTTGGCTGATCCTCGCAATCCTCATATTTATTAAATTCATAGTCGATAATTCACATATTTATGATAATGTTATTAATGATAAGACTGCCTTATTACGACAAAAGTTTGGTGATCGAAATATCACTTTATAGCGGATTCCAATATTATCAGAGGAAACTTCATGATCCCGAGGAGATATAATTTCAAGTGAGTAAGTGGTTTTTGACTTTTACACGAGTGTAGTAGAGACACACTTAGTTAAATGTTGTTTTGATTGTTCTATAGTTATGCTGGGATTGTAAAGTATCTGACAGGTTCACAGTGGGCAACAAAGAGACGACCAGACATAAATATCAGGTTAAAAGGCATTAATGTTCTTGTCGGTATGAATGGGGACTCATTAACTTGACAAGGGAATACATCGTACTAACGTTTCTATGTTATCATCAAACAAGCATTAAGCGTTTCAACTCGGACCACCGACATTCCCTGCGGACATAGAGTGATCAATGCAAATATTGACTCGTTTCATCCCTCTTCCACACACTCTCTTTCTCTCCTACAACCCCCAACTGTAATTTAACCGATATAATAAATCCCGGTAGCACCGTTACAGTAAACCACGATGTATAGTTAGGGATTCCACCGATATCTCATCCCTTCAACCTTTAATTTTCCTTCCGTTGGTAAATTTATGCTAGCTACTTTTCCACTCACTCACCTGTGGTATGTTTGAAGTTTTCCATTCCATTTGACCAAAATTCCAATATTTTTAACATCATTCATTCTAACGCCGATTCAGTTTCCCATTCTTTAATAAAAAAAAGGGGGGATTTTTTTATGTTCAACCACACTTTAGGTAAAAAAAATGTAATATCGTTATTTTTTTATTATAAATTGATAAATGACACGGAAGGCAATTAAACGTAATATCAGACTAATCGACGAACCGGACACAAAAAAAGGAAAACGTTATAAAATTTCAATAAAGTTTTCAATCATCAGGTTTTCTTACTCATGTGCCCGGAAGCGTAAGGTTAAAGATTTAATTATACTTTCAACAATTCATAACGTTCGTAGCGGGATTTGTATGGCTAGGAATGATAAACCTTAAATTGCTGAAACGATAAAACCGTAAATCGCGTTGAGCAAAAAAAAAAAATTGAACACTACATTCATTTGATTTTAATAATTTGGTAAAAGTAAATTTATTAATTTTTCTGCTGCAGAAACATGAAATGTGTTTCTTGGAGGATTGAAACAAAGTTAAAAACTCAATACTAGATCCTGATTTTTATAGAAACGTTGTCATGAAAAGTTTTGAAAAAATGTTTAAAAAGCGGATTGGGAATCATCTATCAAATGTTAACTCCAAGCCAGGTTACCATATTTATTAGGTTATAAAAGTTAAAAGTATGCTCTTTCTAATTATTTTCCTAATGGTGTAAGATTTGGTTATGAGGAGGGCTATGAGTAGAGGTCAGGGATTACAATGGAGACCGGACAGAGGAAAGAAAAGAAGACTTGGACTTTGTTGACACAAATCACTCTATGCGTTAAAATTTAAAAACAATTTCTGACTTGGCAAATACACGCCCCAAAGAGGCTAAAATTAAGTGCAGTGTCTTTAAAAATGTGTAATGTGTATATGCCAAGTCAGAAAATTGTTTTAAATTTATACGTGTAGAGTGATTTGGGAAAAAGAATAGAGAGAGAGACAGACATAATATCATGTACTTGCACAGGATAAATTAGACCTAGTAGAACTTACTCGGACAGTTAGAGACTTGGCTAAACCTATGATCTTACAACTTTTTACGCGAGACTTGGCTTATCTTTTTAAACTGGTGTTTTTGTTGGGATAAAACTAACTTACATAACTCACAAATGAGGGCTAAAAAGTAGTGTTGCCAACCTGATTTCAACAACTTTAATACATTAGCCGAAATAATTAAGTTGGCAACCCTTCTTATTCTCCATTTTATTTGAGTATCAATTTGTTCAGGGAACAAAAGTCTTACTAAACTCACTTTAAATTAAACTGAAAACATAACATAAAAATAATTTTTCCCCGGCGTGGCGGGTCTCACGCGTTTGCACTGCACAGATTACAAACAACGGACGAAATATGACGCAGAATTGTTTTCTTTTTCTTAAAAAAAAAACTACTATTATGGACTCAGGGGACTATGAAACGTTCAAATCTATCAAAATCTGAATATATAATTTAACTAGGCATCGCGTGGCTCTATCATTGAAGTGAGCGTATAGTAATAAATATGTATTGAATATTGAAAAAATAGATAACCATGAAGCATGATGAGTTGATAGATAATGGGTATAGTTGTAGTACAGTGGCTAGTGGTAAGGGAACCACCCCGTATTCTTACTATTCCTCTAACCACACATCTCATTTTCAATTATTATAAAATGTATCTCATTGCTACAAACAAACTACTGCATGAATCAAATTGAAATTTTGCATGCTTGTTTCAACTGTGTATTGTGTGTTAGATTGTGTATTAGATGGTGTATATGAAGTTTTATTAAAATCGTTACGATAGAACGTAAGATATCGGTAAAAAGGTTGTTTTCTCTATTATAAACGTTTAGGTCCGCTTTAATAGTTTTAGCGATCTTTATTAATTCATAGCGGTGTTGCTGTTGGTTTTACTAAAAAAATGTTATTTGAAAAAAATGATCGTCTCATCGAATAAATGAAGATAGAATCTTTTCCCATCCTGAAATTCCAATTTAATTTTAGAACCTCTCGTTTACGCGAGCGTTGCGCGCGAACTCTTAGACGGATCACGCTGTCCAACGAACTTAGACTGAGTATTAGTAAGAGGAACATGTATACCAAATTTCAACTAAATTGGCCAACTTTTACTCAAGTTATCGTCGGACACGTAAACGTTACAGACAGACAGACAGACAGACAAGATGCATATTTCGTTGAATGTGAGAAGCTCGCATATGCTCGCTTCAAATAATTTACTATTACTATATTTAAAGATTTTGAAAAGTAATTGCTTGCATTTAGTTTTTACATTTTTAGCTAAATCAAATTTATTTTTATCAATATCTCGGAAATTAGATTCTCCCGAAGAAAACTACTTATATGGTTAAATTCGTTATTTCTAAGCAAATTATTCTACTTTTATGAGGAATTAAAAATACTAAATCTAAACTTAAATCGAATGAATGGTCAAGAGGTTATACGAAAATCTAGTGTCATAATAAGCGTGAGAAAAGTAACAAATTATGTAGAATTGTAATTTATTGCACGAAAAGTGTAAATTAATTAAAGCAATAAGCTTACTTAAAGAATTAAAATAGATGTGACTTTCTTCAGTAATTTATTATTGTTAAGGAAAGCTCTAGGGAGAAGTGTGAGGTGGGGGTTAAAATAAGCGTCACGAAATATATAACACTGCACAGTGTCATAAAATATAATTATGCAAAACGTGTTTTTTGAAAAACAATTGTTACAGTTTACACTCGGTAAAAAGGTTAACTCATAATTTACATTTTTCAGTTCTTATCTAATCTTAACATCTGCCACACGTTGAATTAAACCATGTGTTCATATAAGTGCTTATAAGTAGTTCATATAAACAACATGTAAACTTTTTAAATTATATTATATAAAGTACCAAGTAGAAATACAATGTATGCACTTATTAAACATTGCGAATATAAAATACCTTTTAAATTATGACTCGGATTATATGCCTGTACATCATCAACCGAGATGAAAAAGCTTTAGGCTGCATTTACATAGTTGAAGTTAAGATTTATTATATTATTTACTTTTATATACGAAAGTAGAAACCACGTGTAAACAAATACTCTGAGCAACAATGTGGATTATTGACTTTGAATTTAATACTTATAAAATGAAATAAAAGGGATCAGTTAAATAAAATAAAAAAGATGAAGATTCCAACGTTTGGATTAATATATCTTTCCTCCAGAAGAGAGAAAACATTAACATTCCACCTTAGTATATAGGGAGGAATGGATCCCATTACAGCCTAGTTGTAAAAATGAGGGAGGAAAGTAAGTACCCTAGTGGCTAAGTTAGTAATACTGATGTTATTTTAAGAAATAATATACAATAAATTATAGGGTATTTAATATTGTGATTTGTTTATGTTCTGTTTTGGCACCTGACAAGTTGTGACTTTTAGATTATAAATTAACTCAGTTATTCTCCTAATCTTGCTTTATTACATTTGGCGACGAGGAAAATAGCTCAAAATCGAGGAAGAAAGAAAAAGGAAGCGAGACAACCTTCTCCGGAAGTGGAACCGTATTGAAACTGAAATGCTCTATGACTCCGGAAGATCGCGTAAACATTAGGATCACCAGAACTAAACACTGACGAACCTTATATGCATATACATAGATGCCAGTACAAATATTAGGGAAAAGTAAGGTGAATTAGAGAATGTTAGGTTAAACAAAAAGGCTTCCATAGTAGGTTGTAAGAGGTAACGATAGTACATTATTTGGACTTGATTGGACCTCGGCTTTCAATCTATCTTTTCCACATAATGTTACAGTTTGCCATGTACACAACAACAACAATAGTAGAATGAATAATGATGATGATTTAAACAAAATATGTCGACATCACAAGGTTGTATTTTCCGAAGGGACTGGAAAAGTGAAAGATTTTTATGCGAGGCTTAATTTCACTGACGAAACTAATCCGAGAATATTCAGACCACGACAGATACCATTTGCTCTTCGTCCACAGGTTGAAGAGGAATTGGAGCGACTGCAGAAAGAAGGTATTATTAAACCAATTAATCCGGCCGAAACACCTATTTAGTGGACATCTCCCATTGTAGTTGCAATTAAAAGAAACGGCAAGGTGGGACTTGGCGCGGATTTTAGGGTTTGAAGATGTAGCATCTAAACTTGCGGTGGGACTAAGTTCACTGCCATAGACTCTATTTTTGGCTGGAATGAAAATAAAGAAAGAAAAAGCAAACGGTTACAGGAGTCGATAACATATTTGGGGCACCGGATTGATAAAGAAGGGTTAAATCATCAAGGAGGGGTCAAATTCATTCGACATCAGAAAAATTGGAGGCGATGAAAAATTTACCGAGACCATCTAATATGACGCAGCTTAGAGCCTTCTTGGGTTCAATCATCTATTACGGTAAGTTCATACCAAAATTACAAAGTATTTTTGCCCCTCTCCATCGCTTAACAAATAAATGTGTGTCCTGGAACTGGACAGAAGAATATAACTAAGTTTTTGAACTTTTAAAAAAATCCTGACGTCATCAAAGACCTTAGTGCATTTCAATCCTGAGATACTCTCTACAGACGCCAGTAATGTTGGTATTGGAGCTGTGTTATTTCACCTACTGCCAAATGGTTCGACAGCTCCTATTGGCTACCCATCCAGAACATTGAAATACTCAGAAAAGAAATATGCGGCAATCATACATACATTTCGATTTTAAATTTTAAGCTAAAGAATTGATGTTTTTTCAGAGTTTTTGAAATGTACCGCCCCTAAATTTGGTGCTAAAATTCATTTCTGAATTTCACCTAAAGCATGTAGTATTTAAACATGTATTCCAAATTTAATTGAAATTAACAGCTTAGGCTACACGCGTCTGACAGATGACTGACAGCCAGTTTTTAAGAACAACTTTTTTACTCATGGGACTTCAAAACAATACTATCTTTCTCTTAATATATTTAACATATATGAGAAAGTATCGCAGCTTTGGAAGACGCTGAAGTAGCAATGGAGTGTCCATTTAACTCCATAAGAAAGAAGAAATATTCGATAAATATGTGGAAAAGTGGTTAGCCTTTATTCGTCAACGAATGCTTTGGTTACTTTGAGATCAGCCTAGAGAAATATTGTAGAAAAAAGGTATAACCGCAGGCGAGTGAATTAACTTGAATGAACTACTCGCACTTGAGCAAGACGTGGAAATAAACCCTAAAAGATATTCTGGGATGCAATTCCTAAGTAACTCCAAGACGGGTATTTCTTTTACTTTTTTTTCTTTTATCTTTGGTCTTTAGGGATATGTAATAAAATATTAATATTTAATTTAATTAATTTATTCTCAATATTTCGCCCAATCCTGAGCATTATCAGGCCTAAAAATAACAATTCAATAAGAATACCAACAAATTACTAATATAAACACAATTAATAAAAAAAAAAGTTGTAATTAATAAATTTACTTTTTACTATACTCATAATGTCCAAATAGGTGAAGCCTGAAGTTGAAAATGTTAATTTTATTTGTGTAAAACCTTTTTTAAAAACTTTTGATATCCTCTTACCTTGTGCACCTAATCGCCTACTAAATTAGTTTTTTATAAAACTAATACTTTTCCTAGTTGTTAGTTTTCTTTTATATTCTGTGAATTCCATTTGCATTTGATCTATTCACATGATGAATAAAACTTCAAAACAATATATTGTGAAAAAAATAAATAACAGAATAGCTAATATAATGCACATAGGTTTCGACAACTTCAGTTGGTGGACTATCCGGTCACTAGTCTGCAGCTATCATAGGTTTCGACAACTTCAGTTGGTGGACTATCAGGTCACTAGTTTGCAGTTAACATTGATTATGGTAATTTAACATCGAACTGTTGTAATTGAAATTGAATAACTTTAAATAAGTAATAATATCTTGTACATTTTATATATAATATGTCTATAGAAACAAATATGTTTTATAAAATCCTTCCTAAAAAAAATTCTTATTACCATTTTTTTTTATTAGTATAAAGATACAAAATTATCAAATTTTCTATGCTAGAGAGAAAAAAAATAAAGCTGGTTAAATATGTACTAATAGCTTAGGGGAGATAGCTAGGAGTGAAGTGGCACTAGATAGATATCATCAAATTTGGCTATTTGCCACCCTCGCATCTTGACAAGACTTCGAGAAGACCGATATCTGTTTAATAACCAATTATAATATGTATAAATATTTAAAAACAAAAAATTCAAATTTAAACTAATCTGGACTGTTTCTATTCTATTCTAGTAATAGAGAGTAGTCACCACCAGAAGCCGCAATGAACACTATAACCGGACGTACTACAGTTTGTGGATTATACGCATTTTTAATAAAAATGTAAAAAATAAATATTTTTGTTTTAGTTTCTCATATGGGTATGGTATTGTGATGGCTCTCATATTCGATTTTTAGATTTTGATCGATTTACACGTTTTAAGGCCCCTTGAGTCCAAAAAAGTGTTTTTTACAAAATAACTGTTAAACTACAATATTAATTTACTACAATAATACAATACCAAATAATACCTACTATAATAACAAACTGTTGAGAATAAATTTGGGATCAATGTTTAGAAGAATCATACTTTCGAGGCGAAATTAAAAGATACATTTTAGCTCTAAATTTGGGGGCGGTTCATTTAAAAATTTGTTAAAAAGTGAAAATTATTATTTTCAAAAATGGTTCCAACACTACAGGGTGGAGCGCGGCAGACATATGAATTTGAAGAGGGGGTTGCTCCCTTCCTATTGGTCCTAGATGGTTGAGAGTAGGGTCGTTTGAAAGAGGGGAACGGGAAGTTTATGTTCCACGTGATTTCAGTCACTATAATGGAGTGGTCCGTTCAAACTTTCTGCAATACAGACTTCCCGGGCGTCTCATCTCTTTAAGAGACGATTTAAACTGGCCAGCAAGATCACCTGATTTGGCTCCTTGTGATTTTTTTTCTGTGGGGGTACCTTAAATCCTTGGTGTATAGCGATCGTTCCAGAACCCTGGAAGCCTTCAAGAACAACATTCGAGCCAAAATTGTCGAAATTCCTGTGGAAATGCTCGAAAGAGTGCACAAAAACTTCGAAAAAAGGCTTAATCAGTGTTTGGAGTGTGAGGGAAACCACTTATCCGATACTTTGTTTAAATCTGGGTAAATTTAAATTTCCCATGTTATTAAATCAGGAAAAAAATTTATAAAAATTATTTTGTAACATTCTGTGTTTTATTACATTTTCAAATTCATACGTCTGCCGCGTTCCACCCTGTATTATCAAAAATTCTAAAATGTAAAATTTACAAATTAGCGTAGAAGATTGAAACTTATAATGTCACCAACAACCATGGACTAATTATGACCTACCTTCCAAATTTTATTAAACTTGAACCTAGTTGTATGACGTAGTGTTATAATATGTTGGTTCGTGACTGAGGTGATATAAATATATTGGTTCGCGACTGAGGTGATATATTATGTTGGTTGAGCGCCTAACAGACACGAGACTAATATTGTTACCTGATGCCTACAACCAATTGCTGTCCAAGAATTTTTGATATCGTAGACATAAAAATATCACAATGCTCGTAAGCTACAATTAATTTCTTAAAGCTCGGTATAATTATTATTATATAATAATTATTTATCATTGTTATTATGTAAACATATAAAATCGAGTTTAATTCGGTAGGTTATAGATTTTCTTTTATTTTATTTCCATTCTCAATACATTGCAGGTATTTGAGGGATAAAATCCCTTTTTGTTCGAGAATTTGAGGAGGGTCTGGCATGCTGAATTGTATTGAGGACGCCCTTTTACCTCTTACCTTCTACTAAAGTGTGTATCCCAACGTATAAAATAATAATAAAAAAAGCTTTTGTAAAACTGAGATTTTATACACCTTACACGAGCTAAGTGAAATAAAAATGATGTATAATAATAGCTTGTGAGAGGACGAAGCCAATGTGATGATCAAAATGTGGGCGTTTAGGTTTCACAAAAATGATGACGGACAGAGAGAGACAAGATAAAACAATTTTCACTGATGTCTCCAAAGAATTTTGAATTTAAAAAAAAAATTACAGTTTTTACTCTCTTATAAAAGCAGAATATATTATAGGTGATTTTGTATGGATTTTCACGTTTTGAGGTCCCCTGAGTTCAAGAAAGTAGTTTTTGAAATGTCTTACTGTTGTCTGTCTTATGTGCAGAAACTTGGAGTTAACTGGACCAATTTGATTAAAATTTGGCATAACATGTTCTGAAAAATATATAACCCGAGGAAAAATCGAAATACATAACCCGAGGCAAATTCGATAAAATAATATTAGCAATGTTTATGGGGTGCTACCCCAAATTTAAAACTAATCATTTTTATAGCAATAAAACCGACTTAGATGTGTTTTTGATTCACTTGTCAACAGAAATACTTAATCTGAGAATATATTATTTATAATGTATTATCCGTGAAATTTTCAACTTTCTAAGTTATCGGAAAGTGGGTTTTTCCAAAACATGTAATTACATAATTTGTAACTCAATAAAGTAAAGTTAAATAAAAGTGATTAAA
The DNA here is from genome assembly GCA_951217055.1 of Gerris lacustris. Classification (NCBI taxonomy): domain Eukaryota; kingdom Metazoa; phylum Arthropoda; class Insecta; order Hemiptera; family Gerridae; genus Gerris; species Gerris lacustris. Next base: position 34,681,730 of record OX578277.1, on the reverse strand, counting down.
AGTGCTTTCGTTTCATTCGATAAGCAATATAAGAGAAACACCAATTTAATCATTGTTAAATTCACAAGAGCAACGTTGCATTAGAATTTGAAGGGCCGGGTTTCGTAGGCAAACAAAATATTTTCTTTCAAATCTACCAAATATTTCTTTACTTACTTTCCCCTCCACCTCTTGTTTTCTTTAACTTCTCTTCTTATGATATAAACTTTACTTAAAAATACAAAAAACTTTTGGGTCTGAAAGTTTTTGAAGTATCTTTCCTAGCATCTTCAAAAACTTTTTACGTATTTTGTTCCTTTTCTTTTTTAAAAAAATGAATAGGGAATTTAAAGGTTACTGCGAGCCAAGAAAACATCAGAAGTTTTAAGTCCGTCTTTCTTACCCTTTGAACTTAAAGTTGCACTTCGTACTTTGAGTCTAGGCTTCAAATACTATAAAGTTCTCTTGAATTGTTTCTGTTATTTCCCTTTGTTTTATTCTTCTTTTTTTCACTTGCTACATTCATGTTAAGGTAGGAAAATCAAAGGTCTTTTATTTATTTATTTTTAAATCTTAACAGTATAAAAATTTACATTTCTATCAAAATATTTCAGTCTGCACTTTTTTTTGGCAAGAAAAAAAAAAAAAAAAAAAAATAACAGTTTCGACGATTTTGATTACATTTGTTTTTTTCGTCAAAAGCCTGTCTACACCTAACGACTTATTATATTAAATTTTTTGTCCGATCAGACAAGACGTACGATTAGGTGTAAACCGGGCTATATAAGTAAGTATCTTGGAGCATGAAAATTAAATATCAATCAAGGGTACACAATTAACAGTTGTATTTCTGAAATAAATTAGTTAAATTTTAGTTGAACGAGCGTAGTAAAGTTCTTCATTTCAAGATACCCTGCCCATCTCAGTCCCAACATAGAATATTAATAAAAATTGTATTTAAAAAAAATCATAAAGAACATATAATGAAAGAATACGTCCGAATGAACAATGTGGTTAGGCAGGTTAATGGGATGAATGTGCTTGCAATAATTGGCTCAAACTAACTACGTCTGGTGTGATGGGGCTGGGTTTTAAACGCAAATTATCCTCAACGTAGGACAGTCTGATTATATACTTAGTTTTAAGGTATATAAGGGATGAATACACTCCTAACAACTGCAAATATTTATGCGGCGCGTACCACTGGACACTTTTTAAAGGTCTTGAAGAGTAGAAAATAATATGTAACTATTATTACAAAATTATATTTTTTCGCGATATAATTTTTAGCCGACATGAAGGTTTTGAAAAAATTATTTATGATTACATGCCAAATTTCCCCCAAAAAATGTTTCCTGGTAGCCACATTGAAAACAAATATAGTCCATATAAGAGCAAAATGCAGCAAATCTTTCTACGTGAGTTCTTTACTTACCGCATCCCGCATCATTAGTTTCTAGATAATAATTAATGACATTATGTGAATAAAGTTACATGTATATATTAAAGTATTATACACCGTTATTTTATTTGTTACTAGCTAATCTCTGTTTATGTTATTTATCAAATTATTATTATTATTATATTTTTTTTTTATGGTGTATTAATGTTTCCTATAGTTTACTATTGTTACGTATAAGAATACAATACCATATGTTCATTCATAGTGAGTTCCCACTTTTGGCTCTGCTGTTTGGCAACTCATTCATAAAACAATAAGAAACGATAACATGTTGTTCTAAGTGATAGGAGCATCATCTGGAGCGTAGGTAAGTGTTGTTCTAAGCAAGTAACAACGTTACACCCACAGCACTGGATGCAGCTCTAAATTATCATATTAATTACATTTTCATTTTTTCCTACATTTCTAAATTTTTCCATTAAATTTACATGCTTAAATTTCTTTAAAAAATATTGTAATTTTTGTTATTGTATCTATTTATTAGCAGTGAGCTCATTTAGATGATATGAGTGTCACCGCGTCACATTTTCTTACTTGCTACAATATTGCAAATCCTGAAAATTAGCATCATTAATGCTTATACATATATAATATGTATATTCACATAACATTTTAAGAACGATGTAGGGTCGAGTACGTAGCCATTTTATTATTGCCTAAGTGTCATTACCCTTCACCAGGCTTATATGTTAGTATATCATTATTTTTTTTCTACTTTCATTTAACACACACATATATATATATATATATATATATATATATATATATATATATATATATATATATATATATATATATAAAATATAAAAATAAACTTATAGTATTAGAAAAATTGAAAAACTGTTTGCTTCGTGACTAATTTTTGGGATTAGAGAATTTTAATTAGTCTTTCAGTTATAATAATTGACACAAATCTATATACACGTATGTTAAAGAGGAATTACTGAATCAGTTTACTCAATTGTAACAATAGGGAGGTGGTTTATGTGGGTAGAAATCCCATACTATCAGAGATTTCGGGGGTGCATAAAATTACACCTACTGTTTAGACACTAAGAGACTAATTTATTATAATAATAATTATTATTATTATTATTATTGTATACTTTTATAATTTTATGTTAATCCCCCCCCCCCCCCCCATCATAACTCTACTTCCACGTCGAGACTGTGAGAAACCTGGGCAGAGTGTAACCTCCGAAGCAACCGAACCGGCAATATCACGATAACGTTTTTCATAATAAATTATTTAATAAAAATATAAAGAAAAGTTTATTGAGTGATCTAGTTATATCCTCATATTATACCTTCTGCATGTCACTAGCCTACTCAAAACAACCTACTCTACTCACACCAAACACCACGAAACTGAGAAATAGTTCCGAAATTTTTTAGCCTTAAAGTTTCAAAGTTCAAAAGTTTATATTTTTCAAAATGGTGGCAGATATCAAGGCACTCTTTTACTTTGTTATCCATCGTATTCATTTTGAAATTATATTCACATAAGTGTGATATTCCTTTGTCCCCAAGTACATTGGAAGAAGGTGAAGGCTAAATGCTCCTCTATCATAATAGTTATTATCTTTATTACCCATCCTACTTTTCAACATTTCATAGAGGGGTAACACAGTAAAAGAGGCCTATAGGTGCGTGAATACCAATATCAAAACAAACTTCAGTGGAACTCTAATAGAAATGTATAAATGGAATTTTTGAAATGATTGCTGACTTAGCTAGATGGGATAATGACGTCACAAATTTAAGATTTTCCGGGCAGCACAACTACTTATAAGGACTGATTGTTTTTCACCAAGTTTCAACTCTCTAGCTTAAAAAGTGTGAGAGTTAACGTGACACTGACAGAAAGACACACAGACAGACAGACTTTCAGCTAATAACTACTCTAATCGTCTAAAATACCCAAAACGGATAATTTCGTTGACATCGCAGTTTCGGGATTTTCCTTAAGGTAAGAAAAAGTAATAAAATTACATTTCTTTTTTAAGTTGTGTGGCAACCAATGTTGCTCACATATCAATATGTATTTAATTATTATTTATTAATAATAATGCGTGTATGTTTATTAACAATGTTTTGGCTAGAATAATTGACTTTTTTTAATGAAGAGAAACGGTTGAGAAAAGGTCAGTAAATAAAGTAAAATTATAATTCAACTATACGACACATAATAAATATGTAAATATATATATATAAATATATATATATATATATATATATATATATATATATATATATATATATATATATATATATATATATATATATAATACACAGTTTTAATGATGTAGTAAGAATTAAAAAAAATTAAACAAAATAAGATGATTTGAAGAAATGTTTTTTTGTTTTGATATTTTGTATGTGCTTGGGAAACAAAGAAAGTGTATTCATAACCGTGTTAAGATCAGTAGAGAGAGGGGAAATAAAAAAGAAAGAATCAAATGTTAGGTATTATAGTGAAGAGCATATTAGAACAAAGGGATTTAAGACATCAGGGACAGCTGGGGACAACGGCATTAAGAACCAAACAGAAGAATTATAAACACAAAACTACAAACCTAGCTGGCATAATGTCACTAGGTCTGCCTGACATGAACGAACAGGTGCGAGGGGGAAATATCTCAAAGAGAGAAAAAAAAAATCATTTCAACTCTCAGCAATCAACCTATTTCTGTTGACACAAAGAAAACAAAAAATAGAAACTGACATTTCGTACTCGAACACACAACTTTTTCTTTTTTTAAATTTTCCTCGAAAGAAACATTATATGATATAATTTTTTTTCTTTCTTTTTGTATGTAGAGTTGAAGGTTCTGACCCCCGCAAAGACAATAAACTCTGATTGTTTTGATTTAAGAAAAGAAAAATAATTATATATATATATATATATATATATATATATATATATATATATATATATATATATATATATATATATATATATATATATATATATATATATATAATATATATATAAAATGTATGTTATCTGTTTTTAGAATTCTCTACTCATATGATATTTTTTTATTTTTTTAAATGAATTAAAATCGGTAGTTTAAGTTTTGTAGGTGAATTCATTCGTTCAGATATAAAAAAAATATAATTAACAACCCTAGTCAATCAATTGTTGACAGAACAAACAAGACAGAAATTGATTTGATAAATAAAAAGAAAACAAGGCAACAATAGTATTTAAGTTTTACCTTCTTCCGTGAGAAGATGAATGCCTGTCTCTCGATTCAAACAGACAAGGAATAAGAAAACAATGAAAATTACAGAAGAAAACCAACAAAACAATATACCATTGTTAACTCTTTTAATTCATGTATCACTTGTATTTATACAATCAAAGAAAACGAACAACATAAGCATTACATAATATTATACAGTTATAAATATGCCCTTTCAGAGGCCTAAACCTATCGCGGGTAGTTGTGCCAAATGTTATTACTAGGTTTTTAAGCGATATTAACTTTTTTTTAATTAATAATTTATTATTAATGCCCACAACTTCTAAACCTCATCACCTTCCTTCCTCCTATTAACCTATTAGTTTTCTCCCAGTTGTGGGTAAAATCCCAGAAAACTCCTTCTTAGCAGACTGATTCCCATGTTTACAGATTTCCTTCCAGATCACCAATTCGGTTTCCGTTCACACCAATCTATTATCCAGAATAAAAAAAAGACGAGTCACAAGCTTTCGAGAGAATATGGCATACTGGCTTGCTTTGAAAGCTCAAGGGCATCATACCAATCCTATTACCTTATCCTCAAGTCCTATCTTACTGAAAGATTATTTCGTACGAGTCTTGGATCTTCCTTTTCTGTCATCTGCCCTTTTTGTGCTGGAGTACCTCAGGGCAGTATCCTAGAACCTTTCCTTTATTCCCAATATACTACAATATCCCCCAGCATCCCTCAAAAATCCTTGCCACCATCACCAACAATAATATCGGTATCACGTTATTTAACATTAAACATTCTTAAATTAGTTTACTGTTAGGCCACAAGCGTTATATCGCTTTGCAGAATCACAGCAATAATCATCTATCAACACCTTGATAAAGCCAACCATTTTATAACTATATCAATCTTGATAATATGCACTGAAATCTATTGCAACCTTAATATTTATCAAAACATTGATATCAATCTAAACCTTAATATTTATCTTAACCTTAAAATGTATCGAAATATGATATCTATCTAAACCTTGATATGTATTTCAACATTGATATTTATCTAAACTTATTATTAATCTTAACCTTAAAATGTATTGAAATATGATATCTATCTAAACCTTGATAATATGTATTTCAACATTGATATTTATCTAAACTTTAATATCTATCTAAACCTTATTATCTTTCTCAAGTATGATATAAGATATAAGCCAACAATATTGGTATCTATCTAAACCTAGATATCTGTTTCACCCTTGAAGTAAGCCAACAATCTCGTTATCTTCCACCTAATGTTGAAGAATTTGTCTCTAGATCATGCTGATTTATGAGCTTTAGTTATACGGCAGCGTCAAAAGATCTCGATATAAAATCCTGAGAAATAAAACACAAGTTAACAGATTATTTCTATAATTAACACTAATTTATCAAGATATTTTCGGATTCTTTTTTAAATAGTAAAGAAAGAAGTATTAATTAATGTCAGGGTTGGTGTATAATGTAAGCTTTTGACATAGTCCGTATAATAGGGAGAGTTTGGAAGCGGCAGACTCAATATGTCTCTTATTAGGATGTATCTCAACATGCTATATTTGTAACATCTTCCCTCTGCAACACCAAGCTACACATTATAATTAGATTTCATAATACTCTCATTCCGTAACTAATTCCGAACAAAGAACAGACAGACTGTTTTAGAATAAAAATCTAGTTTTGTTGGCTTTAACACAAAATTATTATTAACGATAAATTAAAATAATAGTGCAATAAGACTTGAATATTTTAACCATAAAGTAGTAAACATTAAAAATTAAATTCCTTTGAAAAAAATAACAGATATATAATTAAATGATAATGTAGAAAATCTTGTCTTCTATCCTAAATCCTAATAATATGAAAGAATATTTGTAGGAATTGAGAGCTTTAAAAATCTTTATATCATAAACAACTCTAAAAGGTGACAATTAATACCGAAAGAGAAAATACCGAATATATGATAATAAAACCGAATGAAGAAATAACTCTTCAGTATTTTTCTTATAAGGCATAGCCTCGCAGTCGAATGAGTAACATTCTGACAGTGAGCTGGTTAAATTACGAGAGATTAATGCCATCCTTATCAAGAGAAGAGATACGAACTTACATACAGCAAGTTTATTGCTTCCGAGCTTACCGAAGGTAACGGAAGCATTGTGTTCACTTTTGAGAACAAAAAACTTTTATGCCTCCGATTTCAAAAATTCCAAGACAGAAATCCGTTTCAGACATCAGGGAACATTTTTGGTCTCGTGTCTGTCTGTCTGTCTGTCTGTGTGTCTGTCGGTCTGTGTGTCCGTGAATTATGAAACGTGCGACGATAACTTGAGTAAATGTCGACCGATTTTGATGAAATTTGGTAGACATGTTCATTTTACCAATGCCCAGGACGAGTTCGTTGGACAACGTTATCCGTCCAAGCGCTCACGAGCAACTCTTGCGTAAACGTGAACTTTAAATTTAAAATTGAAATATTAGGTCGGGAAAAAAATCTAACTTCATCCTTTGAATGAGACAAACATTTTTTTCAAATACAATTTTTTAATGAAATCAACTGCGGCACCACTAAGAAGTGTTAAAGATCGCTAAAACTATTAATAGTTTTTACAAAATAAAAAATAAACAATATAGTAATATAACAATAATTGTTATTGTACATGATAGGACGCGAGGAAGCTATGTGCCACACTAATTGGCAGTCTATTTTTTTCTGTATTTATTATTTAAATCTAACAATCGTAGATGAAATACGGTACGCAACTCGTGGGAAAACGGCATTTTGCATTGCTCGTGTGGTTTTAATACCCTCGCTGTCACTCGGGTGCAAACTCCAAACTCGCATGCAAAATGCTACTTTCCACACTCGAAGCGTAATGTACTATTACATTAATACTAGAGTTTCAATCATCATTGTAACCCCTTAATTTTTTTTCCTTTACACCAGTTTCGATTTTGTTTGCTTGTGTGGACTGGCTGACGTCAAAATCTTTGAAGAGTTAATTAACCCTTTTCCTCAAACGGGCTGACACTTGACACATAGACTATGTGTCATATGTCAATGTGTATAGTGTAAATTATAAAAGCATTCTATTAATTAATTTATTTATTAATATAAATAACTTAACTTGACTCATCTGAACATTATAAAAATATTCTATAATTTTAATCATTTATTGATTTATGTATATAAATATTAATTAATACCAATATAAAACATTCTATTAATTAATTTTAATAACTAACAAATAACTCCTCGATGACTCACACAATCAAAATGGATAAATATATAAAAAAAGTAACTGACGAAGAATGAATGTTATTAGCTGTGATTATATTTACTTCTTATACAACTAATTACGTATGTAAGAAACATTTTCACCACATTACAAATCAGGTCTGAAGATGCCCTGGTGTGGGTGAAATGTTGCCAATCATAAAATGATTTTTAAAAAAAAGTAATGCTTTTTTTTTTAAAAAAAAAAAGAAGTACATTCTCTTGACAAAACACCTGTAAAAGGAAATATATGACAATTTTAAAGGGATCAACTGAAGAATAATTAATATGAATGAATATATATAATAAAAACTTTGTTTTTATGTGATAGTATTATTTTTAACATACTGTTTATATAAATAAAAGTATCAGTCGTAAGACCTCGAATCTTCATATTTGGCGATTTAAATGTTCAGAAAATGAATTCTCTACTATTCTAGTGTTCGCTCCTGCTTTAAAAATGTCAACTAGTGTGGCACATAGCTTCCTCACGACATAATACTGTGATCCCATTGGACATAAGGACCGATTTTGATTCCCAGTGGGAAGATCAAATGGTGAAGAAAGATCAATGAGGGAGCGTAACCTTGAGAACTGAGACTGAAAAGACCGCCAAGTAAACATATAAAATTTGACTGTCAAATTTCAATTTGATTTAAAGAGTGTGCAGCTAGACTTCTTTATATTTTACTAAGTTTTTATTAGATTGCTTTCTTGTTTGTCCAGTACAAATTTTACAATCGATTTTTATTTAACTTCCTGACAAAGTAGGAAGCTGAAACTTGCACTGATTATGTATTTCCAATGATAATTCAATAATCAGTAATTAGATTTACCAAATTATTATTATTAGTCGATAAATCACTAAATTTCTTAAATATTTAGGCGGTCAAATTCAAAATCAATTGTAAAAAAACACGACTAGTGACAGCTAAGGAAATCCACAAGGAAAATTTTAAAAGGTTCATTTTATCTTGTATTATTTTTAATATGGTTAGAAGCAAAAGCTGTTCGTTCTCGACTGCCAAAACAGTCTGGTCATTTGGTCCATCCCATTTTTGAGATCACGGGAAGCCACTGATGAGAAACCCTGTAAAGGAAATCCCTTTAAGTAAGCTGAAGATAGAAATTAATATGAAGCAATCTGTGGGCCTATTTCAACAAAGCATCCGAATTTCTTTAAAATTGTATGAGCAATTTTAAAGACGAGTAACATTATTATTAACAAATAAAAGGTTTGTGCACAAGGAAACAACGGACGAAAAATGTTGAAATAAATATTGGATTGTGATTTTTCAAGGTATTTATAATCTACAATTCAAATCGGTTTTACTGGAACACTATCAAATAATATGTAAGTTAAAATTTATGATGGTAATTTGGGGTAAAGTAACTAAATGTATTGTTTAGGAGTAACAAACTTTCTATTTGAGCTTTACTATAATAAGTTTATCTATTCAAGCTTCTACAACAGATATCTTTTCACATTGCTTTTCTTTATATTTTCCCCCACTTTTCTCTTTCTATTTCTTAAAGGGCTAATAGGGGTGTTATAATGTTTCATGCTTAAAAAAGAAGAAAAAAAGAAAATATAGAAAGACAAAAGATTAAAATAAAGTTTTAAGGGTTTGAAAGACGAAGAAAAGCAACAGTAAAGTTTTGTAAAGATTATTTTATAAGCTCTAAAGAAAAAGTAAAAAAGAAACAACTTTATTTTTTTTTAAAAAAAGTGCTAAATTAATTTATAATGAATCAGAGCATTTTATAGTTTTCTACAACTGTGGTTTTACAAAGTTTCCAAAAACCACTTTAGAGAAATTTAACAACAATAATAAAACTAACTTCTTATTAACTCAAACTTTTTCTTCAAAGTGTTACAATTTTAAAGTAAAAACTTCTAAAGTATTAGAAGCATTTAATTCCATTATTTTATTTTGTATTTCGGTTTTTTTATTTTATTCTTTTATATTTTGATCTTGAAATGTTGATAGTTATTTTTAAGAATTATTTATTTCAGGCACAAAGGTTAAAAAGGGGTTCTATTTTATTTTTGTAAGTTTCTATATTGAAATAGTAAAATATTTTGTGTCCGAGCTTATCGACGGTAACAGAATCTACTGTCGGACAGAAAATGAATTTTTTTATGTCTCCGATTTCGAAAATTCAAAGACGTAAATAAGTTTCAGAAATCATGGAACTTTTTGTGTTCCATGTCCGTCTCTCGGTCTAACTGTCTATGAAGCTATATGGCACACTAATTGGCAGACGATTCTGCAACGATACAATAACTCGATTTTTCGAGATTTTGGAGGATTTACGCACGTTTTAAGATCCTTTAGGTCCAAAAAATGAGTTTTTAAAGAGTGTATTATGTAAAGTGTGCAGAAACGTGTAGGCTATTCTACTGAACCGATTTCTATGACATTTACTGTGCAGTTGGGCTTAAATTTAGACATCTTCTCTTGGCTAATATGCTATTTGTTTCCGAGCTCACTGAAGGTAACTAAAACATTGTGAACATGAACAATATAAAAAAGCTCCATTTAATGTCTCTCAATTCAGAATTTCCTTAAAAAAATATTAATACATAACTTCCTAAACAGGTTTCAGATATCAGAATCAGAGAACATATTTGGTCTTGTCTTGCCGATGGCTGTCAAACATTTTTCTTAGACCCATATTTAGAAAACGGTTTGTTCAATTTTGATTTTGAATTTTGAAATTTGGATGGATTGTTATCAAAGATAGACTACATACTGATAATTTTGTGCATACATGCAACCAATATTTAACTTTATTTCATAACCGTGTAACCATGCGTCCAATAAATGGACGCAATTGAAAGACGTGCCACACTAAAAGACAACAACAACAAGTAAACGTTTTGAACTGTTTCTTTAACGTTTGGATCTGTTGGTTTACAGCATTAGATTATAGGAACGAGCGATGAGCCTCTCTACACGTCTGCTTAGGTATATTAGGGAAAATATAGTTTTTAGATTGAAATATATCTCATCTCTCTGGGGCAGTTAAGTTTCGATAAGTTACGATAGTTAATCCTGACTAACAAACAAACTTCTTTGTTATTCTTAAGTTAAACATAGCAGCATATAACTTTTTAAAAATTTTAGTGGAGTTTGATATGGGTGCACTGCACATATCATATCTTAATTATTATACAAAATATGAGTTTCATTCCTAAATCCTTACTAAACTTTCTAAATTAGATTATTATTACACAGATCTATGCATGTAAAATTGTTCTCTCCCCCTTCCAATAAAAAAGAACAGAAAAACTGCATTGATATCATTTTTCTACACAGTGCTGTGTTGTGTGGACAGTTTTAACCATTCCGTAAAATTAATAAAATTTGTTTTCTGCGAAAACAGGTTTTAGAGAAAATAGAGGGGAAATAAAATCGATAGCTTTTATACAAAGTTTAAAACATTTTAGATAGATTAAAGCCCAAACACAGACTCAGGGGATACTTTGGACCGGTACAATGTCCCAGGACAAAATCCCTCTCTATTGTTCCACAACGGCCACATCTATAATACGTTTTTCCACAAACCATTATTATACCAACCTTTACAATAAAGCTTTAGAAATGCTAGAGACTATGTATTTAATAAAATAATAATAAGGGGGTAAACCCGGTTTATATTAAAACAAGCGATTTCAATACCGGAATTTGTTTCTGTATGTATTACGTATTAATGTATCTGATCCTAAGAGATGTTTTTGCCGACAATACCATACCATTCGCACTACAAAAGAACAAGTATAGTTAATAATTTATTAATTTGGACAACTAAATATATGCAGTGTATGATGCGAATTCAATTAAAAACTTAAACATTAATAAGTAGATATTATTACTATTAATGTTAAAGAAAGAGGTCCATAAAAGGCTAAGGCCTTGCAAAAGGGTTAATGAAATGGTACAACCACAATATTGGTAAAACTAAAAACAAAGAAACCCTTATAGTTTCGTTCCTGTGTCTGTCTATCACTCTGTACTACGGTTCCAATAACTTTTGAATCAAAAGAGATAAAAACATTAAACTTTGCAGTATTAAAGATCTTTTTGGCGCACACACAGGAAAAATATAGTGAACTCAAAATTGCCAGCGTTTCGAATAAAAAATGGTGGATAATTCATATTTAACGAAACAAACAAATCAAGTGGGGTGTAGAGGTATTATTAAAGAGTAGATTACAAAAATAAATACACTTAAAAAAAAAATGTTTAATTTTCTACGCTATTTTTTCAAACATCAAGATGCAGTTGATAACTGATTATTTCTAAATCTAAATAAAAAAATATTCTTTGTTTTATGTTAATTACTTCATTAACAATTTTTAAGAATTTGACATTGTTATATTTCAAATTTAATAAGACAATCATACGAACATAATTTTAAACATTTATATTACGTGCAAAATCGGATACTGTATTATCATCTTTATCAATTGAAATTAATTTTCATGTATAGTAGGTAAATTAGGTTTTATATTTTAAAATAGAATACTAAACGGTAAACCAGAAGATGGTCAAATTTTCATCTTTATAAAATCTAGACCGCTAATGGACCTACTATACACGAAGATTAAATAAAAATTAAGAAAATTCACAACGTATTATGTAGTGTTAATTTTGTTAAACAACCTTTTATTTAGTTTGTACCTGAAGTATTATATTTTATTTATAAGGGGTTCTTTGTTGTGATATTTATAAGGGAAGTTAAAGCAATGTGAGTTATAAAATACTAGGGTGTTTGAGCTAAGCTGACACTAGATATGTACGTGTTACAGAACTTGACATTTGCTTTCACGTCCAGACATCTCCCTACATTATATTGTAAAGTCTACACTCAAAATGTAATACTTTATATATATGTATATAAAAATAACTACAAACTTTCGAATATAGTAGTTTTAACATCACGTTTAGATTCTTGCACGAGCTCAACTTAATAAATAAAATTTTAAGGTGTCACGAGATATTTCAGAATTAATCATTAAAAGATCGATAATTATTTTAAAAATAATATATTCACGATTTTCGTATATGACGTGACGATGAGATCAATTGCATGTGTGATTAATAGCACTTACTATGATAAATGTAATACAAAGAAAACACAATTAATGGGATTTTGTAAAAAATAATAAAATTAAAACACAATAAAACATTCCGTAACAAAACCACAAGAGTTAAATGTATCATTTAACAGCCAACCGTTAATTACCCGTTTCAAACCATTTAGATGTTATCACCGTGTGGAATGAATATCTTTAAATTTTGATAACCGGTTAGCCAAGACCGATTTTGATGATATTTTATTTTATTCTGTTCCATTTGACTTCTACATTAAAAGAATAACAAGTAAGGCACGCTTCACGTAAGTACGTGGGGGGCGATAATCGTCGGTTTCTGCACATTAAAGTTAAAATTATTAAGTGTAATATAATTACACTAATTTTAATAGTACATAATATTCTTTTTCTACTCTTCAAGACCTTTAAATTGATGTATAACATGTTATGGTAACTAAAACAATGTTTTGTCACCCGCCATATTGGCCGCTATCTTTAAAATTTTAATAATTCCATTTTCTTTTTTTACACTTCAAGACCTTTAAATTGATGTATAACATGTCATAGTTACTAAGAACTTTTTTTAGTCGCCCGCCATCTTGAAAATATTACGTGTGAAATGTTAATAGTTGCATATTCTTATTCTTCATTTCAAGACCTTTGAAAATATTAAGTGTGAAAAATCCAAAATAAGTCCAGTTGTCTCAAATGCCGAGATGCACCTGTGTGCCGAATTTCATGTTCCGACCTATAGTAGTTTATGAATTGAAACAAGCAACGGACAGACACACAGACAGACAGAGCTGTTATATACGGTTTCTTTTTTACTTTATACAGAAACCTAAAAAGTTTGCTACTGTTTTGTAGCTTCCCTTACCTTCCGAACTTACCGAAGCTACGTGATCATTCTGAAAAACCAAAATATTTTACGTCTCCGGTTTCAAAAAATCCAAGACAGAAATCAGTTTCAAACATCAGAGAACATTTTTGGTTTCGTTTCTGTCTGTCGATAACTTTTTGAGAACAAACATAATATGTATCTTAAAAACTACAAGCCCGATTTTAATGAAATTTGTATGTTAGGTCATAATTAGCCCATTGATGGTCCAATATAAGTTTTACTTACATGGTAATAAATGAATTGGTACGAAAACGAAACTAAATATAAATAATTACGTAGGGTCATTTCCTCTTTCATTAAACTCCCCACATGACACATATCCGTTGAAAAATTTCAGTCCCTTGTTTTTGAAGGATGATTTTATGGGGGGCTTGCTGGCGCTTCTTAGGATTGTTACTCCCCTTATAAACAAAATAGAGGGGAGTAACAATCTAAAGAAGGTGTTCGGAATATTCTTCTTTAGACTGTTACTCCCCTTATAAAAACAAAAAAAGTGTGATATTCCTTTGTCCCAAACTACATTGGACTAAACAAACCTTTATCTTAATAGTTATTAGGTCAAAGCCATTTATAGTCTAAAAAAAACATAGGGGAGTATCAATCTAAAGAAGTACCGGCTTCCCCCAATGTTTTCTCTGTTTGGTTTATTTCACATAACATAACTACAAAATTTCAAATTCTTGTTACGGGTATTTTCGGAGACCAGATGTGACAAACGCAGGAAATTATAAGGGGCATTGTACTTGCCTGTGGACCCTATAAACAGGGAATTTGAAAAGTCCCTTTCAAGAAAGCCTGTTCGATATTTTTGCTCCAAAACTGACAAACTTATAGTAATTTTAAATGTTCACTAATTTTGCAACTTTCTCGACTACAAAATTCACGTCAAAATGAGTGTCACAATGATAAAAGATAATTTAGTTATCTTATATTTTATTCACTTTTTAAATGTTTATTTAAATAAATAATGAAAACACAATTTTTAACCATTTTCTCTTTAATTTGCAGGAGTCAAGACGAAGATAATAAAAAATAAAATCGATTTTGACTAACCCAGTCTTGAGGTAAAAAGTTTTTGCAGACTGGACTATAAATTATATTTATGTCATTAGTTATTATATTTATACTGTTGATCTACAAACAGATTTTTTTTTTTATTAGGAGCTTGTCTGTGTCACTGTATTTCTCTTGACAACTCATGTCATTCTAACAAACTAACACTCCTTGTATTTGTTTCAATGGGCGCCACTTTTTAAATAAATCAAATGCAGTGAGGGATAGTTTCAAGACTATTTATTTCTATATTTAAACGACTAATTATTCTTTGTTCACTGTTATTTTCATTAACAATTCCCTAAGAACTTGACTTTGGTATTGTTCCATTCACAATTCTATGTAGTTCGTTCATTCTTATTTTCAACTACATATTTATTTTGTTTGATGTAAGTAAAAATTATAAATAATAACATATTATTTACTTCACTAAATTAAATGAATTGCTTCAATTACATATTTCAATAAATCATATTATAATTGCAGATATAAAAAATAAATAAATAATAATAGGTCTGACAAAGTCGAATAAAACTTTTTCATATTATGAATGTATTTCCCATAATATGTAATTTTTTATAGTTTTATTAATATCTCGGAAACTAGATCTTTCCAAGGAAAACTACTTATATGGTTGCATTTGTATTGAAATGGACACCATGTTGAACTTTCTGAATAAAAATAATCGACATTATTTCTATTATTTTTTTACATGATTCATTTTAAAGAGTATTATGGTTAATTTCAAGATTTTATCTAGGGGTATAGTATTTCTGAAAATGTTTGCCACATTTTCGAACCTGCCCCAGTTGTTGAGGCTACTGAAACGAGGCAGACACGTCAGCTATTTAAAGCATATTGCTTCCGAGCTTACTGAAGGCAACGGAAGCTATGTGATCGTTCTGAAGAACAAAAATATTTGATGTCTCCCATTTCAAAAATTCCAAGACAAAAATCCAAAAAATTCCAATTCAGACATCAGGGAACATTTTTGGTTCCGTTCCGTCTGTCACTCAATTTTTTCACTCGTTTGATTTTAATGAAATTTGGATGGTAGATCTAATAGTTTTTAGGGTCTGTAGGCAAAACCAAGGACCCTTATATTTTCCTGCGTGTGTCTGTCCGTTCGTCCGTCTGTCACCTGCTCTCACGGCGACACCTTTCGTCCGATCAGTTATAAATTTTCCATTTAGTTAGTTCATTCTTATTTTCAACTACTATTTAATTTTTTATAGTAAATATATATTATTTATATGTATGTGTTATTATATACATCTATTTATATGTGTATAGTACCTACCCGTACATTTAAAAAATGTAGCGACAAAGAAATGTTATTTTTTTTAAAAATAAGGGTAAAAAAACTTAAGGGTTAAAAAAAAGAAGTTTTTTTGGAGACCGTGGGTATCATTATGAAAGGGTACGTCGAGCCGATTACAAAAATTTATAATTTTTTGGTTATAAGCTTTGATAGGGCGAGCGTAGGCGAGTTTGAAGTGGGTGTGAAAAGTGTCCCCCCTTCTATCTCGCTTAAGTAAAGTGCGAACATTCTTATAAAATTCCTAAACATTTTTCGACCAAAGTAAAGATACCACTTTTTGGAAATTTCAAAAAAAAATTTGTTGTTTTTATTGACATTTTTTCATTTTATAATTATGTTCTTTTGGATGTATTTATATGTTAATCCGGTTCACTGGCAAAAAATACTTTATCAGAAATTTGTTTATGTGTTATGAGGAAATCAGACCCATAAGATAGTTCAAAGTAGGCTTTTTAGCATTTTAAAAAGCACCAATAATACTTAAACAATACTGTGTTGCCTACGGACACTCGCTGTGTGCTGACTAGCACACACTTGACCTGTTTATTAAAAGTATAAAATCATTAACGTGAACAAAATAAAACGCGAGGAAGCTATGTGCCACACTAATTGGCAGAGTATTTTTTTTATTAAATAAAAAAATAGATAAATTATGGAAACTTTTAGGAGAACTCAGGGGACTTCAAAACGTGTAAATCCCTTCAAAACCTTAAATCGAATCTGGTAAGCATTTAATTATCTTATTATAAAATGTAATCATATTACTTAATCTTAATGTTATAAAAATACAAAATAGTAAGAACTAAAGAATGACGCTGTTGCTCAATGCTTCTTGTTAAGTATAAAAGGAGACTTAGTAATTAAGGTTTGTTTAATTTTACTTTTTATCTGTTGACTATTAATTAAAATTAAGTTAATTTTATTGATTACTTCAAGTTTAATTAAAATAGCTGTTAACTTTATTTCATTCGCTTTCCTGGTTTCTTGGTAATTATTCGTTGTTACTTGGGAAAATCTATTCTCTCTTCTTCTTTGCACAATTCTATTTCCTTCCTTTTAATTATAACATTGTCAATTGTATTTGATTGACCAGCTGAGTTATATATTTTTTCTTCATTGAATTTCATCTTGACATTTAAATGAATTGTAAATTTCATTAAACAATTAATAGTAAAATTAACAGTGTAATGCATAAAACGGTCATAGCATAGTATAAATAGTTTCGTAATGTCTTTTTTTCAATAGCCTAACAAACCATGTAACAATGACAAGTTAGGATGATAAAAACTTATTTAAATGTCTGCTTCTGTATAAACTTAATGAATCTTGAGATCATTGACCAACGCGTGGAAGAAAAATGTACAAATTTCATGTTTTTAATACTGGCGACTGTTGACGTTTATAGACGAAAAATTATTAAGCCTATCCTCGTCTTTAAACGTAAAAACAGAGATAATTTTACATCTTTAATCAAAGGCGTTTGCCCTTTCATAGTTATTATAAAAAAACAGAATTATAAATATGATTAATTATTCTGCTCTAGATAGAGCAGGAATATCTTTGTTATTATATATTTTGTGTTTAAGGTCTTGTCCACACCAGGAGACTAAGTTGTGAGATTTCAGTCTCCGAGACTATGTCAAGCGACTGCAACTATACAAGCAAGAGCAAGAGGCAAATAAGCTTTATATAATAATAGAGACCACTCTAAGTCCAAAATCGAAAATTTCGGCAAACGGAAGATTTTTTTTGAGGCTTGAGACAATCTCTATGAAATGTTGCAACACAGTACACATTTCATAGTGATGACGATGACTATATTTGTGCGGCATAGGCCTCTGTGAAACACCGGAGACCCCTTCTAGTACTCTCAACGTTTTGCCTTCGAGGATTCTCCCACAATTCAATAAGCCCGATAGCTTTTATGGCGAATCCGATAATGTCGGTCGGTCGTGTTCAACTGTTAAAGGAACCAGAATAAAATTATGCAATTTTGACTCCAGTATCCGATGCCTACTGGCGTGTTAATATACCCATCCGATAAATTTGACACCACTGAATATCAAAAGTAGGACGGGAGGAGTGGTAGACTATTTTTTAATACGGTAACTGTACAAAATAATAAAAAATAAAACACAACCACTTTATCGTTGGTAATATTATTATGTGATGGTTATGACGGTTATATTCATCATGAGATTGCTGATAATGAAGATATATCGATGGTTTACAATTTGGTTTCTAGCAAATGCGTCCAAAGCTTTATTAAAAACCTTACTTGGTTATAAAAGAAAAAATCGGTTACGGGGTACCTCGGAACTTTTCCTCATTTCAGATGCCACTAAAGTAGCCTCTCCTGCTGCTTCGCAGCAGGAGGATGTAGCATGGTACTTGGATGGGTGACCGTTCTGAACTATCTGATTTATTATCATTCTTAAAAAAAAACTTTTTTTAATAGCTATATTTTATTTAATTATTTGAAGTTTGGCGGTATTTTGACAGATATAAACAAACTTTGACGTCATCAAAATTATCACACTAATAAATAATTATATTCGCTTATAACTTTTAGACTAATTAATGGAATTTCATCGGGTTTTTTTTTATATTTGATCCTTAATTTTTTGCGGTTCCAACGATATGCTATATCTCAAAAACCTATTTATACTTTCGGTATTATTAACCGTCAAAGTTTAAAAATTTAAAAATTGATAACTTCAACATGGCGGCCAATATTCAAAATGAAATTTTGTGGGCTGTTTGTCATACAGAGAGGTACACATTCCTGCAAAATTTCTACTCGATCAGGACCATTTTCGTTTTATAACGATTTTTTAAATTTTTGCTGACTCAGGAAACTTGGTTCAAGATGGCGGATAAAGTTGATTTTCCGGGCGGCACCACTACAGGTAAGGACCTGATTTTTCTGCCAAGTTTAAACTCTCTAGGTTAAATACCTTGGGCGCAACGATGATAACACACATACATACATACAGACGTCATGCTAAAAACCACTCAGGAGGTCTTAAAATCACCTAAAACGGATAATTCCGTTGAAATCTCGAAAAAAAAATTGTTGGCGGAAACAATACTTTTCCTACTATAGATAGTGAGGAAAAGTAAAAAGTCTCTTCACTAAAACTTTAAATGGAAATATAATATTTAAAAATGGTTATTCCTAATAACCATTGATGTGTTTTAAGGTAAGTTAGTAACCTCTAAGCAACACCGATGTCTAGAATGATTATTTTTGGGTACACTTTGATAAAAACTTAGTCCAATTTCTTTTGAGGATGAAAAGGACCACTCTGAACGTTATCTGTGAAATGATAATCTAGTAGTTTGATATCCCCGTTGAGTCTGTATCCCCTCCCCCTATAGAACGTGCCAAGCCTCTTCAATACAAACTGAAGAGAAAGGAAGGAAACTCGTCAAGGATCCAGGACTTTAGGGATCAAACAATCAGATAATGGCATGGGGTACTAAAGGCTCCGTTGTTGAACCCCCCCCCCCCTCCCCTTAAAAGGCAAAATTACACAGGCATTACGAATTAGACACTCCCTTAGGGTCATCCGAGCGGAACAGATCGCCCAGATTCGGTGCGCTATTTCCACTAGAGAGCTACGCACTGAACAGGCTCCTTTTTATATCCCTCCCAAGGTAGCGATAAAGCTTCAGATTACACTCCGACTAAACTTTTACACTCTAATACCTTTTTATTCGGATGATGCCTTTCTTACGCTCCTCTCTTATACACATAAAATCTCGGGGAAAGGAATGGATATATACCCTTTTTCCCTTCCTCGTCCATACAAGGTTTTAAAAGGTAGATCCATTGAAATTGGACGAGAAATCTAATCCAAGAAGGAAAAAGCACATTATTCCCCCTCCAAAAAAAAAAAAAAAAAAAAAAAAAAAAAAAAAAAAAGTAGAGACCATATAAGATCTAAGCATCACCTTTTCTTTCCAAGATAAAGCCACTAGTGCAGGATTTATTTTTGTTACTCAATTAATTAAATTCTAAAAAAGCTTGTTGGACTATGGAATTTGGCGCTTTACATTAAATAAATTAGCAATTATGTATATTTATGAATGTATAAACACATGCAACAATGTGTTAATGCGTTAATTATGTATGTATTATGTATTTATATTTATGTATAGGGTTCATTTATAAAGTAGGTAGCAACTTAATAATGGATAATGTAATATGACTATATTAAACGAAACCTACACTCATTACAATAACAAATCGTGACATAAATAAAATTTAGTGCTAGTTAAAACTGTAAGTAAAATTCGAGTGAAAACCTATCTCAAGTAAGCAACTTATCTTGAAGAGTGTCTATCTATATTCGGGAAGTTATCACAATTTGTAGACTAGCCGGCTAGAGTACTAATTCCAAGCTAGAAGAAAGAAGAAAAGCTCGGATTTTCTCAATTGCACCGCCTTAGAACCTGTGGAGCAATTCCAATCAGGAAATTGAGAGAGCAAGATAGCTGGTGAAACAGCCTCTCAAGGCTTTCCTTACGATTTATTCACAGGATTCTAACTAAAATTACTATTATTACTATTTAGTACTATGACCAACTCACCTTAATTGTAAAAACTTTCGTCAATCGGAGTTAGGTTTTATTTTTAACATAGACATTTTCACAAGTAATTAAGAAAGATTTCTGAATACACTGAAATAATTTTTTAACGTTTAAAACAAAACAATAGGGGAAAACAAACATTTTACTAAAGAGGACTATGAGTGGAGAAAAATGTTACGAGAGGGCAACGTAGACTGTAGAATTAATAGTGTATGAAATAGGATAGTATAAAAAATAAAGTTTTTTTTTTTTAATCTAAAATATTCCCTGTAAAAATGATAATGACCACAAGGAAACTAGACAATCAGTAAAGGTCAGAGATCCAAACTCAAATTTAATTACAATAAATCCTTTAACTTTGATTACGTATGATAAAGCAAATATATGACTTGGTTTCTGTAACAAAAATAAGGACTATAAAAGTCCTTTATCATCACCATCATCATCCTCAGCACTACAGAAGCTGGGCCTGCGCCTGCAGCCCTTCGTTCCTCCAAAGGTCCCGCTGTTGTGCAACAGCCCTTCATCTCCTCACCTCTATCCTCCTCAGATCGTTCACCTGATCTAGCCATCTCAGCCTATATTAATTAATTTCAGCCACCAGGTCCGGTTTGCCGTAGAGAATAAGTAGCTCTTCGTTCCTCCTAAGTCTCCGCATCTTCCATCGTTGTTCACAAGGCCAAAAAGTCTTCTCAATAGCTTTCTCTCTCAACGCCGTAAGCAGTTTTCATCAGAGTTTGTAAGAGTCCAAGCCTCCGATCCATATAATACAAAAGGTCGGATGACAGTTAGGTACACTTCGATCTTCAATTCTCGACTTAAGAGTCTACTTTTTAGTATCTTCATTAAGGAGAGGTAGCACCTATTTCCTCTCGCTAGTCTTTCTCTTACTTCCTCCGATCCTCTGTTGTCAGGTGAGGAGTGATTTGGTTTGTAAATCCACCAAAATCATATATAATATGTTTACTCTTTTCTTATTCTGCATATATGAGAAAGTAAAAATGGAGTAAAGTTTGGTTAAATTTGGAAACAGGTAATATCGATTATTCAAATCCTTTAGCATATTTTCTCTTTTATTTACAACTTTTTTCGTCTATTTTTTTTTTTTTTTTTTAATTCTTCGTTTTAATGGGTTTTTTGTTTGATAAAATATAATAAAAAAAGGGAATTTTTACTCGAAAGTTAAAAAGAAGTTGGTAAAAAGAGTAAAAAAATAAAGAGGCGCCGGAGAGAAAAGGGGGACCCATTACAAATCAATTAGAGACTCATCAAGTCTGGATTAATTTCTGCAAAAAACCTTCTCCCTCGTTCAGGAAGGATCCTACGAAAAACTTAGGGCAAGAGAGGTATTTTCAAGGACCCTTATAAAATATTACGACGCAGAGAGGATGGAGCAAGAGGACAGGAGGCGTGTCCTAACAAGTAAATGCGGGTAGAGTAGACTTGATATATACGCTTAGCTATATTTTAAAGTTAACCGGTTTAAATTCAGAGAAGGGAGGGAAAACACTCGATTAAAAAGCCAAAACACCGCTTTAAATTAATTAAAACTGAACGAATCTTTAAAAAGGAAGAGTATATAATATAAAACATGAGTTTATAAACTCTTAAAAGAACAAAATCTAAAATGTTAAAATTACGTTGCGAAGAGATAAAACCTAATATAAAGAAATCGAGGAATGGAAACATGCTAAGCATTTTACAAAATGTAATTAGGCGTCGGAGCTAATGAAGATTTTCTTAAACAAGGAAATATTATGAATAGACGGGGAAATTGAAGGATTAGGGTGTAATAGGGATATATCAAAAGATCCTCCCTTATTAAACCTTTAAAATAATCCTTTATCTTGATAAAGGATTATCTAAAGGGTTAATCCATTTTATGCAAATCAAGATATTGAAGTATAATATAATTATTCTATTAGAACGCTAACAGTAAAACAATAGCATAATACTTGTTTTCTATTCGTCGATTAAATGAGATAAAACATTTACAGATCAAGTAGGATTATATGGAATAATATAGTAAAACTGTTGTAGCTATTATAAAAATCTGGATAAAGTCTTAAATTAAATTTGTAGCATAGAGTAGTCAAGTTCATAACCACCATTTCGTCACATACTTTTCACTGTCCCGTTCACAGAAAAAAATGTCCGTAAAAAAAAAGTCTGCCAATTGAATGTGGCATTTAGATTTCTCGTGAGCTATCATTTTTTGTCAAATGGTCACATGAGTAAAACATACTCCTAAAGTATGAAATTGATGGTAAGATAACATAGATGATACTAAAAAACTTAAGACGTAAGCATTTAAAAAAATCGGGTACGGGGTACCTCGGAACTTTTCCTCACATCGGAGGCTACTAAAGTGGCCTCTTTAAATAATGTTAATACAATATTTTTATTTATTTTATTTCATTTATTCAATTATTTGAATTTTGGCGGTATTTTGACAGGTATGTAAACAAACTTTGACGTCATCAAAATTATCGCACTAATAAATAATTATATTCGCTAATAACTTTCAAACTAATTAATGGAAATTCATCGGGTTTTTAATATTAGTTCCTTAATTTTGTCCGGTTCCAACGATATGCTATATGTCAAAAACGTATTTATACTTTCGGTATTATTAACCGTCAAAGTTTCAAAATTAAAAAATTGATAACTTAAAAATGGCGGCCAATATCAAAATGATATTTGGTGGGATTGTTTGTCATACAGAGAGAAGCATTAGTGCCATATTTCAACTCGATCAGGACCATTTTTGCTGACTCAGCAAACTGGGTTCAAGATGGCGGGAAAAGTTGATTGTCCGATGTGCTAAGTTTAAAATTAATATGGAGCCATTTAAGGTCTTTTTTTTATTTTATTATTAATATTTCTTTTCCCCTTTGGAACGAAGTTCCTTATGATACGTAACGGTGTCTGGAGCCTGGTAGTGGATCCGAAAAAAACGACCGTCACGAAATTTATCGATGGCGATAACTTGAGTAGAAGTTGACCGATTTAGTTGAAATTCGGGACACATGTTCAGTTTACCAATGCCCAGGACGAGTTCGTTGGACAACGTTATCCGCCCAAACGTTTACGCGAAACGCTCGCGTAAACGTGAACTTCAAATGTAAAATTGGAATTTTAGGACAGGAAAAAATTGTTACTTCATCTATTCAATGAGACAAACGAATTTGATAAATATTTTTTTTAGTAAAACTAACACCGACACCATTATGAAATGATAAAGATCGCTAAATTTATTAAAGCGGGCCTACTAAACCTTTAAAATTGAGAAAACAACGTTTTTACCGATATCTTACGTTCTGACGTAAGAAAAATTTAAATTAAAAAAAAAAAAATAAAACATTTTAATAAAAATTCATACGCGTCGTCTAAATCTAAAGTGCAATTGAAACAGGCATGTAAAATTTTAACCTTATACAAACAGAAGGTTTTGTGTTGTTAAGTAATATATTTTTACAATATTTTAAATGAAGTAATATGCCGGCGGAGTCTGAGGGAACTGTCGTGTTCCGTCACTACAACCATCTGCTTTAACTATAAACTTATCATGGTTAATTTTTTTCTCAGTATGCAATACATTATTTATCGCAAGACGCTCGCTTCAATAAAAAAAAAAGTTTTCTATTAATTTCGCCTTAACTCCGCAAAGTACAAATAGTTAGTTACTTTTAATTTTATATCTTTTCTAACTCCGACATGTATAAGTAGTTAGTATCGTATATTTGGGAGGTGCTAAAGACACCCCGCAGCTATTATTGAGTCGAGGCAACTCGATGTCGTGGGTTCGATCCCGGGCCGTGATAATCTGAATTGTTTCAATGAATCGCGAACAGAGGCGAGGGACGCCTCCTGAGGAGTTCTCTTCCCCCACGTTGTCTAGTTTTCATACACGGTCCTAGTCTAAAGTTCTAGTCTCATGACACGGTTCGATCCGTGTCATGAGATGTGATCTGTATCTATGGTTCGAGGTTGGAGTAGGGCGAGGCGACCCCCTGAGGGGTCCTCTTCCCCCACACTTTGAAGCACGCTCATATAGCTTACTAATGACCACATTATACTCGCTTCGGCGGTACAATGTACAAATGTGTGATGTGTGAAGTAGCTGGAAATCTCCACCACGGGGCAAGTAAAATGTGTCCATTCTAGGCCTGATTGCGAGGTTCGAACAAGTGGTTCTTCCTACCCGTCTAGTAGGAAGTACTAGGTAACTACTACTACTACTTGTATCGTATAACTTAGCAGTGTGATTTTAGAATATACATGTAAGGAATAGCGTAAGGAACTTCGCGTAAGGAAAGTAATTAATGCAAATAATATTTTCGTTTCTTGACCGATACTTTTACATAAAAATATGTATTACTATGTAAACGCACCTTTACACTTTATGAACATTTTAACAGCTTTTTGATAATATATCTTCTCTTTACCCTTATACATAATTAGTAATCCAATTTTATAATTGTTTATTTAAACTCACGTGTTCTCAAAAAGGAAAAAAAAATGTTTTGAAACTCACCTGAAACAGAAAAATTAAAAATAATTAAAATAAAAGAATAATACCACTGTCATTATAAATAGAGAGTTAAAAAGATTGAATGTGTAAATGTGCTTTCGGCACACACTAATTGTCTATATATATATATATATATATATATATATATATATATATATATATATATATATATATATATATATATATATATATATATATATATATATATATATATATATATCTGGACTAAATTTGGCACACATATGTGTACTTCGGTAGGCTCGAAAGCAAAACTGCGCCATCTCATGAAAAGCTACTGATGACAAACGAATCAAATCACCCACGTATATACATATATGGATGCTTATTCACATAAATGTATATTTATTAGTTCATCAAACAAAATATTTTAGAAATGCTTTTAAAAGATAAATTTCGTATAATATATATATATATATATATATATATATATATATATATATATATATATATATATATATATATATATTATATGTGTGTTTGTGTGTGTGCATTTGAAGGTTTTTATTTCTAATCTTTGTCAACTGCTGCTAGAGTAATTCAAGGAAAGTAAATGGCTTCAAAAAATATCGATGCCTTTTTCAATGTAAAACTTGATAGGGTTTTTTGTATTTGATAATATTTCATTTTAGACATACACACACACACACACACATATATATATATAGATATATATATATATATATGCACATAGTAAAATGTTTATTATTGTTTTCTTACTTTGTTTTTAAAGCTTTCAATTTAAAAGTATTCGTTGAAGATTTGTTTAACGACTTTTCCACCCACTTGTTTTTTCGTCATTAATATTTAAAAGTTATTTTAAAAAACACAAATTGTCGACAGCTGTACTTTACAACTTCTCTTGACAAACTTCTTTACGATAATAAAACTTGAAAAGTCCTCTTAAATATTGTAGAAATAAAACGAAGTAATACATTTTAAAAACTTTATCTCAAAATTACAATTTATTTACAACGTATTATTTAATTTAGGAATAAATGGTCGTTAAAGCAACCAAAAAGTTAAGAAGGTAAAATGTAAAAGTTATTTTTTTTTTTTTTTATGTCAAGAGTTTATAAAAGTCATAAAAAAATAATATTAATTTTAGAAAAATGTGCAACAATAATAATTGTTATTTAAGTGTTTTAATTTTCTTTTCAATTTCAAGTTTTCTGCTTACTTAAATTTGAGTTAGAGAATTAAATATTAATTATATAATTTTATGTGGTAATTTATTTTGTCATAATATTTCATTATTATTTTATATTACATAATATATTTTAATTTTATATTCCGAGAATTTTTAATAATAATAACTACTAAGGGGAGAGTGTCCACGTATTTCAAAATATATTTTCTTTTTATAAATTTCTTATTTTTAAAAAAAAATTACTTTCACTCATATCTCTTTTCCCATCATTGACCCCGCTTATGTTAGCAATCAGTAGCTTTTTCTTAATATCCAAGTCTTAAATCTATAATCCTAAGTCCAAGTTTTTAAATGAATAGTTTTGTTTGTAAAGGCTTCAAAGAATAGAGCCAGGAATATTATACAAAATTAATTCCATTATAATGGAATGATGCATCCTCCGAACCGCAGTTTAGAGGATATTTATTACATGAAAATAAAAATCCTTTATTTTTTCATCATTAGGAACGATAAATAACTATTTTTTAATCAAGATTCAATATCATACAATTATCTTAATTGTGCTTATAAAAATATCAATTATTGTCAATCTACGCCTTAGGAGCTTTTGTATGATATGGGTAACAAAAAGTCCAGGAGATAACGTGCAAAAAAGTATTTGACTAATATCAAGCAGTGGCGTAACTATGGGCCCGCATTGCGGGAGGGCCCCCGCCGTAAGGGGGCCCCCAAATCAACGACAAGGGGGGCCCCCAATTCTAAACGCAAGGGTTTTTTTTGTTTTTTTTCCTCATCAATTTTGTTTGGCGAGGTGCCTCCAAAAAGTTCTTGCAGAGGGGCCCCCAATGCCCTAGCTACGCCACTGATATCAAGCTAGAATTTTGTGTACAAGTTAATCGTTTGGTACCTTTTAAGAATATGTGGTCAAATAAGTTCGTTTGAGGGATATAGCTTGGCTATAGGCATTTAAAAAAAAAAAACCGGCGGAGATTAATTTCCATGATCATGAGAACAATATTAGTTAGTAGACCGAAAATTATGTTGATGTTAGTTTGTCACTTGATAGATTGTCTCTTTCCTCCAGGATCATGAAAATCACTTAGCCATAGTCCACCATAATTGGCGGGACATGCCGCTCTCCGTCGTTTTATTAAGAAAAGAAAATGCCTTTAGCCAAAAATGTCTATGTCCCGCAGACGAACTTAGCTTACCACATATTCTTAAAAGGAATTAAAGACATTAACTTGTACACAAGTTTTTTAACTTGATATTAGTCTGACTTTTTTTTGCACGCTACCTCCTGGACTAAAGTAGAAGTAAATAGAATATAATCAGTTCAGAATTAATCCGTTTAAAAGAAAACCCTATTAAAAAGTGAACACAAATTATTATAATAAACCTGGAAATTTAAACAAAGCATGTGATAGCAAATGGTTTAAAATCAATAACCGGGATTGTTATGAAAATTAAAAAAAAACAAAACATTTGTTTATATTTTATTTAATATCCCAGGTTATACTCAATATTTTTGATGAACCTAAGCCTAAACAACATATGCAACGTGTTGGCGCACACTATTGTATGTAAAAATTAATCGATTTCGTTCAGCCAGTTTTGCGCCTTAAAAGTCCGGTGGCGACAGACATAAAAAAAATAAGGCCGGATTTGTTCTTCATAATGTGTGAAATGAAAAAGTATACAAAAGATTTTCAATTCTGATCACTATACAGACAAGAATTTATTTTTTTATCAGATATATATATATATATATATATATATATATATATATATATATATATATATATATATATATATATATATATATATATATATATATAAAATAGGATTTTCAGGTATGGTTGAAAGAAGCAATAGAAATAAAACATTAGCCTTAAAACCCATTACATACTAAAAAACCTACATATATGTAATAATATAATAGTAAGCGTATAAAAGTTTTATTTCTATTTAATAGACTAACACACAGCATTGTAAAATATTAAATGTACAGTAGTGAGTAACTGAACACTCACTTGAACATTATTACACGTTCACTAGTTTAATTCTATACTTTCAAACTATTTGAGGTACATCGAAATTTAATACTCCTCATACATTTTAACACTTTGTCTTCCATATCCTCTATTTTAATATATATTGTAATATTATATGGGATAAAGAAGATAAATGCACAAAAATTCAATAAGGAAAAATAATAATAAAAATTCCACTTTCTTGCAGGAATTCTGTAATGTGCTTTAGATAGAACTTTATGGGCTCATAAAAACCGAATGGCATACATTTTATTTCTTCTTGATCTTACAATGTCAAATAAGAATATAGGTATAGCATTTGGAGTCTAGCGACTGACGAAAATTATATTAGAGGAAATCCGATTTATAGAAGAGAGGTTATATTGGGAATAGAGTATAAGAAACATATATTTGTTATACTAAAGTTTCCTGTATAAAACATAGGGTAATCCACTTATATAGTTGTGCTATATTTAAATTCAATCAGTTATAATTGATTATTCTACATCCTATTTAGTTATAATTGAACAAGTCATTACTGTATTATTTCATTATTACATTTAATTTGTTTCATGAGGTGGGTAGAATAGAAAAATAACGTATTATTGATTATGAAAAACCCAGTCCTAAAAACTTAAAAAAAAAAAATATAACTTTATCATATTACATAATGTACAGTAACACTGAATTTTAATCCTATAAAATGTAATTTAATCAATTTATAATTAAACTTATTTCAAAATTGTTCAACACGATCTCGATTATCAGTCAAATTCTCATTAATATTTTTTAAGAAACTACATATTATGTCAGGAACAGGGCTCTACCCGAACTCAGGTTCCTGCCTAATAAAAGGTCCCAGTTAGATTAAACAATAAAAAACACAGCTTTCTCTTCACAAGATGAAGATCAACTATATTCACTTTTAAAACATTTATCTGTCACATTAATATAAACAAACAATAAAAACATCAAAACCAAAATAAACTAAAACTTAGAGAAATAAAAATACCCAGCATACTTGATAACATATATTTCCTAGGAAAACGAATTAAATAGTTAGATTCGTATACAATAGACTACAATTGGACCGAAAAACTTTGGTATGTGACAGTACAGTTTATTTGGAGTAAAAAAAGTCTATAAACCATGGTCCTATTTATATCTCATTTTTAATTTTTGTTAGTAAGACGGGAACTTTAACTTAATAAATTGATAATATCATTGGAAATAATTTAGCTAGAATGATAAATTATATACCGACAAATGACCATGAAAACTTATTGCTAACTGATCGCAAAATGTTATATTTTTTGTTGTATTTTTGAGTGGGGTATGATTTCAGGCATTGCAATGAAGATCACAAGTACATATCGCGTTTCCAAAATAGCGGTCATTTTACCCCCGAAATAATTAAAGCAAACCGCAAAAAAGTCCCCCTCCCCTGTACCCCATTAGAAAAAAGGGCAAAAATACATAAATATACACCTCTGTGGTCCAATGATATATTTCCGGGAGTTCATATAAAAAAGTTAATTTAAAAAAATGTAGGTGAACGTAAATATGAAGACCCAAAATATTTATTTTTTTAAATTTTATAGGTATCGAAATTTGGATCACAAATATATATCGCGTTTCCAAAATAACGTCCATTTTACCCCCGAAATAATTAAAACAATACACACAAAAAAAAAAAAAAAAAAAAAAAAAAAAAAAAATCCCCCCTCGCTACCCCATTAGGAAAGGTCCTAAAAATAAGGGATAAATACATAAATATATTATATATCTCTGCGGGTCCAATGATATTTCCGGGATTTCGAAATTTGGATCACAAATATGTATCGCGTTTCCAAAGTGACGGTCATCACCCCTAAAAGGACTAAATAAGTGCATACTATATTTTGATTGATAATATATACACACCTTGCTTCTCCAAAGTGCAAGTTTGTATACATATTATGTATTTTACTTTTACTTAAAAAAAATTTTTTTAAAAAATAAAGATTGATTTTAAAATTTTTATGACCGAAGAAACTCTTTTGGTAGCCAGCTGGATTGTACTTGACGGGATGTTTTTATTTGTTACTTGTATGCTGAAATACTTCGATTGACTATAGAAAAATATAGAGTTATTTAAAGATTTCAAAAATTCATTTGTTAAAACTTTTTAGGGTTTTTATATAATTTGGCATTTTATAGATGACGAATAATGTTGAATTTTATGGGATTGAGGTTAAGCTTAAATTAATAGAAATAGTTAAATAAAACAATTTTAAAAAAAGAAAATGTTTGTAATCCTCTCACTTGAAAATAACGGATATGGTCAAAAACACGAAAAAAAACTAGATCGTTCTTGAAACAAGAAAAAAATTCCTAACAATATTACTGTTTAAAATTTTAGCCATTTATTTGATTTTTCACCACGTTAGCTCAAGTATAATATTTAAAATAGACTTTGTTGAGTAAAATTTGCCTGCGAGGATCGGATAACCAAGCGAGAGGGTGCAAAATATATTGCTTAGGTTAGAAATTAATATTTTACAAGAGAAAAATTAATTTTCTCTTCTGTTTCCCTTCTGGAAAAGTGGCCCGGGGTATTAAATCATTAAATCATCCACTGGGCCCTCTCTCAGCGCACTTTCCCTATTTTTTTTCCAGCATTGGAGATGTAATTTTTTTATGAGCTATTTCGGAAGGGTTCGCACGAGCAAAAAGCTATTGTTTTTTTTTTTTTTTTTTAGGGTAATTGTTCAATTATGGAGTGCCTGAACCCTTTCGCCAAAAACCTCTTTTTCTACATCGAGCAATCCTAATTACTTTCCCTAGGTAAAATGTAATTGAAAATATTACTCATTCTTTTAACCCCACCCCCTCATTCCTAATATTTTTGTATGTTTTCAGTACTTAAATAAATAAAAAAAGATATTGGTCATGAGACTTATAGTTTTATGTTTTAGTTTGAGAATACGCGAAATTAGTGTTGTTTTATAAATAAATAATTCTGTAATATATATTTTTGGGTTTAATACCGCGGAGTAATAATATTATAAAAAGGTATAAAACCAACCTTTATGTGGTAGACTAAATTAAGTTGTCATACGTTTAATTTGGGACTGTCACGCACAAACCAATGAATTTACATATTTGTGACTATTCTTTTGACCAGTCTTATAAAAGGATATTTCACCGCTAAATAAAACGCATTAAGGAATATTTCGTCGACTTAAATTTTTGGATAGTACGACAGTGGGGTGTCCGCAATTGGTAATCTAAACAGCAAACTGCCGACCAACTATGTCAAGCCCAATGCTGCAAGGTCAGTCGCGAGAAAAACTTTTTGTTTGTCAATCACCATGTTTTTCTTATAATAAAATACCTTTCTATTCAATGAGTTTTTTTTTCGAGAAACCCCTCAAAACGATTATACGAGAACGAGAAACCCCCCAAAAAAAGTCAGAATTAGGTAGAACCCGAATTGGGGATGTTCATATAAAAAGGTCAGTGATAATTTAAGTAATAAATAAAAACAAACCACCGAAATAAAATTTTAATTACAAAAAAAAGAATATTTATGCCAAATTTCGTCTAAATCGACCCAGAAGCATAGGCTCCACGCGTTTAGACTGTACAGACGACTGAGAGATTTTTAAAAAAAAAAAAAAAACACTTTTTTGAACTCAGGGGACCTCAAAACGATTAAATCCATCAAAATCTCAAAATTGAATTTTTGCGCCATCATAATATAAAGAAAGACGTCCTTTAACTGCAAGTAACTTGATTCTATAAACGACTTTCTTTAAACTGCTAGAGGTGGTGATCTTCAGTGCTGAAAGAACGGGTTGCTGGCAGAGTGGACGCTGATTCCGATTTAGACACAGATCCTCAAAACAGACACGAGTTGTATCGGCTTATAAGCAAGTTATGATTAGAGTGGAGGCACATACAAGTCGCGCAGGTAATATTTCGTAAAAGTAGATATGTTTTAGTATTTTATTTGTTTATTTCCACAGATATTTGCAGTTTATGCCAAATGAGACTTTGTTTGTTAACAACGTGGGGAACTAAAAAAAATAAGGTGACAATAGTGTGTTGACAGCGAGGGAAAGTAAAAAAAAAATAATGCGACAAAAAAAAAAACTCATTTGGCACAAACTGTAGAGTTCATTTTAAATTAAAATGAGAGAGTATTTCTGTATACTGAATCAAATAAGTTGAGAAGCGAATAACGGACATGATCACTGAAGGTACGGAAGGGCTTGCGCCTGATTCCGCTGCCGGGTCTATAAAGATATTGAGCGGACTGTAGATATAGGGTGGTAAGATAGGGTCTTAAAATTATTGTAAATAAGTACACAAGGCGAATAATGAATGATACGATGAAGAATATATAATTTATAGAGATAAATAAATGCTTACATAGATAATGAATTAGATATAATATAATAATGATAATTCCTAACTGTGTGGCAGATGCAATGATGATCGTGTGTGTGAGATGAAGGGTCGTGTGTGAAGTGTGAAGCGGTGAATTGTGTTCTGTAATGTATCTCACTGGCACTAGATGATAATAATAATGAATGAAACTGTAATACGTAGTGTATGAAATGATTGGATATCCAATTGCTAATGTATAAAATAAATATAATAAAAGTGAAATAGGAACTATGTGTATAGACGCTGCAAGTGGAAGTCCACATAATTGGACTTCCACTTGCAGCGTCTATATCAATGTGCAATGTGCTAGAAGGTAACGGTTTTTATCAGGTTTGGCCACATAATCTTCGGCCTAAACGAAGATCTGTCCTAATCAAATTATAGGGCTATAGATGTCAGAACCAGGTGAGACTGTGGGTAGTATTGCGGGCTCGTCTACCCAGGCGTGTGATGACGAAGCGCTGGTTTGCCTATCTGATTATGTACATTATATTAAGATAAAACTTGTTCAGTGGCCTGAACAATCACCCCTTACCTTCAACACAAATTTGTAAATATTCCGATTAGAGTGTTTCTTTTTTTTTTTTTGGTCTCATATTGGAGAATGTCAGGGCATGGTGAATTATTGCCTGGGACCGAGTGGTCTCCTTGCCGACGAGGCTTGAAGAGCACTCGGTCCTGGCACGGTGAAATTTGAATGAATACATTGAAACTCCATTAAAAAAATATCTAGCTGGGCCTCGACCGTGGCAACCTCGTCCTCGAATCGCCATATTGTTATTCAGCCTTTAATAATCCCTTTAACGATCGACAAGTGCTCTTTTATCCATCGAATAATTATAAGAAATAAACAACTAACCGAAAAACACAGAAATAGAAATTAGGTTATTATAATCAAGAAAAAACTTATAAACAACTATAGTCCGTTCGCGCTGTTTGTAATCAGAATCGGAATTGTCGGAATGGTCTAAATATTTCGGTGCTATCTTACTCCGTGACCTGTTTGCACAATTAGTTACTTGCTTTCATCATGACCACCCCAGCTTAAACTACAAGGGAGGTTTCCTTACCCTAAGGCTCATACCAAAAATCAACTATCAGTAATAACACTAATATGATAGCTTATTAAGGCGAGAATGTTGGTAAGATAGTGTTGTCAGGGTCCAATCTGATAATTAATTCAGGGGGAAAAAATCGTCTCTTCTTGTAATTGTTTTAGGGGCAAGACTCCAAGGTAAGCGAAAGCCCCCTACTGTTTAATTCTCATGATTGTTGTCAGAATTGAAATCGCGAACAATCTAGCCGTATCTTAAGAAAAAGAGTAGGAGTTGAGACATGGTTGAGTTAGATTTCATCCTCAATATCCACTCTTGCATTTGGTTGAGAGCCAGCGTTGTATAGTGAAGTTACTTTTATTGGATCGGCTTTCTGTATTCCTAATCAAGTGACTCCATAGCTCATATGGAAACTGTTGTGTGCTTTCAGTACGCACATGGTCTGTGGGCAATGTAACAAATCGGGCAAGTTCGCTAAGCAGTTTCAAGAAGACGATCATTTAAAAGTTTGTTTTAGCTATAAATTTTAAATCGTGTAGGTATTGTAATAACGTGCATCAATCGCCTTAAATTGCGTTCTTATCGTCCAAATGCAATAAAACTACTTCTAAGTCTATAGCTCACCTTTCCCAAGATATTAAAAAATCGGTCCGATAAATCAAACAAAACTTTCTCATAAAATGCTGTATTTTAATCCCATATTTTATTTAATTGTGTAACACTTCAACGACCAATTAAATGGTTAACATGTACAATGAAGTAAACATAGATTACTAAAATAGTGTTGCCAGACTCCACTCAAACAAAAAATATCACAGAAAAAAACTAATAACACCTATAAGGGTCATATTTGTATTAAAATAGACATTTTAGTATTTTTTTAATCAAAATCATCGGGGTCGTTTTCGAGAAATAACATAATATTTATGTCGTCTGCACAGACGATAGACTGCAAACAGACATTTTTTAAAAACCACTTTTATGGACTTAAGGGACCAATTCCATTAAAATATCAAATTTGAATTTTTCCGCTATCGCAGTACTATCTCGTTATGTAATGCTACGTATTTTAGAAAGTAAAAATAGGAAAAGGAAAATAGGAGATGGGGAACGCGAAAAGCAATTTGGACCTTTAATAATTTAAATAATAAGAACGTCCGCTAAACTGTAAACCAATTAATAGAGATGCTTAAGGAGCTCATATAAATGATAATATGAGAGTAAGAAAGTTGAGTAATACATATTATTATGAAAGTAATAAAGTTAGGAGTACATAATATGCTGGAAATATGATCTGTATAAATTCATTCAGACTTGGACATCCTCTACCTAGAATTCTCATTAAGAACTTGAACCTAGAATTCCTAATTATCCAGAGTGTATATATATTAAATCCCGATGTATTACATCGGTTTAGTTACATAAGATAATAGACCGGACACTACAATGAATACATTATCCTACATTATTAGAAAATTCAAAGTCAATATTCTGTTCACTGGGTACAAATATCCTATAATTCCCACAGACCCCAGAATAAGCAACCATTAGCTCCTAAATCCTTTACGTTAAATTACATTATTTCTACTTAAGTCACAGTTACATTATAAATGTGTAGAAAGTAATGTACTTTGAACTCGTCTGATACCATAAGCTAAAAATAGTTGTATATTGTGGATAGTTCGAATCCAAAAGAGGTGAGATCTATTTTATCCCTGATGATTTAGTACAGCTATTCTCAAAGGGGTCCATGTGGACCCCCTGGGGGTCTATGGACTTCATGGGGGGTCTATGATCACCAAGGGGTCTATTGGGGGTCTATGGATGTGTCTTTAGTAAAAAATAAATTTATAAATAAAAATAAAAATAAATGAATAAATAAAATGAACATAATAATAGTATTAATAATAAATAAAATAATATTTATAAATTAATAATAAGTAAATATAAACTAGATTTGGGGAGGATTTGGGAACAAACTCAATATTATTGAAAGGGGAGATTTAAGAATAAAACTTAGTAATTTTAGGCCAAACATAAAAGAAATCGCACAAGAACGTCAAGCCCACACCGTCATCTATCACACTAATATTATAATTTTGTAAAATATTAATGTTTTTTTTTTTTTTTTTCTATTAATTGCATTTAATAAAAAAAATAAAAATGATTGATCGTTTTGTTATTCATTAATATGCAGCTATTTTTACGGTAATATTATTTGTTTTATTTATTATTATTATGGTTTCCATGGACTTTTCTTTTTTTTTTTAGAATTACTTACTTAAACCTTTTTTAACCTAAAATACTATTACACATTACTATTTTCTTAAAATTGAATTCTGATTTGGGAATGTTAAATTTAATCATTAAAAATATAGATATAATTATTGATATTTCAGTTTCTTTCTTCTGTACAATTTCCCCTCATTTTCCTATTACTACGTGTTTTAAAATGAGTCGTCTGTGGTAGCCATTGCACACACACACACACAATTAGATGTGTATATATATATTCCTTAGGTAGGGGGTCTATGAAAAAAATAAAAGTGGCTAGGTGCGCATAACTATGCGAGTAAACCAGGCCAGAGCTACAATCTACTGACAGGACTGCTGCTCAAACTCTGTAAAGCGTGTGTGCTATCAAATTATGACATAACTGCACAATTATGATAGTACACACACTCCGGTTCACCTTTACAGGGGACCAGTACAGGTTTACCTAGTTTTATGTGGATCGGGACTTAGAAACGGATAAAATAAATTAATATGCATCCTATGGCTCTAACATTGAAGAGAGCGTATATTATAATAATAAATAATATTTAATATTAAGAAAATAGTTACTCATGAAGAGTAACGTAATTGAAGATGAGAGGAATGGGAAGTGCAGTAATGGAGTGGGGGTGCAGAATAGCTTAGCAGACCTTTCTACATTACCCTATAACTATAATATGCCAATAAATAACTCACAAGCTCCACCGCTTCTTTTCAATTATTATTTTAAATTTATCACTTCACAACACAAAAAACTAACAAGCCCATTTTTACAGTATGTTAAACAATTTAAATAAAGTTTTATTAAAATCAATTCGTTAGAGCGTAAAATATTGTTAAAACGTTTCTTTTTGCCTTTTTTTAAATGTTTTGATCCGATTTAATAGTTTTATCGATTTTTATTAATTCTAAGGACGTTTCAGTTGGTTATACTAAAAATATAGTTATAAAAAAAGATAATATGATCGAATATTTGAAGGTAGAATTTTCTACCGTCCTAAAATTGCAATTTTAAATTCAAAGCTCACGTTTACACAAGCGTTGCGCGCGAACTCAGACATGGTGCATAATTTGTTGGATATAGGTTGCTCGCAGCGAAAAACTCCACCAAACTAAATGAACTAAAAAAGGAATCAACAAATTTAATTATGTTCTGGATCCCAGGTCACTGCAATGCTCAAGGGGATAAGGTAGCAGATCGGCTGAGCAAGGAAGTAGACATGAACAACCAAACATTTCTATAAATTACATGGAATTAAAAACAGGTTTAGAGGCACTGGAATGCTGAGCACAGAGACCATAAAAAAAGTGATCCATTTTACTCCCTATATCTATAATAGTTACTGTATCTATAATTCCTAAAATAGTTATCATTAGGTTAATAACAGACCACTGTAAACTTAATGATCACCTCTTTAAAGCGCATTCAAAGGGGGCGATGATGGATTATGCGGATGCAACGGTGAGCCTCCCCTGACAGTTTACCTCGTGCTCCAGGACTGTCAACACCTCGCACAACAGAGAAAACCTGGCCAAACTGAAATAACCTGGCCTGAGCCGATACCCCTGAAGATTAAGCTGTATGACTCCTTAAAGAACCTACGCCGTACCACCCAATTCATTTCATATTCAAGTTTCCCCTATAAAGAACAAAGGAGAAGAATTGAATTAGCAATATGAAAGTCTGAATCAGGTAGGTAAAACCCAAATTCAGGGTGCTTATAAGGTCAGTAATAATTAAATTAATAAGTTGATAAAAAAAATGTCATCGACCACCCCCATGTTATTTCCAACCCTCTCCTCCCGACATCAAAAAATAAATAAATGAACCCCTAAACATAATTTAAATTTTTTACTTTTCCTCACCTTCTCCGAAAATATATGTAGGTATAGGAAAAGTATTGTTTCCACCCAAATAAAATGTTTTAATTTAAATCAAATTATAATTATTATTTACTACGGGAAACAGACAGTGAAAAATACACTCCCGTGCCGGGAGTGTACCAAAAACTTAAAATTGAAAAAATGTTTCGGGGTTTCAACGATAATATCCGTTTTGGGTGTTTTTAAGACCTACAGAGTGGTTTTCAGCAAGACGTCTGTACGTATGTGTGTATGGTGTATGTATTATGTATGTATGTGTGCATGTTATCATCGTAGCGCCCAAGGTATTTAACCTAGAGATATGAAACTTGGCAGAAAAATCAGTCCTTACCTGTAGTGGTGCCGCCCGGAAAATCAACTTTTTCCGCCATCTTGAACCCAGTTTGTTGAATCAGCAAAAAGTTAAAAAAAACGTAAAAAATCGAAAATGGTTCCAGATCGAGTTGAAATTGGGCACGAATGTACCTCTCTGTATGACAAACAAGCCCGCCAAATGTCATTTTGATATTGGCCGCCATTTTGAAGTTATCAATTTTTGAATTTTGAAACTTTGACGGTTAATAATACCGAAAGTATAAATACGATTTTGACATATGTATAGCAATCGTTGGAACCGAAACAAATATAAAAAAAACCCGATGAAATTCCATTAATTAGTTTAAGAGTTATAAACGAATATAATTATTTATAGTGCGATCATTTTGATGACCTCAAAGTTTGTTTACATCTGTCAAATACCGCCAACATTCAAAAAATTAAATAAAATATATTAAAAATAGTGTTTTTTTTTTTTTTTTTTAAAAATATGATGTTCAAAACGGTCACCCATCCATGTACTGACCACGCCCAGTGCTGCTTCCTCCTGCTGCTTCGCCGCAAGAGAGGCCACTTTAGTGGCCTCTAAAGTGAGGAAAAGTTCCGAGGTACCCTGTACCCGATTTTTGTTTGTAATTACTCATCTTTGGAGTTGGAGGCTTATAACTACACTTGGAAGGATTCGGATCGAAAAGTTCATCGTAGGGTAACGCCTCCAAAGTGTCCTCTACAAGATAGCATACTTTTTATTAAGCTTGGTCTTCACGTAAAAAAAATAATATCAAAAACACATTTATTGGCATTAGAGGGTGCTTGAGAGGTCAGATCCAAAAAAAAATCTACTTGCAACACTTCAAGCCCTAAGATACGCCAATTAGTTTCAAGAGTTACTAATGTAACTCTTGAAAATAATAATATCATAACTAATAACTGACTTAATAGTCAGAAATTCTTTACAATCGCCTTTACAAAAAATCCTGCAGTGAAGTCAGGTAGTGAACAGATTTAACATGAACACATATATGCGTTACAGCCTTAGCTCGAACTCTTATGGAGCCATTTGAAATTGAAGGAGGTAGGCTATGGGGATAGCAAAAGCATTTTTAAACATTCTAGCAGAAATATCTTTATTTTACAGAAAATCATCATTCGGCGTTTGTTTACAAGGGGAAAAAACATTTCTGATTGATTTTTTTAGAATCATGGAAGGGTTATTAGATTTGCAGATGCGAATTGAATAAGTCTGGAATAATTCCGGCGTGCTATTTGAAATAAAACTGAAGACAAGAACTACTATCCAGTTTATTACGAGTAGCGTAAATGTATTTTTCTTTATACTGTTAATACAATGGTTTTTTTTCATCTTTATTCACATTTTACATGCAACAACATTTCTGATAATATAAACCACACGTACATAATAAAAATAAAAAAAAGCATGAGGCACATTGTTTTAACGTTTATACACAGACAACTATAAATTATAATATATGTTTTATGTGTATAGGTTAAAATTTATGATTCGTATAAAAGACAGAACGGTGTTAGAAAGCGGGATGTTTTACAGACAACCCTTAATGTGGCAAAACTGGAGTAAGGTTTTATTATAATTTCTCTATTTGAATGTAAGATTATATCTTTATTACAATGGAGATGTAGCTTTTAGTTTCATTAATCTAAACCGAGACTATTGCAGAAAATGTAAAAGCTGTTAATTATATTGGTCTAAGCTATGACTATTGCAAAATTTAACAATATGGCTATTGTTCTATGCTAACCCTATTGTAGAAAACTAACTATATCAGGTCCATGTCCAGGATTTATCCAAGGGGGGGGGGGGGGTCAAGACTCACAGCATATAGAAGTAGAAGTAGGCTCTTTTTTTGTTGGCACAAAAAAATCTACAAGAGTCTCTTGAAGAGACAATTTGTAGGAAATTATAACAAAAGATTCAAATTTTTGGGAAGTGTACTTTTAAAAGAAGTACTTACTTGGTTTGGATTGGCGGCGATATTACATCAAATTATAGAAATTCTCAAAGAATGTTATTTAAAATAGGAGATTTCATGTGTTTAAACAATTGTATTCATTTTAAAAAGAAATTGCAAAAGTTTAGAAATTTTTTAAATATTTTGGAATGTTGAAAAGTAGGTTAAAATGTAGATAATTTTTTATTAGCTTTAGTTTATGTTATGCAAAATGTGTTTGTAAGGATTAAAGTGATTGGGTAAAATCGAAAGATCGGCGTGATTGAGTAAACATTTTCCAAAAGTGTTATTAGCTATATTTTAGTAATCTAATCTTCAAAACCTTTCACTTGATACCCCTCAAATTAAAAAGAAATAAATCGCGTTACATGAATTATCCGCCATTTTGGATTTGAACAGCTGATCATTTTGAGTTCGCTATATGTTTCCTGTTTGCGCGTCAAAACGATCTTTAATACTGCAAAGTTTCATGTTTGTATCTCTTTTGATTCAAACGTTATTGGAACGTACAGAGTGACAGAGAGACAGACAGACACAGGAACGAAACTATAAGGTTTTTTTTTTTTTGGTTTTACCAAAGAAACCGATTAAACAAATTAAAACAAACGGGAAACAATTAAACAAATTAGACAATAATAGCTTGTGAAAGCATAAAATCAATAGTGTACGTGATAGGATGCGAGGAAGCTGTGTGCCACACCAATTGACAGCCAATTGAACACCAGTCTATTTTTATTTATGTTTTATTGTATAAATCTCATAAATTTTAAAACTTCATCCTGTCCGGCGAGCAAGAGGGATTAATCCCCGAAAGACCCCCTTGAACAAGGGCACTTATAGAGTAAGTATAACATAATTTTAAGGGATTTTCATGCAGTTTTACAATCAAAGTACAAAGTATAGACAGTATTAACTTTGAAAGAGGCTAACAGGTTACAAGGGGGAAAATATTAACATAAGAGCTATAGGAACGCGGTAAGTAAATTAAGTGATAGGTTTATAACACAGAGGAGACCGTGAAAACAAGTATGAAGAAACGTTATAGTAACAGTTTGATTTTGCAAGGTAAATAAATAGGATAAACATTTACAACAGTAATTTATATGTAGAGAAAATTATTGCTTTTTTTTTTAAGTGAAACTTCTTAGCCGCGGTAGAGTAAATTTGCTTGCGGATGAAATTGACATCGGGAAACGAAGTTTACGTTTTGAGACTCGTCCAAGCGAAACATTTTTTATGTGAAATTAACGAAATTGCAAGTTTTTGTTTTCAGACTCGCCTATGATAGATATAATAATCGGCTGCCGACTTAGGCCGGCAGTTGATTTACCTGTAAAAAATCTTCACTCTGGACGAGTCTCGAAATCCCGACCCCTGGATTGAGAGTCTCACGTGTTAACCACTATACCACGAGAGTAGTTGATTTATTTTGTACACAGAATTGGTAAATAAGGGTATTATTATAACAATTAATACATATATTTATGATGTTTTCATGTTTTTCTTCATTATTCGCTAACATTTTATCGGCATTGTAAATTCTTGTTTATAAATATATATGTTGCGTATTTAATAAAAGATTATATATAATATGCATTACTTAAATAAGGGTTATTGTGCTATTTTATACACATATTTCATATGTTTATTCTGTTTCTAGATCTTAAGTCTCACTTCTAATGCGTGAGAGTATCACACATATTTTTTTTTAATCTTATGAATTATGAAACTTCACCTTGGCATGAGGGAGGTTACCCCTCCCTTCCCTGAACACGGCCAGAATCATATGTTGTGTTAACCTAAGCTAAGACAATTATAGAAGTGTTGTAGCTACTGAATATATATCTCTAAGCTAAAACTAATGAATCTATATTGTATTGCTCTAAGCTAAATCATTTCTAGATATGTATCTATCTATGTTAGGTAATTGAATTAGTCTAAGATAAAACTGTTGTAGCTTTTAGTTGTACTGTTTTAAACTTTAAGCTACGACTATAATATAAATGTTGTAGCTAATACTGCTATTGCTCGAAGCTATGTCTTATGTAGCAAGGACTAAGGGCCTTGTCTTGTTATTTTTTAACCTGCCCCATAACAATCCCAAAACATCAAAAGCCCCTTTTCGCCAGGGTTTTTTTATTTGTTTCACTTCGTCCAAAAAGTCCAAGGTTTTTTCCTTTATTAATATCTAGAAATGGAGTTCACTCAAGATAGCATATATATTCGATTTAGGCTCCTTCTTGTTTTTGACAGTTGTACAATTTACATACTTCGAATAAATATAAACCTTGTATGAGACAGTAAAAATGTAATATAAACGTGAACGAAGAAACCGTATTTAATTTAGTCGGGCATTTTGACACATTTTATATCAGTTTCTTTTTATTTGTACTTTTATTATCATACTTATATTTACTATAACATCAAAAAAATGGGTCCCCTAATTGCTCATTACAATTGACTATGTATTGGAAAGTGGAAGTTAGGGCTTTTAATCCCGATTCTGGCAAGGGGCTCCACAATAACATAGCCATTTAAAAAATGGGTAGCACCTTAATTGAAGTGGCGTTCCTTGTGGGGTTTCTAGTGAAGTGGCAACTTATGTCAGTTATATGAGTTATACAGCTAATGAAGCGACACGCTAACCATGTGCTATCCATTACAAATACAGTTGTATATATGCCCTTTGGCAGGCCTAAGCTATCCACAGACTTGTGCATCACAGAAGAAAAATACCTCTGGTTATCCCGGAAGGTTAAATTTTACAACTGTTTCTCCAGCAGTCGGAGTCAATTACTAATAATGTAAATTATATATTCCAAAAGGAGGGGGTAAAGCAATAAGGGGGAGAGAGGCAGGAAAGTGGGACATCTAGATATTCTAGATAAGGAAAATAACTTCAATGTGACGGTAGTTTATAAACGTTCAAATTAAAAAAAAAAAACAAAAAAAACATGAAAAATAACACACTCGAAGCACAATCCAGATAGTCAAGAATAACCTGATAGCGTAAACATTCTATTCAACCTAAAATAAGATCGATACGTTTCAGTTGTAATTATTAATGGCTGAAATAGCAAATAAATTTATTTAAACCATTGGCTTAGTATGTAATTGAATACCTTCTACATTTAGGTTAAATATATTGATTTAAGTCGTTTTAGTAAAATATAAGAATATTTAAGTTTAAACGTTGTATCGGGTAGACCTAACATACACACATACATTTTTCCGGTAAAATGGGGAGGGGAAAAAGACGGATCTGCTCAAAAACCTCTAGAAGCTGTTATACGATTCTTTGGGTAGACGTCCGTTCTTAAAGAGTAGTATTAATGATATGGGAAAGAGGAATTAAGCACTCAAAACAACTGGGATTATTATACAGCATAATTATAGTAATATATAATTAGGTTTGTTCCAACCACACTTCAAACTGGTTTGAAACTGTCCGACGCATGGGAAACGGACCACAATTGATCGTTTTTCGCTAATGCGCATGCGTCGTACAGTTTGAAACTAGTTTGAAGTGTGGTTGGAACAAACCTATATTATATGACTACAACGTAATTTACGTACGATATACATAATTTTAACTTTTTTTTTTTTTATAAAACCCAATGTTTAATAAATACATATATATTTTCCAATATTCTGATTTTTTTAATATACATTTACTTTTGCTTCCGAGTCAACTAAGGTGGCGGAACCATTGCCTTTACTTTTAGGAGGTGAACCTTTTTCCCCTCAAAATCAAAACTACCACTCCCAATTAAAGTTTTAGATTTTCCTGAACAAATTTAGTTTCATGTTAGTCTGTCGGTCTGTTTGTCCTAAAATCCTTGTCGCACATTTCCACAATATTTATTCGATTTTAAAGAAAGTTTCAGGGATTACGCGGGTTAAGCTTAAATAGTCCCATATGA
The DNA here is from genome assembly GCA_951217055.1 of Gerris lacustris. Classification (NCBI taxonomy): domain Eukaryota; kingdom Metazoa; phylum Arthropoda; class Insecta; order Hemiptera; family Gerridae; genus Gerris; species Gerris lacustris. The sequence goes on along the minus strand of OX578277.1, from coordinate 34,637,199 downwards.
AATTCATTACTCGTGGTTTAATAGAAGCCTCAGCGCAAACGCAGAATCCGCGGATAATATTCTCGCAACCTAATGGTCCGATTTCGCTTACATTTTGAGGACAGTTGTGGATTGAACCATATGATGCCATATGAATTTCATCATGTTCAGATCATGATAGTCGAAACCACAGGACATAAGCAAAGGTAAGATTCTTGCCACACCCATAACTTCCACAATTGTCATCCGATTTCGATTACATTTTCAGGGATTGTGCAGGATATGCCTTACGCCTTACATGCTTCGTTATGAATTTAATTTTAATTAGATTTATAGTAGCCACTGTGCTTGCGCAAACTTAAATCCACCATATATCAATATCTCAAGGTCTATTGAACCGATTTAGCTCAGAATTGGTGGATGGTTAAGGACTGACCTACAGACGATACCCTATTAATTGCCTAGTTGACAGTCTATTTTGATTGATTTTTTTTTTAGTTATTCCTATTCACCAATTTGATTTTGATTTATTTATATACACCTATGCTGCGTAGGGTTCAGCAAGTCAATTTTAAAGAAAAAGTTCCATCCCTCGAAGGAAGATACAAGCAGATGAGGAATATACAAATTTTTTAGACTATAGAATCTCAATGCCGGACATATTAGCAATATTTCCAATATTGAGATGCTATTGTAAAGCTTCATTTAAAAAAACCCGCTTTCAATGCATGAAATGGTCGATTATTTCAAGGGAAAATCCTGGAAAACTATTATTATTATGTAAAACCTACACAACATAGAAATCTTATTGTATAAATTAAATTATTTAATATATATATATATATATATATATATATATATATATATATATATATATATATATATATATATATATATATAATATAGGGGTAAATATATTTAGTTTATTAGGATAATTATTAAGTTGAGAGACATTTCATGTTATTTAAATTAAGGACGTTTTAAAGTATTATTTAATAATTTAATTAATCTCAATTACAGTTAAAGGTAATTAAATATAATTAATGGATGTTTATTTATAAAGTTGTATTTTATATTTAAATTAGTTTTATAATACTAAAATCTGAAGAAGGATCAAAAGAAATTTTTCTCTTCGCTTAAAATAGATTGCTATTTTCTGAGCTGCCTTTGACCTTAATAAGGTTATATTATTATATTCAATGCTTGTAATGTATAGTACAAGCATTGAAGACACAGTGAGCATTACAAGCTAAGAAGTTAAGTGAAATTTAGATTTAATCAAAGTAAGAATGTATAAATGGTTAAAGCTCAACGTCAAGATAATTTAATTATTTAAATTAAGGTATAATTAAGGTTAAAGTCAATACAAGTCTATTGATGTTTTCGCTATGGAGTATTGATACTTATTATTTGGTTGAAATACATCAGAGGTTTGAGTGTGTTTTCACGTTGTGATTATATTGAACATAGAGTTAGGTAAAGTTGAAGATAAATTAGCGTTAAGGATTCTATTGTGTGTTTACAACATTGAAGTCATGTGAGGTGAAGTAGACGTGAGTAAATCTACCGGAGTTATATCGCCGAGTTAAGAGTCAGCTGACATAGCGTGTAAAGCTTCTATCCTAATACTAGACAACCTTTGCCAGCTTAAAGCTTTTCCTTCCCCTTTAAAAACTAAACTAACTCTAAAACTCTATTAACACCTACACTAAGCAGAATAGACTGTTTCAAAAACACATTTTCACACTCATGAACTCTTGAACTAATTGAAAAAAATCTTAAAAAATAGCACCGTGGAACTCTGAATAGAGTTCTTTCAATTCTCGTTCAAGAGATTAACTAAAGTAAGGAAAGTGAAATGAAAAGACTTGAGCGGAGAGAATTAGGAGCTTCATTTCAGAGAAGTTCATTGAAAACATGACTTGAGAAAGCCTTGGGAAATTCGTACTTACAGGCTTTCATGGCATTTAAATACATCTCTTACCATGTATAAGCCATATGATAAATATATTTTATTTCAAACAGTGATATTCACTTACAAATAATATCCTTTAGAAACACACAATTAACACAAATTATATTATACTACGTGAATATGATAGCTTTTCTAAATATTAATAAAATAATTATCTTTTTTAATAATTATATTTGGCAAAACAAAGAAGGCTTATAGATCTTCTAATGGTGTTCTCCATCTATAATGTGTAACTGACATGGATAATATTCATTGAAGCGTAACCGAGCTTCTTACATTCAACAAACTATGCATCTTGTGTAACGTGTGTCCGACAATAACTTGAGTAAAAGTTGACTGATTTAGTTGAAATGGTATACATGCTCCTTTTACTAATTCTCATGCTAAAGCTGGACAGCCTTATCCGGCCAGGAGTAACGCTCGCGTAAACGTGAGCTCTAATGTAAAATAGGAATTTCAGGACGGATTCTATCATCACCTATTCGATGAGACGAACATTTTTTTTTTAATGTACTGCAGACAAACAGAGTAGCGAGTGTAAACTACAAGCATCCAGGTCCGTTAGGAATGAAAGGAAAAAACAGATGCGGCAAATCTGCCAGGCTTATATAGGATCGTGTGTATTCCAAGGGGTATTCAGATCCAAAGGGAATCCAGACTTCAGAATCAAGGGAAATCCAGACAGCTTTGTCGAATCGTGTGGGCCTTAAGGAAAGTGACATTAAAAGATTTGAGTGTAGTAGAGAAGTAGGAGAATATGGCTTTATTTCAGGAAAATGTTAGTTATAAATTTCTATTCACTATGAAAACATTATCACAAAAGCATTCGGTTTCCTTGAGGATTCCTTTTCAAGATACCAAACTGCACACAGCTAGTTTCCTTACAAAATTAACTTGGTGCTTAGGCTTCCGCGGGCAGACTCGTCATAAACAGCTTGGTTTTCCGGTGAAATCCGCGTTTCGAAGGGATTGAAGTCCGACGTACGCTTCCACTACTGGAAGCATCTTCAGAGATGTGTGTGGTGCATCGTGATGTTTTCGTTGTCTTGTTTTTGCTGTTATGTGGGTAAATAACAGCAACAACAAGACATACATCATCCGGTGAAATCCGCGTAACGAAGGGGTGTCTTCGTTACGCGGATTTGACCGGAAAACCAAGCTGTTTATTACTTACAAAATTGTATTATTTACTTAATGTAATCTATGATCTCAATAGGTAAACATTCTGCTATAAATCTAAGGATTTAAAATATTATGAAAATGCCCAAAAATTAGGGAAATTGTAATACATATAATATTAGGGTGAGACCAAGTACCATAAAGTCGTAAAAAGTAAAGTAGAGCGGATTGTTAAATAATTGAGTCATAGAGTACGAGTAGAAATGGAGTATTGGGTGTCTAGAACACGCGAAGCAACCGTTAATTTCACCTAAAGGATGTATCTTTAATAAAGAAGACACGGATCGTAGAAGTAATCAAACAGTGGCAAATTTCATAGACTAAAATTAATAAATCAACAAAGAACTCGACCCTAATTATAAACTCGGCTTGATTATCACATTCATATAAGTGGATCATTGCCAATAACACAACAATATTGTCACCACAATTTTATTATTAATTATTAACAAACAAATTTAGAAATTTTATATAATATTCAGTGTAATTTTGTAAAGATAGTTTAAGTCATAAAAGCTTGTAAAGTAAATTTGCAGCTAGTAGACTCTTTACTCTAACTATGCTAACACTAAACAATGAAGATGATATAATACATAGAAACGCGTTTATCAATAATTCATATAAAATTGTGGTGACAATATTGCTATGTTACTTTCTATTAACCTCTCTAGTCATAATAATGAAATGGTGCCACAAATCTCAGTCAAAACAACCAATAATTTTTATAAGAGGAGTTTCGAGTCGTCGAGGACGAAACTTTGACTTTTCAATTTTGTGTAATATTAACATTTTTCCACAATTTTTTAAGATCGATACATTCTGTATATTTTGTGAAGGAGGGCATCACATTTAATTATATTTCAAGATATTGATAATAAGGTTTGAGCACGCACAGCAAGCTTCAAGTAATTAACTTGTTTTACCGAACCGTCTATTAATTTATATGATTATAACTTTATCAGGGTGTCCGGCAGCTCATTGATATGGTAAGAACTAACACACACGAGAGATCTCGGATCGATTACCGACTCTAACCAGAGAACATATGTTCACTTAGAATCGTGTCATATAAATTGGTACAGCTATTTAAGTGAAGTGGTGTCTATCCGGTTTTGATTGCCAATTATATGTTTTATACAACTGTTAAAGCAACAAGCCGACCCCTTTTCATCCATTGCTATGTACGTGATTGACTACTAAAGAAGATAAAATGTCTTTTTGTGGGTTTTCGAAAGAAAACCATTCATTATAATATCCCCTACTTGTTGTTTAACCTTTAAAAAAGACTGTTAGTTGTTATGGCATTATCTAAAAAATAACAATTTCTTTTTTTTGTAATTTTTAAAGCAAGTGACTTCGATTTATAATCTTCAATATATAAAAGGACAAATCTTTGTACAAAGGATCTTGCCGCCAAAACCGAATCTAAAACTTGCCATCAATATGCCCCAGTTTAGGAGACGGTAAGAGAAGAAAAATGAGCCCAAGATCGAAGGGGTTGTTAAGGTTTTTGCCCTTACTTTCGAGCGCCATAGGCGCTCAGTCCCCGGTTCTTAAAAATAGAAACAAATAAAATATGTTTTGCTCTTGAATTCTACAGAAATACTTCAACTAAAGACATTTTTGTTTTGTTTTTAATTATAATTAACATAACTCCCCTCTTATTATTATCTTTATACATTGGATCGTTCGTATACGTGAAAATGTAAGGATGATTATGGTAATAAAATTATATTGTAGTGAAGTCAAGTAGTTAAATTATTTCCTCTCATCTGCCCAATTATTACCATAATTAATAACATGAGGAACAGTAACACGATGAACAACTATAGGATGATATTCTGTTAATCAAATACAAAAGAAATAGTCAACTACCTTTAAACTTTTTAAGTTTTGGAAATCTGTCGAATGTTTTCTTTAATTCATCATATTTCTTAGTATTCTTAAAATTATTTTTAACTTTTCGATTAATAACTAAAGAAAAACTTTTAGAAAGATAAAATAATTTGTCAAGAACAACGTATTTCCTAGAGAAATTAAAAAAAAGTGTGGTGTCACGGGATACCCGTCAGGAACGAAGTTCCTTACCCCTTTCATTAAATTTAAATTATACACTCACACTGCTAAGTATACGATGCTAACTAATTATACACGGCGAATTAAGAAGAGACAAATTAAAAGTAATTAGCGTAGTTAAGGCAAAAATAAATTAATAGCATTTTTAATATCATTGAAGCGAGCGACTTGCAATGAATATTGAGAAAAAAGTTAATCATGATGAGTTAATAGTTAAATAGAATGGTTGTAGTACAGTGTTGTTCCCAACCTACCCGGCACTCATTTTAAAATATTAAAAAATATATCACTTCACTACACAAAAACATCTGCTTGTATCAGGTTGAAATTTTACATGCCTGTGTCAATTCTACTTTACAATGTGTATGAAGTTTTATTGAAATCGTTGGGTTAGAACGTAAGATATCGGTAAGAACGTTGTTTTCTCTATTTTAAACGTTTAGGTCCGCTTTATAGTCTAGGAAAACTAAGAAAAAATACCCTTCAACCTGCGCAAAATTGCTTCAAGAGCGATTGAAGTGGTTTTCAACTAAACTAACCTTGCTTTATAACATATCCAAAATCAGACAAAATCCAATCATGGGAAAGCACCTAAAAATCGAATTCAAAATGGCGTCTGTTTTTATTAAGGGTAATGAAAGCCCAGCCATCCAATAAACGTTAGTTTATATAATTCAAACAATGTAGAAAAATAAATTTTGAGTTTGGTTATAAGTTTAAATTCATTTATTTTTCTTACTGTAATAGGCTAGTCAAAACATATATCTAGTTAAAATTGTTTATTTTGATTTCCAAACACTGATCTGGTAGTATCCACGAAAGCTATTTTTGCCTAATGCCCAATAAATTGTTAAAAAAAAAGTGGTTTATATTCATTTCTTAAAAATTATAATTTACCTTTTTTTGTTCTTTTTACGATTGCAACAGAACTGTTTTGTCTACAGGCTTCATTTTGTGCTTGCATAAAAGCCAATTAAATTTACTACAACTTCTTTACTTTTGACTTTTCTCGTAGGGGAGAGTTTTTTGGCCGATATTCGGCCCGAAACGAGAGCAATACTTAAAATTTCATTTTTTGGAAAATTATAGTAATTTTTAAAGTGTCATATCTCGGTAACTTTTAGACGTACAGAGTTGCCAATGGTCTTTAAAGGAAGCCAATTATACTTACTTCAACTTCATTCTCTATGACTTTTCTCGTAGGGTAACAGTTATACGCCGATATTCGCCCCGAAACGAGAGCAATAGTTTTTTTGGGGAAAAAAATTCCAATTTTTGAAGTTTCGGAATCTCGGAACTTATTGGTCAAAAAGTGCACCGGTTGAGCTTATGCTGCTGGAAATTTACTGTACTTTTAAAATTGTCATAACAACTAATACCGAACAACCCATAGTGTACGAGCTATATGGCAAAAACTGAAATAAGTCCGATTTTTTTTTCAGTTTTTCGCGTATTACGCAGCTAGCACAGGTTTTTCGAAGCTGCAAACTTAGGATCACACTACCCTAACCGGTCCGAACAACATATAAAAAAAATCAAAACTACATCACGCTTTGCGAATTTCGATATTTTTTATGCAATTTTGACTAGCCTAATAACTATAAGAAAAGTAAATTAGTTTAAACTTATAACCACACTCAAAATTTATTTTTCTACAATTTTTGGATCATATAAAATAACATTTATTGGATGGCTGGGCTTTCATTACCCTTAGTATTAAAAAACGCCATTTTGAATTCGATTTTTAGGTGCTTTCCCATGATCGGATTTTGCCTGATTTTGGATATGTTACAAAGCAGGGTTAGTTTAGTTGAATACCACTGGAATCGCTCGTGAAGCAATTTTGCGCAGGTCAAATCGTATTTTCCCTAGTCTATTAATAGTTTTAGCTATCTTTAACACTTCATAGCGGTGTCGGTCTTGGTTTTACTAAAAAAAATATATATATTTAAAAAGTTGTTTGTCTCATTGAATAATGATCATGATGAAGTTAGAGTTTTTCCCGTCCCAAAATACCAATATTACATTTGGAGCTTACGTTTACGCAAGCGTTGCGCACGAACGCTTGGGCGGATAACGTTGTCCAACGAACTCGTCCTGGGCATTGGTAAAATAAACATGCATACCAAATTTCATCTAAATCGGTCAACTTGTACTCAAGTTGTACTCGATTTCTTGACGGTCGGTTTTGTGACGGTCGTTTTTTTTCGGATTTACTCCCGGGTTTCAGACGCTGGCGCTGTAACGTGCCATAAGGAACTTTGTTCCAAAAAAAATCCTGTCAAGTAATCGCTAGCAAACTACTAAAAGGGTTTCAGTCAGAAAAAAATAATATTTCCAAAATTATTTTTTTTCTCACTAAAAAATGTATAAAAGTTGCACTTTAGGAGAGCAAGGTGCGCATATTATTGTTGGAATATAGGTTACGCTGTAGGGCTTACATTATTGGGCATGCCAAATTGTTGGAAGAATCAATAGGGAGATATTTTTTCAGGTTTCATGCCCCCTTTTCTCCCTCTGAACCTTTTTGCGCCTTGTTGCGCCGCTGGTAGATTCTTAAATACAAAATGAAATTTCTATTTTTAAAAAAAAAAAAAAAAAAAAAAAAAAAAAAAATTGGAAGAAACTCAATTGTAGTTTTTTTGTGTGTCAGCAACCGCAATCGAGAAAAAACAAAATAATTTCCTGTAATTCGTTCGCTACATGAAATTAAAATTTGTGATATTATTCTAGGGATGATTTATTACAAGGAAGCATTTACAACAATTCTTGAAAGTGACCTCCTCCAAACCTTATGCATTTATCCACTCTTCTTTTTATTTAATCCCGTACTCTTTCAAGCCATAAAATATCTTTAAATTTCAACACCCTGTTGATCAGTAACAAAGCGTTTGCGGACCTATGTTTATATGAATTTTTAGTCATGAAATAAGCCAAAGAATTACCCCTTTCATATGTATATGATAAGTAACACCTTGTGTATAAGGTGTATAACAAATTTGTATACTGAAAAAGGGAGGAATTCGTTTAAATTGGAAGGTTCTCTTGTTTCCTCGACATGAAATTTCTTGGCCAACAGATCTACATCAATATGTACATACATTTGTTTATAGAAAAACTCAATTTCTACTCATCCATTTCAATAACGACACTTGAAATGGTCCACACAAAATAATAACCAGTTTATAATATTGTATCGTAAAAGTATATCTGAATTGGAATTGAATATGAAAATTTTATTTCAAGATATCCCAAAAACCATTTTGTATTCACCAGCTAGTTCATTATCTTAAAAAAAAAAACATTTCAGTGGTAAAAACAACACCCCGCGCCAAGTCTGTGGTCCAAAAAAGTTGTGAAATCAACTTTCTGTCCCGCCAAGTGATGTTGGTACTTTCTCCTGACCCAACACTGTCAACTTAGATACTTATCAGCTTCTTCTCCTTGCCATTTCCTGAAACTGGATTTTTTATATTCTTTAAACACCAATATTAATTAATAATTTCTTCACCTTCACGTTTACATTAGGTTTGTGTGAAAAGATAGTTGTTCACCTCATAGTCTTAGTTCTAGACAGCTAGTACTAATATATGCAGGCGCAAATTGGCAATTTCTCCTGACCCAACACTGTTAACTTAGATATTTATCAGCTTCTTCTCCTTGGCGGTGTGAGGAAAGCCTTTTAATAGGGTTGTTGAAGGCTCTTCTCTATGCCACAATGATCATTGCTGTAAATCTTTCCCATTATCAAAAAGCATTATCCAAAAAGCCCTCATTCATTAAAATCGGTTCAGTAGTTTAGGTTGTAGGTTCGTCATCGTAAAACGAAGGAAGAATAAGAAGAAGAATAATTATCAAAACTACCATTATCAAACCTATTTTTCTCTACTTCTACTTGACCGATTTCGACCCCCTTTTTTTTGATCTATCGGACACGGCCTTCAAAGATATTAAAAAATTATTTAGGTAGCTTGTACGTATTTCATGCTGCAGACCCCCAAAAACCCTAGTTTGTCACCTACAGTGACAACAAAACCCAGTGTGTATATACACACTGGGAGCTTTTGTGAAATTTTGACTTTTTGACGGTGGAACGCTTCTGCGTTCCTAAATTATATTTATATATTATATAATTATACTGATGATTTTTTAAAAAAGGGTCTTCAGGGGAAGAATTTAAAGGGTCAGTAGAATTTAAAGGGGACAGCAACAAAATATGGTATATAATTATATTTATTATTAAGTATATCCTTTATTCTCATTAGAGAAGACAATTTATAGGAATAGTTTGAGTCTTTCGAGTTGATTTATACGTTTCAGCCATCCCTCAACTTAATATTAGGCATCACGTGGCTCCATTGTTGAAGAGAACGTATTGCAATAAATATTAAATATTAAGAAAATAGTTGATCTTATTGAGTGTCACTGTTGAAAACGATGAGTGGAATATGTGGAGTGGGGGTACCAGGAGTCTTCCTACATTTCCCTATATAGCTACACCCCTTTCTAACCCTTACGGCCAAACCTTACTTTAAACTTATTACTTTAAATGTATCCCATCACTACACAAACACTTCTAGTTGTATCAAGTTGAAATTTTACATGCCTGTTTCAATTGTACTTTAGACGATTTTTATGAAATTATATCAAAATCTATACGTTAAAACATAAGATATTTGTAAAATCATTATTTTCACTTTTTAACATTTTTAGATTTAAAGGATTTAGCGATTTCTATCACGTCATAGCCCCGTCGCTGCTGGTTATAATAAAAAAAATCTATTTGTATAAAATGTTAGCGTCAAATAGATGATGGAAGAATATTTTCCCGTCCTAAAATTCCAATTTCTAATTTAAAGCTCTCGGTTACTTGAGCGTTGCGAATTCTTGGACAGATAACGCTGTCCAACGAACGTAGCCTGAGTACTAGTAAAAGGAACATGAAAACCAAATTTCAACTAAATCGGTCAACATTTACTCAAGTTATAGTCGGACTAAATGTTATTGACAGACAGACCGAAAAGATGCATATTTTGTTGAATATGAACGCATCAATATTAAAACTAGGCGCGTAACTCTATTATTGAAGCGAGTGTATATGTGTAATAGTAATAAATATTAATAGAATATTGAGAAAATAGATTATCATGATGAGTTGATAGATAAAGAGAATGCCTAGAGAGTCATGTAGTGAGAGAGGCACTATGTATTCTCACTTTTTGGAATTACACGCTTCGGACATCTCCTTTCTATCTATTATAAAATGTATCACTTCAGGACACAAAAAAACTTCTGCATGTATCAAGTTGAAATTTTATAGCCCTGTTTCAATAATTTCACTTTGTATATGTATATGAAGTATTATTAAAATCGTTATGTTAGAATGTAAGATATCGGTAAATATGTTGCTTTCTCTGTTTTTAACGTTTAGGTCCGCTTTAATAATTTTAACGATCTTTATCTCTTCATAGGTTTTGCTAAAAATTGTATGAGTAAAAAATGTTCGCGTCAAATAGATGAAGGAAGAATATTTTCCCGTCCTAAAATTCCAATTTCCAATTTAAAGCTCCCGGTTACTCGAGCGTTGCGAACTCTTGGACAGATAACGCTGTCCAATAAACTTAGCCTGAGCATTAGGAACATGTACCTACACCAAATTTCAGCTTAATCGGTCAACTTTTACTCAAGTTATCGTCGGACACGTAAACGTTGTTACTGACAGACAGATAGACAGGTTGCATAATTAGTTGAATATAAGAAGCTCACTCACGCTCGCTTCAATTAATTGCTGGCTATGCCTACAAAATCAAACTTATAATATTAGCAAAGGGAACACAAAATAAGTACTCCTACCGCTGAGAATAAAAACAATGATCACTCAAAACGTGCTTGTAATCTTCAGTCCATTAGATATTATACGATTAATTTCGCTAATAATATAGATATTAATGTATCTACTAGGACGTAGCATTCCACCTCCATAGATCAGTGGTTATAGCATTTGAGCCGTAACCGCAGGAAATGGAATCAGATTATACATGGTTAAGTATATTATATATTATTATTATACACTTCACCATATATGCAAAATAGGAATTCAGATAATCGAAAAAGCAATATTACTAGTATACAAGAATAAATAAAGCACCAAGCTAGAAAAAAGCCTAACCCACAAAAAAGATTAAAAATTAGTTAAATAAATATTTTATCTCTTTCATATATATTCGAGATAAAAATTGTCAAACTCTCGCTACTATGTTATACTTAATGAAAAAATCTGTCTCAGAGAAAATCATTCTCCTGCGTAGCTTAGTTGGTTAGAGGGCTATACTGGAAATATAGAGGCCCGTGGTTCAAATCCCGGCGCCGGAGTCTATTTTTCTCTGTCTGTTTCCCGTAGTTAATAATAATTATAATTTGATTTAAATTTAAATTAATAATATAATTTTGTAAGTAAATATGAATGTTTGAAATAACATTTTCATTTTTCTAAACATGGTAAGGGAAGTAATTAGGATTAGAGTTTATTCTTAGTAAGTAAGGTTTTCTTATTAAATAAAAAATTATATGTGTTTTCAATGTATTTTCCTGAAGTTAACAAAAACCTATTTACTTAATTCTCTACTTAACACAAGTCAATACCTTTCAATTTAATTACATGGTAAAAGGAATTTTCGTTAATCTCTTGTACGAGAAGGGAAAGCTTGATTGTAAATCACTCTATTCAGAGTACCTTTTGTCTTTATTTTCTTTTTTAAATAGGAACTCTATTTTAAAGTTAGAAAATGTGTTCAGGGAGAGGATTGTGTTTCAAAGCGTTTTATTCTGTTTATTGAAGGTGTTAATAGAGCTTTAGAGGTGGTTTAGTTTTTCCAGGTAAAGGAAAAGCTTTGGATTGGTAAATGATGACTAGTATTGGGGTGGAAGCTTTACATGCTATGTCAGCTGACCTATTAACTTTGCGTTAAAATTCTGGTAGTTTTACTCACATCTACTTCTCCTCAAATGACTTCAATGTTGTGAACACACAATAGACTCCTTAACGCTAATTTATCTTCAACTATACTTAACTCTACGTACAATGCAATCACTACACACTCGACCTCTCGTATATTTCAACCAAATAATAAACATCAATACATCTAACAGCGCAAACACCAATTTCCTTTAATTAACTTTAACCTTATTTATAATTAAAATTAAATAATTAAATTATCATGACGAGGAACTTTAACCTATTGTACGTTCTTACGTGTATTAAAACTAAACATCACTTAGACTTGAGTGCTGTGCTCTTACACCGTCTTAAATGATTGTTCAACCAAACAATACTTAATGTTAATAGACTTTGAATATGACCGTGTAACGGGCCGATGATTTAAGATAGAGGAATTACGAGTATTTGAATGCAATGTCACACTTGATTAACTAGATAGATAGATAATCGTTTATTTATTACAAGCAAATACAAAAGAACCATTTTTTTTTTCATAACAAACGTGAGCCTTGGTCATAGACCGTCAGGCGAGATTCCGGCGGTAAATACATAATAAATACATTCTACATAAATCAATAGTAATGCAACCAATAAATAATAATATTAACAAAAAATAAATACTCCAATATACAGGCAAAAAAAGATTAAATAAAAGACACAAAAGCTAAATTGATTGATTATCGGAATAATTAATTATTATTACTTCTATGTAAACTATGACTATTATATTATTTAGTTATTTATTCATTTAATATCATTTGATCATTCATAATCCTATTTAGAGATTTCTATTGACTACAGCTTTAAAATAAACAAAAGTAAAATATTAATAACACATCCGCAAATAAATTATTAAAACTAGCAGATAATTACAAAAAATGTTTATACACGATACGTAACCATAATAAAAACACAAATTACAACTATGATGATAAAACTTGAGTGCTATAATTCTATCATATTAGCAATAACAATAACAAATAACAAAATATACAGGTTTTTGGCATTACGAGGTAGATTTACTAAAACAATTAATAACATATTAACAAATAAATTAGATAGATTATGAAACAAAAAACAATAAATTAGCAGATAAATAAGTAAAACAAGCAAATTATTATAAAAATTATTTATAAACGATACCTAACCATAACAGTAACACAAATCACAGCAATGATGTTAAAACTTGAGTGCAATAATTCTATATATAGGGATAACAATAACTAATAACATAATGTAATAAAGGTTTTAGGCATTATGAGGTAAAATTGGGACGAACAACTTATTTTTCCTATACGCATACGCTGATTTAAAGAATTTATACAAAGTAAACCAGTCTCTACCGTTTAAAAGTTGAAGCATTTCGACTGAAGATACCTGTGCGGCTCCTAGATAGGTGAGTCTAACCTGAGACAAAGATGAACATTCGTTGAGGAAGTGATGGAGGTCTTCTCTGGTTTTCGAGTGACACAATGGACGGACATTCTGGCTCATCTTGTGGAGCCCAGGGGTTACAACATAGACGCACCGCATCGCCTCTTATTTTTATTAAGTGCTTGCAGATAGAAAACGCTTGTGACTTTAGATAATGATCATTAAGATCAAATGTTAAGTGCCGATACAGCGGATGACTGTCACTCGCACGAGCTTTCTCTACACACTGAGCCTTATCCATAGCTGTCATGGCTTTCAACAATAAAGGGGAGGACAGGGACCATTGATCTTCAATACACTTGATTAACTATATAAACTACTATAATTGATTTCAACTGCAAGTATCGGCGTGTCGGCTCTGTGAGCAGGTCACCCGGCGGGAATAGAACTCCTACACGGGTACACCTGGACAACACCTGTGTATGACGGCTAGAAAGGTGGAAGGAAGGTCTGCGGCCTTAGGAAGAATACTTTCGAACATAGGGCGACCCAAAACCAAGAATTTATCCTACTTTTTGGAGTATCAATATGGGAGGGCACTATGCAAATGAAGAGGTACAGTGAAAAAATACTGCGAATTCAAAAAAATATGCTAATAAAAACAGTGAGTGCTATGTCAGTACAAGTAATAGAGGGCGTACCACTCATCACCCTGCTATTGCAAAAGCGAGTAGCGTCATATATACAACGACAAGATTCTAAGCACTTGTTTAGTTTTAACTGCTTCGCGTAATTGTTTTGAATTTATTTTGACTAATCATACAGGTTTTATTAATTTTAACCAACATTCACTTTAATGTTTTTTTTTTATCAATTTAGAATTTATTTTAATTTAGTGAGTAGAGGCTTACACGGGTTGGCTCGTAATCAAAAACATGGTTATCCGGTAAAATCCACGTCACGAAGGGTTTGAAGTCCGACGGTTCGCTTTCACAAGGGTAATGAAGTTGGAAAGTGACTGTGGCGCCGCCTCTAGCTATCTGCTTGGCGTAGGTGCTGACCAGAGGTTTCCATTTTCTCATGAATCGCGTGAGAAAGTCATCCAAAGACGGTCTTCCGTGTTTCCAAGGACGGAAAACATCATCTAAGACATATCTCCACCAACAAGACGGTTTCCGAGTAGTTGAAGCAAGGGCTTTATCTTCGAAGTCTTCTTGAAACAAGCAACAGAGGACAGAGGACTACCCACCAAGGTGCACCTTCTATTTGTTTGTAGTAATCTCCGTTGAACATCGCCGCCGAATTGAAAGTATGGAGATACAGAGACAATACTCTATAAGTTGAGCATTGTTAACATAACTTTCTTTTTATAAGGGCGATGGTGTCCTCTATCGACAGGTTGGTGAACAGGATCAAAATGTCGAAGCTAACCAGTAGATCTCCTTTTCGACATGAAGCGATGCCAGTCTCTCGATTCATGAGAAAATTCAGTTCACCATGAAAATTGAAGAGAAGAAATGTCTATCTTTTCTGGATGTGCTGGTGACGAAGAAGAGCAACGGAACTCCACATTATGAGAACCATCCGTCCAGAGGAGACCGCAGAACCGGAACCGAACAGGAACCGAGAACCGCAGAAAGGACCACCGAGGATCGCACCCAAGCAGAAAGGACCAGCGGAAGGCTTATCTCCCATTTATCGAAGGTACGACGGATAAGATAAGGAGGATTCTTCGAAAACACACTCCGGACCACTTTTAACGCTCACATGACCACTGTAAGCCTCCTGACTAGCGGTGTATACCAAATCTTGCAGTTGCTGCAAAAACTTCAACGGGCAAACCAAAAGATTGATCATAATCCGCTTACAAGAACACGAAAGAGCAGTGTAAAGGAACGATAACAGATCAGCAATAGCTCAGCATTCTGACGAAACCGGCCATCTCATCAAGTTTGAGGACATTCGTGTACTCGCACCTGTCAACAGGTATCACAGCTGGGTGATAAGGAAGGCTATTGAGATCGAAAAATAAATAAAACCGGAGAACTTTTACAGAGAGGATGGTTTCACCCTTTCTCGGACCTGAAAACCGAAAGGTCAGCACCTGCGCCAAGCAGATAGCAAGAGGCAACGCCCCAGTCATTTCCTGACTTCATACATCACCCGCCCGACAAAGGATCACCGACGAAGGCAGCTCATGCCTGATTGCATCATCCCGATGAAGATTCCCACGAGCATAGGAATCCCCTGGAAATCCAGGTACAATCTATGGTCTAGAAAACCCGTATAAATACGCCGTTCTTCTTTCCAGTCGTCAGTACATATTATCTTGTGCTTGCTTCGTGTCAACATCAGGATGTACCGCAATCCTGAAAATACTTCCATTCGGACTTCAAACCCTTCTTGAAGCAGATTTACCGGAAAAACATGTTTTTAATTTTAATTTGTTTTAATTTAGTAAATTAACCTAGTATATCACCTACTGTTTATTCGTAGGCACTGATGATAGCCTTATGATGGCTAAAAGCTACTATGGTTAATAAAGTTTAATTTACATGGAGAAAATTTTATTATTCTTTCTCACAATTAATTATTACTTAACTAAAAACAACACTATTTTACCTATATATATATATATAAAATTAACTTCAACTTCAAGTTATAACTGAACTAATTATTTTATATTGAATGAAATATGTTTATTAAGTCTTTTATATGCTAGAGAGTATTGACTGCACGATACATAATTTAAGCATACAATTATTTTAGTAAACCCAACTGTTATGTATATATATATATATTTGACCTTAAAACGAAAATATCAATCACCTTTAGCACTAGTGGTGAATTAACTAAATAAATTTGTTCAAGTAAAAGTTATCGTTGTTTTAAAAATATTAAAGCTTATGATTCTTCTCTTACAATATTTTTTAAGAACAAATAGGGTGAAAGGCAAAACAATATTCTTATAAAAATCGTTATACTAAATTGTAATCCTATATATCTTATTTAATTTATTCATTATTATACATAGTTATAAAGTGTTCTGTTAAACAGTTGAAATGGATTGTTTATATTTCGGTTTTACATCTATTGGGGACAAATTAATTTGTCAAAATCTCGGAAACTAGATTATAAGGTCTGGAGAATCAGACTAAATTTAAAATTAAAATTATGTAGTTGTTTTCTTTATTTTACAGAGATTTTTAAGAACTTACTCACGAAGGATAAAAATCTTTTTTTTTTCTCTCTTTATTGTTTAACACAACTACAATTATGAACATGCTATAAGGGTTACAGTTAATATAGTTTGTATGACTTGTTCGACATGTAAAAGGAAGTAGTCCAGTGACTACCCCTTTTTGGCGAGAGAAATACATAAAAGATTATAAAGTAAATAATAAAAGTAGATAGAGGAGAAATGAGATACTAATTAATTAATTAAATAAATAATAAATGAATAAGCAATGAAATAAAAAGGAAACTAATTTATTAATTTACTTAAATAATTATATAAATAAGATATAGCAGATAAAGGATAATAACAGATTTATACGTGTATATTTAATAAGTCTCTAGGCCACTGTCTCTTTAGTCGTCGAGGAGGGTTATCTGGTATATATTGGGCAGAAAGGAGTTGATCTAAAGGATTAGGATGATCTAATAAGGATTCATGGAATGTGTGGTATCGGGATATGGATAGATCGCGAACGAAGGGAACGTTGAGATCATTGTGGAGAGTGAGGTTGGAGACATAGAATGGAGCATCAGTGATTTTTCTTAGGATCTTGGACTGGATGATTTGGAGACGACGTGAGTTGGAAGGTTTGGTGCTACCCCACACTTCCAGGCCGTAGGTCCAAGCAGGTTTTAAGACTACATTATAAATTTTAAGCTTGTTATTAAGAGAAAGCTTAGACCTACGGTCAAGAAGGCGGAGCAGTAACTTGTATCGTCTTGTTATGTCAGTTCATTTTGTTTTCGTGTGTTGTTGCCAAGTAAGACGTTTGTCAAGGATAAGACCAAGGTATCGGACTGAATCGGATTGAGGAATAAGAGCTTGGTTAAGGATGACTGGGAAGGATAAAAATCAAAGAATAAACTTGATTGTTTTGTTCTTTTATAACCACAAGTGAGATTGGTTTTGTTCAAACAATGGGTAATTACCACAGTTTATTTTTTTACAACCGATTAGCTAGGGCTGACCTATAAATTATGTTGCAGCTTCCCACAATATGGGTTCAATTCCCCGACCGGATGTTGTTTTGGACGGATCGTCACATAGGAATAGAAAGTGTATTTGTTTGGACCTGTTCCTTTTCCCAGAGTGGTCATAAGTAGTTTTTCCAATATTAATTGTGCGTAGACTGTTTAAATTAGCCTAGGACTATCAGTCAGCTAATATTGACAAACCACCCATGAGTACATTTAAAGATATAGATGTTTAAAAAATATATTCCAAATTGGTGTAACATATAGCTTCCTCGTATCCTGTCACTTGCTTTATTTATTGTATACTTTTACAAGCCATTATTGTCTAATTTGTTTAAATTGTTTTCCCCTTTTTTGAATCTCAAAATTGTTTTGATTTTTTATATGAATTTAAGTATCAATTTAGCAAAAGTTAAAGAGCGCACGCGGTTAAAATTAATCTAGGGCTATCTGCGGGCTACTTTCGATAAACTCAAAAAGTTGCATACAAATCAGATAAGTATACTTTTGAAGCTATAGGTGTAAATAAATATATTTTTGTGCGAGTGTAGAGATGTATGTGGAAAAGAAACAAATAAGCGCAGAAGTTTGAAACTTATGTGGGACCAACAATGAGCGCTAATTATGACCTGCCATACGAATTTCATTAAAATCGGACGTGCAGTTTTTATGATATGTTGGTTCGCAAAAATCGAGCGGCAGACCAATAGACAGATTGACAGACCGATAGACAGACACGAAAACAAAAATGTTCCCTGGTGTCTGAAACGGATTTCTGTCTTGGAAGTTTTGGAATCGGAGACATAAAATATTTTCCGTTTCCTAGCTTCCGTAGACAAAGCTTCCGTTACCTTCGGTAAACTTGAAAGGAAAATATTTTGTACATGACTGATCTATCTACTTTACCTTCGGTAAGCTTGGAGGCAAATAATATTTATATATTTATATATATTACATTATATAATATATATTATATTATATAATACACTAATAATTTTAACCTGATGCGAAATAGATAAACAAAACAAAATAGTGAATGGTCTGGCATTATCACCTTTTCATAAAGTAAGTTTTAATTTTAAAAATCAATAATGTTTTAACTCAGGAATGTTGATTCAATAGACTAAAAAAAAAAAAAAAAAAAATCATTGAACGAAAAGAAAATTGCCAACTATACGAAAAAGTTAATTGTATTATTGAAAGAAATATATAAAATTACATAACAGAAATAAATCCAGATTGGTAAGTATTAGAACAAAGTATAAAATATAAAGATTAAAAGAGAGAAAAACATATCCAGTTCCCAGTGCAACCAGCTCGACCAGAAAACCCCTATTTGCGACTGAAAAATTGGAAACAATATTATACCCCTGAACTTATTTCATTTCTAACTACCGATTGGAATCTTGTACAAAAACCCAAATACCAATTTCATTTAATCATAACTTATATAATGTAATATAATAATAAACTCTTTCAGGTATTGCAATCCTATAAATATTAATTTATTTTATTGTAGAATTGGAATTGAATTAGAAAATAAATTTTATAATAAGATAAAGAAAGAAAATCTTTATGCCATTTTAGTCAGCTATTTCTAGAAAATCTTGTTATCTTGTCTATTTCTAGAAAATCTTGTTATCTTGTGTTAGTATTTTACTTATTCAATTATGTTAATTTATTGCTTCCAAACTTGCCGTTGGTCACGGAAGCACAGTGATTATTTTGAATTACGATTATTAGTATTGACTTCCAATCAAAAAATGCCTAGTCAGAAATGCGTTTCATAATATATCACGACACAGTCGGTCTGTAAGTTGACATTATTGTGAACTACCTTACCATAAAAACCGCTTATCCGATTTAATGAAATTTAGAAGGTAGGTTATAATTATTAAACCTTATTTTAATAACAACTAAATCTTTTAAAGAACTCATCCAATTTTGAAGAAATATGAATTGTTGCCGAAAGTGGCACATATATTGTCCCATATCAATTTCAACTATAAATGCAATAGAACGTAAATAACAACATTAATTACCAAAAAACAAAATAATAGCTACGTTTATATGGTGCATTGAAAACGATCTAAATAAGGCTACTGTTTTGAGCTCATGTTCGTTTGCATCTTCGTTTTGAATTGGTATTTTAATGTATTTGGATACTGCTATGACGTAATTAGAAAAAAAGATGATTTTGACACGTGATAATTTTGATGGCTGTGAAAGAAGATTATGTTTGTACGGTCCATGTGTCGGGTTACCCAGGGGGAGAAACAAAAAACTGCGCATGTTCTAATACGATCTCAATACAGTCAAGTGTTTATACGTAACTGAAGGTGTGCTCAATTCGATACAGTACCAGACTTTCAGTGTATCGAACTTGAGATGAACTAAATAAAATACGGAGCGTTTACATGGAATGATAACGAATTTAGATCGTTTTCAACACACCATCTAAACGTAGCTAATATTAATAATAAAATATTATTTTTATTATAGATTCTCGGGTCAATAGTCATTATTATTTGAGAACTAAAACTAATTTATAATTTTTCTCTCCACAGTTGTGTGTTTTATAGTTGTCGTTTCTAGGTTAGATAATTTTTTATAAAATTCATACGTAATTTATTATTGTTTAATCTTGAGATCCTAAAACATTGAATAAATCAAGTTGAAATACATTAAAAATTAGATATTAAAAACATCGTAGACATTACATTTAAAGAAGTGTCTGAAAAAGTTTATATAAAACTTTAAATGTAATTTTGAAACGGAATTGTGCATTTAATAAACTTAACTAAAACAGAGGGTTCTCTTTCGCTAAATACTCAAAAGTATATTCTTGAGTTATACCGCAGGATGTAACGAGAAGATGAAATACCGCAATAAAACTTCCACCACAGTTCAAAATATAAATGTGAATCATAATACAGGGAGAGAAGTGATAAGAATGAGAAATCGAAGAGATCATATTTTATACTTTATTAATCCTTTTTTGACCTCGTCTTTTGAGAAAATATTAAGTTATAATTCTGCGGAGAGAGAAAAGAGAAAGACAGAGGGGATATTTCCCTTTCTAAACACAAAAACTGGGTCAGAAAACTCCGAAGGGTTATTAATTTTCCAACGAGGCCGAAACTCTTCTCTTTATACCCCTCCTTTCATTAAATAGTTTATTGCTCTTCAGTTTCAGTTTTGTCACAAAACTCACAGACAAAAGACATTTTTCCGAATTCAAGCGAAGAGGAGGAAAAAAATAAAAGATAAAAGTAAAGAAGAGATAAAAGTAAAGGGGGATAGGGAAACCGAAGAATAACGACTGGGAAATAACGAGATTTAGACTTAAAGAAAGAATGAGCACAACGAAAATATTAAATTGGAGAGGAATAAAGAAATGACGGTACTAGATTAGAAATTTTATTATGAAGAAGCTAACCTGTTTATTATTATTAAAAAGAAACAAGACAAGAAGTACACATAGATGAAGTATTGTTCAGCCAGCATTAACTATAGGTTTGAATACCAGAGAAATAAATTACATATGGGAGCCAGAGAAATAAGATATAATAAAATAAAATAACTTAATATTAAGAGAAAAAAACAATGGTTAATTAACATCTATCTGGGGGCACGGCAGTGCCCCCGCCAAGTCAAGCACAGCCGTACCATCATTTACTGGAACCATCTCAAGGCATATTGAACCCTCCTCTATTATAATATTAAAGATACTTAGACATATAAAATTAATTTTAATTTAAAGTTCATGACAGACTGAACCAGAAACAAAAATTTCACACCTCTATCCATAGTAGTTCATAAGATATATGAGCCTAAAGTTTTGTTATTTTGTCCCTGACTGACTGACTGACTCACTCACTCCTAATAATTCTAAGGCACTTCTAACAATCCTAGAAACTTGAAATTTTTATATAGGCAGAGTTTATTGTACTGTAACGGGGAAGCCAAGTCTAGAATATTCTAGGAAAGCAGTGTAGACCTTAGGCTAGCAAAGGCTCGAATTTCTGTCTAGTGGTGCTTTCCCCCACCAAGAATCTAACAGACTAAGCCCTAGCATAGAGTCACACGGGGAGTCCGATCTTAGCTCTGGAGGTGTACACATCATACAACAATCAACAAAAATACAATATGTAAACTTCCTTCTTTTGGGAGTAACCTGTTCGCAGGTGCTCACTCTCCAAAGAAGGGGGGTCTGTAACAGGAAAGCACCACTAGACAGAAATTCGAGCCTTTGCTAGCCTAAGGTCTACACTGCTTTCCTAGAATATTCTAGACTTGGCTTCCCCGTTACAGTACAAATAAAGGAAAAATTATTAAAAAAAAAAAAAAAAAAAAAAAAAAATCTGGTTCTTTGTTCCTTTCAAGGCTAACAGAAAAACCTCCTCTTCAAAATATTGTAAAAAAATTGTAGCGCCACTAAAGCTACCTAGTAGAGCTTTAATAAATTTAGCTTAAATTCTAAAAAGTGGTATTTGTGTTGATTTGACAGTATTGATTGACAGATACCTTAAGGTATAAACATAATTACTCCAGATAATTTAATTTAGTTCAATTTGAAAACCCACCAACGAACAAGTTACACGAAAGATTAACAAGAACAAAGAAAGAAAAAAAAAACCAAGTACAATCAAACAATTATTTGGGGCAATGAAAAATTACTTACAAATAAGTGAAATCCCAACAAAGACACAAGTGTAAAATAATAAGCCAAGCCTCGCGTAAAAAGTTGTGAGGTCATAGGTTTAGCCAAGTCTTCCACAGTTTTAATAAGTTCCACTAGGTCTGATTTATCCAGTGCAAGTACATAATGTTTTCTGTCCCTCTCTCTGTTCTCTTTCCCAAATCACTCTACACGTTCAAAATTAAAAACATTTTCTGACTTGGCAAATATACACCCCCAAAGAGGCTATAATTAAATGCAGTTTCTTATACAAATTTGTATCCTTGTGCTGCGACGCTCAAATGAAAAAATAATATTTATTATTTGATTTAAGATATTGGGGTGTATTTGCCAAGTCAGAAAATATTTTTAAATTTAAACGTGTAGAGTGATTTCGGAAAGACAATAGAGAGAGTGACAGACAAACATCATGTACTTGCAGTGGATAAATTAGACCTAGTAGAACTTACTCGAACAGTGGGAGGCTAAGCCTATGATCTCACAACTTTTTATGCGAGACTTGGCTTATTTTTTTACAGTTGTGTTTTTGTTGGGATTGTACTTACATTTTTGAGATATAGTTTAAAAAAGATGACTGTGTTAAATAATAGTTTGCAATAAACTAATATTATGCTAATCGAGATAAAACAATAAACAGCAAACAAATTAAAAATAAATTTAAAAACAAGTTTTTATCAACTAATTTTTAAAATAGTTTGTTTTATCATCATATTATGTATACAGAAAAAGTAATAAATAAATATAAGGGAAAAATATTTTTAAAAAAATATATCAACAATACTAGTACGTTACGTATCACAAAGTAAAATGTTATAAAATGCTGTTTACGCAGTGAACGCGCGAAACACAGATCAAAAGTATGAGGAAAAGAACAAAATGGAAAAAATAACCAGAATTTAGTAAAAAAAAAAAGAAAAGGAAAATAAATAAGATATGAATAGGCATCCAAGTGGAGACTTGAGGTTAGAAAACTGAGACTATTTGGAAATGAGGTAAAGGAAAGAAGTACAGAGAGAGAGAAAGAGGGCCGTGAAGAACTTTAGTCCCCTCTGGATTTTACCCCCTTCATAAAATCAACTCCTATCCGACCTCTCCCTCCCTTTCTCCCCATCCCATTCAAGATAATTTATAACTTCCGAAACGACAATAAATGTCAAAAAAGTAAAAGTCTACGTCCCCTTAAATGGGCTAAAGATATATAAATATATTGGTTTTTTTGGTTTTCTCTGAAGAATCGTTATCAAGCCAGTGTATTTATAAAGAACTGCGAGAGGAGCTAAAGTAACGTCTCCCCGAGATATCATAAGACATTAATTTATTTATGGCATTATGTGCTTCGAAAGTAGTTATATAATTTTTATATAAAACCTCCTAAGGGAGTATTTTCTCACAAACTTGACTTTTTTGTGTTTATAACAATCGAAATGGCTTTAATTTTAATAAAATAGCATGAAAATAAAGATATCTTTAAATACAGTGTTAAAAAATAATATACCTCATTAACACGATCAAACATCTAGAATTTATATATATATATATATATATATATATATATATATATATATATATATATATATATATATATATATATATATATATATATATATATATATATATATATATATATATATATATATATATATATATATATATATATACACATATATATATATATATATATATATATATATATATATATATATATATATATATATATATATATATATATTATATATATAGCATACATATAAAATTTAAAACGAAATATCGAAATAAAAATAAATATGTAACAAATTGAAAATGGAGAAAATAAAAGTTATTAAAATATTTTCCTTTTGTGTACAAAAGGGAAATACAATAAATAATATTATGAAAGTAAATTACAAATAAATGATATTACAATTTTGTTAGATATTTAGATATTAATGGGCAACTAAATTAAATGTTTTATAAAAATATTTGCACAACATTTTAGCTGAAAGAAAAATAAATGTCCCTGTGTAGTGCATGTCTGTTCATAAATCATTTTATCACTTACAATCGACTACTCAACATAGACCCATTACAGTAATAGAGATGAGAAATCAATAAACTTCTTATTAATAGTTCTATTATAATTAATCTGATAAATAAAATGCTGTTACGCAAGCTTGAGAAAAATTAATTACCACTCATTATTATTAGGAATCTTAAACATGGTACAATATAAATAAACAAACATAATATAACCGCACAAAATTGTTTGAATTGGAAACACACTAGGGGGGTTGTCCGTCAAAGCTTTTTTTTTTTTTTTAATATTATTATTTATTCTTCTTGAAAGCTTAATATGTACTTATGAAATATAAACTGGTTGGCAAAATTATTGAACCAGTTTTGTTATAGAAAATATTTGTTTTTAGCTTTCTAAACGTTGTGTAGGCAATATATAATAAACTGGTAAGACGAACATCTTGAACAAAACACATAAAAATCTGAATAGAATTTAGCAATATAGCATTATGTAATCAATCGCCTATGTAAGGAACAAATGGGACCACATTTTGGTTAAAATGAATTATTGGAACGATGAAGTTCCTTATGGCACGTTCTGGAGCACGAGAGTGAATCCGAAAAAAACGACCAAAATAACCGTCACAACATAACCGTCTCAAAATCACCGTCACGCAAAATCCGTCACGAAATCTACAGATGACGATAACTTGATTAAAAGATCACCGAGTTAGATGAAATTTGGTACACATGTTCGTTATCCGCCCAAGCGTTCACGCACAACGCTCGCGTAAACGTAAGCTTCAAAAGACAGGAAAACGTGTTATTAAGGGAGCCTGTTACTTGACTTGTTTTGATTATTTTTGTTATTTATGTCAAAAATGTCACTTTGTTTTGTAAATAAATAAAATATAATCCTGTAAAATTTCACCCTGATACAAGCAGAAGCTGTAGAGTAGGGAAGAGATATATTTTATAATATTTTAAATTAATCGGCCGGGTAGGTCAGGTAGAAAACAGTCCTATTTCAATCCAACATCCTTTAACAAACATACTCTTTCACTATAAACTCATCATGATCACCTTTTTTTTTATATTCAATATACATTTATAGTAAGACGCTTGCTTTAATTATACAAATAATGATTTACTTTTAATTTTGCCTTAACTCTGCTAGAGGTCGACCAAGAAGTCATGGAAAGAGAGGAGTGCGCTAGTGTAGCCATGTACAGTCAGTTTTTGATATAATAGACCACGGTCAAAAAACACAGTGTTGTTCTTCTGTTATTAATAATTTTATTTTTGATAACTTCTATATTTTTTGCAGCAGGCAACACTGTACCTGATAAGAAATCACTAATAATATACGATAATATCTTTATATTATTATTTATTGATTATTCATAATAATATTCTTTAAATCTAAATCGATATTCTTTTTCCTTAATCTATTTTTTTTCTTCCTCTTTATTTCTGAGTTTGATTTGGATTTAGAACAGTTGTGACTATAGTTCGTGCTGTATAAAAACAAACAAAACAGGAAACCTAACAGATTGGAAACCTTCCTGTTGTTATTCGTGAGATTTGACATAACTGGGCATGTCATACAAACTAGGAATGGTTATTGTCTTAGCACCCGACTGTACTGACTTCGGCACTACTCGGAAGTTCCGATTTTAAACGAAGTTAAGATTTCCGTTTCTCCCATGTTCATGACTTCTTGGTCGACCTCTAGGTACAAACAGTTCGTTACTTTTAATTTTGTCTCTTTTCTAACTCCGTCATGTATAAGTAGTTAGCAATGTATACGTACTTAGCAGTGTGATTTTATCATTTATATTTAATGAAAAATGTAAGGAACTTTGTTCCTACCGGGTGTCCCGCGACACCACACGTATTTTTGTTTAAGGATCTGCCAGAAACCACAGCTAGGTGTTGTAATAAATGCCCCTATAAATGCCAAAACATAAATGAACCTCTCTTAGACAGAAGTTATAAGGAGCGCTCCCATGAGCGAGTAGGTCCTATCTACGTGTTTCAAGTAAACTCATGACTCAAATGGCTTTAGTTTACCAATTCCCATAAGTACATTTACCTCATAATTTAAAAAAATTAGAGTGGTGCGTAAATTTTGTCCTCCAGTGTATATAATTGCATCTGCTTGTAACAGTAATCATTATAATGTTTAATGAATGATATGTATAAAAATTGGCTTGTAGCTAAGAATATCACGATCATGAGTTATATTACGAATTTTCTCCATTGTGATCGGTATGCCCCCACGATTTTCTACTATTGGATTTTAAAATAATAGCAATTTAGGTTATTAGCATACTGGCGACTAGGTATAAACACCAAAATAAATAACTGGTAAGTTGGAATCCCAGAAAGGTGACATTTTTCGATGATCACATTGAGGAGGGGAATAAAGTGGCCGGTATCTTTATCTTGTAATGAACTAAAGAAGTGTTGATCGGGACTTACAATAAAGAACAAAAAAACCAAACAAAAAAAACATCAGCCATTTAAATAATATAATCATAATTGATTTGATTCTCTGTACTGATTAGGTTAGAAGTTGTTGGTTTTAAGTGCGTCTTTTGAAACTTCAGAGGTTACAAGTTCAGAGGTTACGATTTTATTAGTGTGAAGTGGCGTGCTGAGTTTATTAGCGTTATACGAAGGCAAAGTTTTTATGACAGTACTAGCCAAGCTGGACTCTAGTACCAAGTAATAACCAAAGGGACTTGAGTGATATTGGAACCTACTAAACTCAAGACTGAAGCATGCTAAATGAAACAATATTTTTACGAGGCCTATATGGGATTGGATCGTAGATTCCACATGTCATAAACTCACCTTGCAAGGGTTTTATGACAACATGGCCTCCATATCCTCATATTTACCCTTAGCCTTCCTTCTTCTACCTTCAATTTATATAAAAATAAACTATTTAGTAAGCAACAGCGATTGCCATTTTTATTTAACAATTCATCTGAACATAACAAAATAATTTATTACAAATTTAACAATAGGATATCAATAAGTAAATGGCAGTTCCAGTATAAAATACAGACACAAGATACAGTCAGAGTATATTATACAAGATTGTAGATTGTAGATCACTTGAGTCAAAAAATATAACTTAAATAACATTTTCTGCCGTCTGGCGTATGTCAGCTTAAACAATTGGAGTGAATTCAATAAAATGTTATAAATACGTAAAACCGAGAAATGTATTTTAGCTCTACTAAATTTGGGAGTGCTGCCTCTCAAATTAATATTTTAATTTTTTTAATAAATTTTTCTTGTCTAGTTCTACTTTTGTAAATTGCGGCCCGTAGAATTTTGGGGGAAAAGTACACTATTAAAATAATGTTCTTCTGTATAATTGGTAGAACAGAGAGAGATTCGGGTTCAAAGCCTGGCGTCGGAGTTTATTTTCCTCACTCAGTTTTCCTACTTTAATTATAATTCGACTTATGTATATAAAATTATATAAAATTGGAAAAATGGGCACAAAAAACTAATTAATGGTTCAAAAATATTAAAATACTAATTTAATTTCTTCTTGAGTAGAGTTCAAATTGCATAGTGAAGCGTGAACGGAGGAGGGGGTGGCTGCTTTAAAATATTTAATTATATACTAGTTAAGTATAATTATAAAAAATAATTACATAATAAAGCAAGTTTTATTAGCTACTCATTAAAAAAAAAGTTTGAGCCCTTTGTTCCTTACTTGATGTTGAAAACCATTAAAATCTCATTTTTCATTCTCTCTGCTCCTTAAATAATTTCTTTTTTTTTCTTTAATTTCAACAAGATTTATCTTCGTTGGAGCAGCATTTCACTAAATATTTCTCTACTATTAATTTATAAGGATGTTCCACCATAACCTACATACAAAAGAATTTGTGATTCTGCGGGAAGGTAAGAAATAGAACATAAACTATAAACTGGTAATAGATAGATCCATTAATTACCAAATCATAAATATATGTACACTACATAAAACGTACATTACATTAATTCACCTGCAGGTAAATCGGTCTAAGCCGTGGAAAATATAAACTAGTGATATGGCGCATAAAGAACTCGCGTAATATTGCGCTCTTATACCGGCAATATTTGTTTCCAATAAGGCTAAAACTATCGAAAAATGGCCAAAAAATTACACGTTCGTAATCTACTTGTAAGAGCTTTAAAACGATAATCGAAGATTGTGGGTCTTTTTGTATAGTATATAAAAAAATGGATTTTCTTAATTCATTCAGCTATATTTCGACTCTGTTGGAGTCATTTTCAAGTACCTATAACAAATAAAATGTAATCAAACCCTTATTTTTACACTTGAAAATTATGTTTGATTGACAAACATTAATTTTGGAAAAATTAGTTTTTATACTTAACAGAAATTTTAATATTTCGGGTTAACATCAAAATAGTCATAATCTATGTCTACAATTATATTTTGTGTTGTTTATAAGTGCTTTTGAAGATACTTTACGTTGAAATATAAGGGCCAAAACATAACTTAGAACACAAATTAAATTACAAGCTAAAATATTAAATTATTAAATTGCAAAGCTTGGTTTAAAGTTAATTTACTACAGAATTTTGGATAAAACCATGCTGAACAGATACATTACGTAATTCATATTGATTATTCTGCCATTATATATTTTAAGGATTATATTTGTATACGATTTTTCTAATACTATTTTAAAATTGACAAAAATTAACTACAAAAGAAAGATTAGAACAGCAATATATAACTATTATCACAGCACTGATTTCTACTCATTACATATACTCCAAACTAAAAGGATTATTCTATAAAAACCCAGATTAATATAACTATTGGTAAAATACTGTACACGGAAAAAAATCTAGAGTAACGACAACGCTTGAAGCTATACGCCGACTCTACTGAGGGGTTCAATTACCACCAATCCTTGTAGAGTCTATAAAACATTTTTTTAGAGTTAAAATTTGCCGGGGTTTACTCAACTTCACTAGAGTTGATAATCCTCTAATTTTTGAAAAGTTGAATTTACTCTAAGACCCTCTTAAGGTTGAATCAATTCTTATAGCATTCAAACAACCGTTGTAGAGTTACAGCAATACAATCAATAGAGTTGTATGAACTCTTAAGAGTTGAAATAACTCTAACTTTGTTTTCTAAATACAACCCCAAGCTTTTGTTTAGGGTATGATCCAACTCTAAAGGGGTTTTAACAACCTTTAGGAGTTGTAACAACCCTACAAGCGTGTTAACAACCCCTTTATTATGGGGTTATAAGAACTCTATTAACGTTTTTACAAAGCAGAGTTCGAGTTGAAACAACTCTAATTTTTCTTCTGGAGTAAATACAACCCCATTTTAGAGTTGGTAAAAACTATATATTCTTTTTTTCAACTCTTGCAGTGGCCCATATAACCATTCATAAAGTTTATACAACCCCACTTTAGAGTTGATAAAACTATATATTCTTTTTTTCAACTCTTGCAGTGGTCCCCGTAACCATTTATGAAGTTAATGCAACCCCACGTTAGAGTTGATACAAACTCTACATTCCTTTTCCCAACTCTTGTAGTGTTCCTTCAACCCCTCCATATAGTTCTTATAACTCTTGTAGTGTTCCATTAACCCCTCCATATAGTTCTTACAACTCTTGTAGTGTTCATTCAACCCCTCCATATAGTTCTTACAACTCTACGTAGTGTTCCTTGTACTCTTATTAGAGGTTGTCCCAACACTGTAATAGTGTCACTTGTACTCTTCGATATGAGTCCCTTCAACTCTAAGAGCTTTCTCTTTCCAAGGAAAAGCATGTCTTTGGGAACGCATCTGCTGGGACACTTTTTGAATAATTTATCAACATTTATTTTTGTTTAATGTTGATTAATGATTCAAAGAGTATCCCAGCAGATACGTTCCCAAGGACATGCTTTTCCTTGGAAAGAGAAAGCTCTTAGAGTTGAAGGG
Source organism: Gerris lacustris (assembly GCA_951217055.1). Classification (NCBI taxonomy): domain Eukaryota; kingdom Metazoa; phylum Arthropoda; class Insecta; order Hemiptera; family Gerridae; genus Gerris; species Gerris lacustris. Next base: position 34,606,724 of record OX578277.1, on the reverse strand, counting down.
ACTCATATCGAAGAGTATAATATAGATAATTATACTCTTTGAGTATCAGCCTTTTGATATTTGTTTAATTTAAATTCCTATAATGGAACTAAGTTAAACAAGCCATAAAGTAAGCAAGGGTTACAATTTTAAGTTATTGTAGCCTTTGCTTGCTAAATGTGACAACACTGAGGAAATGACAAAGCTTTTATGTATAATTTCGTTTTTTTTTTAATGGAAAAAGTTAAAAAGTTATTAGAAGTAATAAAATCATCATCGTGTACAGTTACTGAATATACATAGAAGCTTCATTATTTACTCTTTGCAATCACATATAAGGGAAAGGTTTTTCCGAAGTAGATGAATTCAAAGAAATAAATATATGGTACAAAGCAATATATATTTAAAAAAAAAAAAAAAATTACATAGAACATGATACATTAAATTTAATTATTTGCATTTATAATAAATATGTAGTATTACAAAACAAGAAAGATTTTTTTTAAAAAAAGTGAATTAAAAAAAAATAATTACATAGAACATGATATATTAAAATTAATTATTTGCATTTATAATATATAATTAGTATTACAATACAAGAATGATTTTTTTTTTAAAGACTAAGTAAGGCTGTATAGAGTCTGGCCTTTGCTTAAAGCTTCCTCCCTTTTCTTTTTGATCACCTCCTTCAGTTCATTACCAGCCTGCGTAACAAATAACAAAACAAAAATTAGAAATTATTATAGCTACTGTAATAGCATGCGGTGTTGTAGTTAATACAACGCCCCACCCCCCCCCCCCCCCCCCCCCCCCCCCCCCCCCCCCCCCCCCCCCCCCCCCTTCAGAGCACTTATAATGATTAATATATAATTGGTTGTTTTGAGCGAGATTTTGTGGTAGCACTTCATTATTATGACTAGAGAGGTTAATAAAAGTAACACTACAATATTGTCACCACAATTTTATATTGTATTTATTTATTTATTTATATTGTATTATTGTTTTTACACAAATATAAAATTGTGGTGACAATATTGTAGTGTTACTTTTATTAACCTCACTAGTCATAATAATGATTAATATAATTATTCTTAAAAAATAATTAACATCTATAGAAGCTTTGAGTTAAGGGCGAATTGTAGCTAAATTATAAGAAGAAAGGAGAGAGTGAATGTTTTAAACCATATAAAGGAGTATGAAAAAATTATTTATCTTAATAAAAATAATAAAAACCCTATCTTTAAAACCTAAAGGGCTTCACAACAAACAAATATTTTAATGAGATTAATCATTTGTTATCCATTTAATATCAATGTTATTTTTGGAATGAAATGTGATAGTTTAATAATTCAAACATCCCAGTAATTAATCTAAATTATTAATTACTTTTTAAATGTTTAATTAAAAGTTATCAACCTCAATTATTAAATATAATATATCTATCGAGATAGGCAGAGTAAATGTAAACAAGAGGTTACTACAAGCATAAAATTATTACTGGGTTCAATTTATTTATTTATTTGTTTAAATAAATAAAAATAAGAAGGTGGCCATATAATGTAGTTTGGTATATCCAAAAATGTTTCAATTATCAGGATAGATTAGATAGCAGAAAAGCAAATTAAAAAATGAAAATTTTGTTTACATTTACTCCACCTGACCCCACACTGTGACACTGACATTAATCATTAATCACACATCGCTTAAAAATAGCATAGAACTAATTTTACCTTGATGATAGTGACGAGTGCGTTTTGGCTCTCAGAGATAGAAAATTTACACTGGGCTTTTTTCTTTGTGACGATGTCCTCTCTGGTGTCCGACTTCCCTGGTAAGATTAAGGCTGGTAAAAGTAAAAGTGTAGCACACAATTTTACATCTGTAAAAAGAAAAATCAAGTATTAATTAAATAAATTTTGTTTTTAATATCTATAAGTTTTGTTTGGGGTGCATCACTTGTTTCATATTTTGGAGTTAAAAAGGGAAAACGTAAGTAATAATAAGAATATATAAACTGCATTGAGTATATAATAATATGAAACTCACTCTCATCATCGTTTTTTTCTGCCACAGGGTCAGACTGGATTTATCTTTTACCCTCTCCTTTGCTATCTTGATTACTTTTGTCGAAAAGTCCGGCCAACCATAGAGTAATTTGTACACCTTGTCCGGATAGATAAACTTGAAGTCTATATCCAACTGTAACATGAAATCGAAATACATCATTAATATGGTGGAGAGATTTAAATTTTATTAAGTGCAGATTAATTAAAAAATCAAGCAAAGTGACACGTTCTTATGCATATGCAAGAAATTTGAAAATTTTAAAGAAAATGAAGTAAAAAATAAAACGGAAAATAAATAATATTTTAAAAACACTACTTACAGGATCAGTACATTTGCCTATAAGTGCTCCATCAACGTCAATTAAAGTGTCATCAACTCCTACCGGTACATCTAACACCTCAAAAGTTAATAGTTGATCACTGTTCCTTTGTGAAGTGGTGCCACACTCATCCGAAATCAACAGAGATTCATTCAAGATGATTGCCTGTTAACAATCCAACATAAATAATTAATGTTTAAATTGAAGTAAATTTTATTATATGATATGGTAGAAGGCAAATGTAACCGTAGATATAACAAGAAATAAGGAACCGTTTAAAAAAATTGCAAGCAAATCGGATAATTGTAAGATATGATGAGCCGAAATAGGAATAAATTAAATTAAAACTAACTTTAAGCAATGTTAAATGTAAGAAAAAAAATACTTAAATGTAAAAAGTTAAATGTAAAAGTCAATACTTTATAAATTTATATTAAAATTAAAATGAATAAATTAAATTTATAAAAATTAAAATTAATAAATTAAATTAAAAAAAATCAATTAATCAAATTTTAAAAAATTAAATTCAATTAATTTAATTTTGAAAAATTAAAAATAACATTTTTATATATATGTTTTAAAATTATAACATTGTAGACTTACATCACTTTCATTTGGTGCATTGATTGATACTGTCCTATCCTCTGACAAATATTTACATAATTTGTTGTGTAAAACAATTCTGTCCCTTGTATTTGGGACTAATTGTTTAAGTGCAAAATCCGACTTCAACAATTCAGGGATGAAATTCCTTGTTATGTCTGCAAAAAAAAAAAAATAATAATAATAATATATATATATATATATATGTATGTATAGTAGTTAAGATTTATAAGGAAACTACTCAAAAGTTATAAGTTGATGTGCTTTAGGAAGTAATTTAATTTGCACAGGGCCAATAGCCTTAAGAATAATATTTAAAAATAATAATTAAATATTTGAAAAATATTAAAAAAGGAAATTAGGGAAATATTATTGTGTTTTTTAATTTTTTTTAAAATTCTTTTTAAATTATTAATTTCTTAATTTACGTACCTTTAAAGTTCTCTAATAAATGAGGAAATCCCCAGAGAACGAGTAAGTCATCCATATTAACTACCGATTCTTTTGCACAACACTTATAAACCTTTCAACTAAAACTATAATATATTCGATCACTGCTAAAAAGTTTACTCACGGTTTTAAGAAAAGTAGCCACTGCTTAAGTAAGAACGCACAACTAAGTATATTGCTTCTAAAACAACTGTGACGGAAAATTTTGTAAAATATAAATATACTAGTATTAGTAATATAGGTTAATTGAGGCCGTAGCGTGAGCATTGGAGTTTTACCAAACCGAACTGTGATGTGAACTAGACTGATGTCTTGAAAAAAGGGTGGGGACGTATTTATAGGTACCCCCCCACCCCAAGACCTTTAGGGTAGCTGTAAAACTAGGTAGCCTAAACTTAACCCTTGTTAGCGTAAAATCAACTCTAAAAAATAAAAAAACCCATTAAGGGTTGTTGTAACTTTATCTAGAGTTGAATTCAACTCCAAATAGTGTTGGCCTAGCGCATGACGCTATTACCACGTGAATATTATTATTATAAGTAATCAAGTACCAATTAACCAAATTTTACCTTAATTTTTAGTGAATAACAGACAATTTATTGCTTAATTCATTGTTTGCACACATTAATTCACTTAAAAATTAATTAATCACTTGATTACCTACTGATGCGTGTAAAAGAGCCTTTAACTGGGGCAAAATTTGTCATGTTATTTCTCTATTTATATACATGCTGCTTAGATCCAGAAAGGAAAAATGCAGTTGCGAGCTTCCTCCAAGTTCAAATCTAACATAATAAAATAAGCTCAAGCTGTTTTGCATCTATAATGATCGTTCGTAATATACATGGGAAAACATATAGAATACTCTGAGAAGTATATACACATGGGCGGCTTTCATAAGCTTACCTCCAATAATTTTTAAAGGCAATAACGATATTGAAAGCGTATCTCTGCCATCATGCGATTTAGGGTTTTGCTGTAGAAAACTAACATAAAAGGGAGTCAAGGCTTTTTATCTTCATAATTATCACGTTTTAAAAACCTTAAATAATAGCATTGCATACAACAAATATTTGTGGATTTAGGGTGTTGTTACATTAGGACCTTCTTTTAGATAGAAAGATGCGTTTTTTTGGGTTCCATAATGGCTAAAAAGACGCTTCCAAAACACATGCTGAACATTTTCTGTGCTTAGCATAGCAGAGGTGTGTGAAATTTACTTAATTAAAAAAAGTGAATAAGAAGCCACATTTTTAAGACTGGATTTGAATTCTACTGTTAAAGATAAGAACTTTTGAAACTCCTGGAAATATTACGCTCCGAGCATTAGTTTACCGTCAGGAGAGCCCAGAACATGCTAAAATTTAGAAGAGTTAAAAAGTTAATTAGAGTTTAAAAAGTTCTAATCTTTAGCTGTAGAATTCAAATCCAGTCTTAAAATGTGGCTTCTTATTCACTTTTTTAGGGTCCGTAGGCAGAACCAAGGACCCTTATATTTTCCTGCTTTCTTTCTTTTCTTGTGTTCCTTGCTTAAACTATATACAGGGTTGGCTACGGACTCTCGCTGTGTGCTGACTAGTACACACTTGACCTGTTTATTTAATTATGTAAATTTCACACACCTCTTTTTAGCCATTATCGAAACCAAAAAACCACATATTTCTATCTATGGTTCGGGAGATATTTCGCTGCGCCGTGCGTTAGCTGGGACACCCTGTATATAACTTCAAAAATTAAGTTATTCTGAGTTTATCGATAAGGAAATGGAATGTATCGTTCTCCCTTTTTTCCCAATATTCAGTAAATATTATTAGTAAGTCTTACAACCTGCCTCAAGTTTTTCATCTTAATAATCGATAAATATTTCAATATTGCTGATACAACAATTTATTTTTTATTTATATGATGTTAGTTGAATGTATTTAATTAATATTTGATATATTTACTGAATCTTGTATCTATTTGCAGAACCGTGCTTTTAGGCTAAATTACTAAAATTAAGGTAATTTTATGAAATGATGAAGCCTCAGAATAGTTTTAAACACCCGGGTATATATGTTTATAAATATTCCCCGTTTCCTCTCTTCGCAGGTGCATTGGTAATCCTTATAATAGGATGAGCCACGCACCTGGCAAAGAGTATACAGGGTTTTTTCCTGGTTACGATTTCGTCACCCTATGTAGACTGTATAATGGTTTATACACCAGGTAAAAAGATTAAAGATGTTGTCAAACTCACTCTGCAGTTGGTAAAAAACCACTTCAAGTCAACAGACTTAATCTATTGCCTTGAAACCCAGGTATAAGGTATATCACACTTATAATAATCTCTACGGACTTAGATTTAAAGTATTTTTACAAATCTTATAACAATGTATATTTCAAAAAAGATTATAGCTGAACTAAACATTTATTTAAGTAAAATTGAAAGGAGTATATACCCTTAAAAATTTACAATAATAGTAATTATTATTTCTTTAAAATACTATATGGGAATAATTATATAAGTAACATTTTATTAGTAAAGTTGATTCTATAAGAAGTCAAAACAACTTCACCATAAAGTTGAAACAAACATTGACGATAGAGTTGTAATAAAGACTTCAACTTTATCGCGAATATTTGTTTCAACTTCATAGTAAAGTTGTTTATACTTCTATAAAAAGTCAAAACAACTTCACCATAAAGTTGAAACAAACATTGACGATAGAGTTGTAATAAAGACCAACTTTATCGAGAATATTTGTTTCAACTTCATAGTAAAGTTGTTTATACTTCTATAAAATGTCAAAACAACTTCACCATAAAGTTGAAACAAATATTTACGATAGAGTTGTAATAAAGACTAAACACGTTTGTATTGACTTCAATAAGAGTTGTTATAATCCTTTATAAATAGAGTATTACGAATAATAATTAGAGTTAAATTAAAACTTGGTCTAGAATTGTTAAAACTTTGCATATTTTTCTAACAACACTGATATTGTTTATTTTTACTCAATCCAGGTTGTTACAACTCTAAATTAGGTTTTGTTACAACTCCAATGTCGTGTTATCTCAACTTTATCACTAGACTTGTTACAACACGTCAAGTGTTGTTATAACTCTTAAATATCTTATACTAACTCTAATTTACTTACTCCAACTCTAAAAATTGTAGTACTAACAACGCTAAAGCGGTGGTAAATCCAACTTCAGAGTTAGAGTCATTTCAAACCTAGGAAGTTATAACAACACTTAATGTGTAGCGCAGATCCTAAATTAGTGTTGAAACAAAGAAATGTGCCTCAACCCCCTATTAAAGTTGTTATGACACTACTCATTTTTTTCCGTGTATTACACATTAAAAGTTTTTATAAACTCAGATTCGTTTATATATTTGACTTAAAATTCACTTCTATTGAGATTTGTACTTGTATTTTAATTTTAAAGATTGATGCATGAATTTAGTTCATGCCCCTACAGTATTTTTTTATAATTAATACTATTTTTTTTGTTTAGAATTATACACAGCTTCTAAAGTCCATTTTTTTTAGTCGTTTCATTAATTAATATATTCATGGCTCGGCGAATTCATGATCCTACTCTTCAGAATCTTTAAAACTATGTATAAAAACCTTGTTTTAAACGTCTGATATATTGCACGCCATCTCAACAATATTATGTGTGAATTTATAATATAAACATATCCTTTTCATACACTTCAAGACCTTTAAATTGATGTATAATAAGTCATGCTGACTAAAAACAATTTGTATAGTCGTCCGTCATATTGGCCGCCACTTGAATATACTCGTAAAGGCGGCTTTCACACCGAAGTAGCAAGACGTAGGTTGCATGCGTCCTAGTAACACCGGATTATCTAAGGAGTCGAGTTAATTGAACGAGAGCCTACACACCAAAGATGCAAGTGCGACGTGCATCTTCCTAGTAGGCATATCCTAGTTAAAGCCAGAGCTCCCAAGGCTAACACATAATCTTATTTACATCGAATGCCATAAGAGAAAAAATTCGTGGACGAGCTAGTGGAGGTTTAGCCATCTTTGCACCCAAAACCTACACCGTAAAATTAATTGAAAAACCCGAATACTGAATTTTCATTCGTTTAACATTAAAGGTTATCTCTAATTATCTGCATAGTTTATTTAAAACTAACCTCCGATTTAGAATATATCATCGATTTTTTCTAAAAAACCTTGACTTCTATAGAGCTAGATTTTCCGGAAGATATGTTTATTCGAGGCGACTTTAATGCCAGGGTGGGAGATCTTAGCTACGAATTCTACGTCGATGGAAAAAACTCTGTTTAAAAAAGATTTAGGTCTACCATAGATATCAAAATAGATAAAAGAGGTAAACTTCTGGTCGAATGTATGGAATCAAATAATTTTATTTTTTAAAAAAGCCGCACACGATCAGATAGGCCAAGCAGTTTAACATATATCTTTCTCACACAAGTGGGAGCAAAATTGACCTGGTCTGGTGCAAATCTAACGACATAACAAAATTAAAAGATCTAGAAGTGTTTACTAATGTTACATTGATTAGCCACCTACCTGTATCATTGTCCTTTAATATTTTTTCTAATTCTGTTACAACAAATAAGAAAGCAATTGTCAACCTGAAGAAAATAATGAGGTTCCTAAAATTATATGAAATGTATGGAAATGTCGACGCAATTAGGTAATGCAAAAAATAATATCTGAAAGTAATTACAGTCTCCCCCTAGATAGTCAAAACAGTGGTTTGATCATGAATGTTATGCCCAAAAAAATAACTACACAAGAACTTGAGAAAATATAAAAAACGAAAATTTACTGACCCTCTTATTTTTTCAGAGTGCCACTTTGAATCCGTTAGATATAGAAAATTTTTAAGAACCAAAAAGAAAATACACTTCAATAATATAATTGAGTCTCTATCCAATATTAGAAATCCGGGAATGTTTTGGAAAACCTTGCGGTAGCATAAAAAGAAACCGTTCCTTGGACCTGCAAACATAGACATCCAAACGTGACAAATATTTTACGAAAACCTTTTCCAAGAACCATATTTTGAAAAAAGTAATATTATATTAAGCTCAACTAGAATTATAAATTCTGACCCCCACATTAGATGCTCCCATAACGAGGGAAGAAGTAATCGAGGCCATCAAAAGTTCGAAATTCAATTCCTCTCCAGGCTCGGATGGTATTAGCAATGCATTTTTCAAATTTCTTCCAGACAATTGGATGCTCGATATAACCTCACTCTTTAATAAAATTACGTATACAGTCTGGATTCATGAAGGGCAACGGATGCATGACAATATTATTATTTTTAACTCTGTGATCCAAAATCACTTACGCTTGCTTAAAAGAAAAGTCATAGCAGTTTTTGTTGACTTTCGCAAGGCTTTTGATAGAATCGTTCACACTACTCTGTTTAAAAACTTAGGCAAATAGGAATGTCCGATAAAATCTTAAATATGATATCAAACCTATATAAATGTGCGTATACAAATAATAAAATCTGTAATTTCTGATCCTATACACATTTAAAGAGGTCTTCTACAAGGCGAAATATATTCTCCTTTATTTCTCATCTTATTCATAGCGGATAGAATATTTTTTCACGAGTAGAGGAGCAACCGGAATCAGTAGTGATAGAAAAAGAGACAAATGATTACTTCTGTTGGCAGACGACCTCACCATTATCGATGATTCCGAGATTGCTACAAACAAGGCTCTAAAAATCCTCTCAGAATACTGTAAAATTTAAAGCTTGGAAGTAAATTCACAAAAAACAAAAACCCTCACTTTCTGTAAAGGAAGGCTTAAAAAGTAGTGCCAATAATATTTACTACAACAACCAGAAAATAGAATTAGTCAATAAGTTCAATTATCTAGGAGAATATTTCTCGCAAAAAGGAGTGTTCGAAGTGGCTACTAAGCAAGTTGTAAGTCGTTGTCGCGCGGCAGCAGAAACTCTACGTGAAACATTAGTCCGCAGCAAAAATATTAGTTTTGACGCCACACAAAACCTACAAACCCCGCGTACTCTCTGCTCTCACATACTCTGCACCCATTTAGGCTTTGTGATATCTTGATGAGTTAGAAACTGCACAAAACTACTTGTTTAATAACTTCTTCTCCCTCCAGAAAAACGTTCACCACTATGTTATACGTTCAGAATTCAACCTTTCCGTCCACATATTATTGAAACATACACTTCAATTTTTTAACCGATTTAACACCCTAGAAAATAGCAACATTATGAAATCTTGTCTCATGAGACTAAATGAGCTAGACTCAGTGCCATCCAATACTCATAAATTGAACTGGTTCACACAGCTAAATGATTTACTAAAAAGTTTAGATTTCAATATTAATATTTCTCTACCAAAATGTGGTCCATTTAAATAGGAATCGATATAGCGAACGATATAAACCATTTTCCCTGGAAAAATCTAGTTCTTGAGAAAATAACCTTAAACGCGGACTGAGACAGACCAGGTTCGATTCCCCGCCCAGGAGAAGTTATTTTTATGATAAATTTCGATGAAATGTTCAATAATAATTCAATTTAACCCTGAAAACTATAAATATAATATGAATGAAAAAAACTGGGCAAAGTAATTATAAACTCGTATATATGAGAAAGTTTGTCAGAGTCGTCTCGGACCAATTTTTACATGAGTGTTTTTGTTGGGATAATATGTAAATGACCCGCTTATCAAAATGTTTGGGTACTTCTATTCTAGACCATCTAGATACTCACGGCTGTTTTTGTTTGGTCGGAAATTGCCCAAACCGACTGGAATAATCCAAAAAGTTTAAAACAAAATACCCCCTTTAAAAAATTAAATGGCGGACGCAACTTTAAAATGTCTCACTGTCTTGCAGACCCGAATGCAAGCAATTTTTATTTTTTTGGAGGCTTATTGCGGCTAAACGGTAAGTCGTATCGAAAAGCAGATTGCACCAGTATTAACTGATTTTAAAAGATCTACAACACTTCATGATATTTGTGTTACAAAAAATTAAGATGGCAGGTATGCGTCAAAAAGCCAATAATATGCGAAGAAGTTTGGCATTAGTATGCAATTATCTGTGAGCTAATAATAAGGCGAATTAAAAAAAAAAAATAAGGTAAATTAAATTTATTTTCATAAATTTCTCGGAAATATTTATTCCAGGAAAAAAACATAAGGTTGGATCTGTATTTGAAAAGACTAAATTTTCGAATTTTTTAATCTTAATTTAATTGTCGAATCCAGTTTTCAATCAATAATTTTGTTTAGGAGTTTTTTGTAGGCAGGGCTCCCAGATATAGATCTACAATTATTCATTTATCGATTTCACTTCGGATTATGATTGTTCTGAACATGTATATAAAATATAATTGAAAACGGTCCAGATAGGTCCAGTATATCAGGCTCCACAAAAGGCGTTTGCGGCCCAAGCTGCGAATGGTATTTCTTTTTCAATCATCTTACACATTTGCCTCATTTACAATAATTAATATAAAAATGCCATTTTTCAAAACTGGTCTTATTTTCAACTTTATTTATTTTTTTTTTTTTTTGGTTTCTGATTTCTTCACCTTAGTTGTATCTATGTGCAAAATTTGGGGAAGATTAAACGACGGTAAGTGATTCAAAATTGGGGTAATAGGTGTGCGATGAAACTTAAAAAGCAAATCAATTTGACGCCATTTTTTTTTTTGGTTTCTGTATTCTTCATAGTCCAGGAGATAGCGTGCAAAAAAGTGTCTGACTAACATCAAGCTAGAATTTTGTATAAAAGTCAATCTTTTAGCGCCTCTTAAGAATATGTGGTCGGCTAAGTTCATCTGCAGGACATTGCTTGGCAATAGGCATTTGAAAAAAACAAACCGGTGGAGAGCTGCCATGTCTCACCAATTATGGTAGACAATGTGATTTTCATGATCATGAGTACAGAATTAGTTGGTAGAGGGACAATCAATTTGATGTTAGTTTGTCCCTTGACAGGGGACCACGTTGATTTTTAGTAATATTTGAATAACTAACCTATCAAAAAACAATATTTTTAACAAGAGTGGGGTTATGTTATGGTCTGCGGCGAGTGTGACACTGAGTACGTTGGACAAACAGGACGCTCTTATAAAATAAGAGCTAAAGAGCACCTACAGCGCACCAATAGTAGTTTCAACCAACACCTTCAAGAGCACGGTCACTTCAACGCAGATCATAAGATTGGTTTCATACATTTTGCCCAGAAGGGGCGCAAACTGGACGCCCTGGAGAAGATAGAGATTCTACGCTCCCAGTATAGAGTGGGCAACGAGTTTAATGTCAACGAGAGGGGAGAGGCATCATCCCTTCTGAAGGTCATGTTTGAAGCAGAGACTCGTGTCAGTCTTGTACCAGTCGCTGGTTTCACATGACTCACCTTTCTCCCATGTTTTATATGTATAAGTAAAGTTCTTCGCTTCTGCGGTAGGCTCTTATTTCTTATTATATCTTATTTATGTATTTTTTATTTATTTATTTTATTGTTATTTTTACATTGATTCTTTTTTATTAGTAATTTTCTAATTTTACTTCACCTAAAGCACTTCCGTTTTGCAATATTTTGTCTTCTTGTTACTTTTTGTTTTATTTCCACCTTTTAAGAGTTTTGCCTTTTGTTAATTTTATTTTATTGATTGTGAGTTGACTGTTTTTCGTGTTTTTTGTCTTGGTTTTCCTTTTTAACCTTTTGATTAGTTAATTATTACTGTTTGTTCAGGCACTGATGATGACCCTATAGTGGTTGAAAGCTGCTTTGAAAATAAACTTATTTCACGTGGAGTGACTTTTTCTTTCTTCATTTAACCTATCAAGTGTTAAAATAACATCGACTTGATTGTCCATCTACTAACTAATTCTGCACTCAGGATCATGAAAATCACATTGTCCACCATATTTGGTGAGACATGGCCGCTCTCCACCGGTTTGTTTTTTTCAAACACCTATTGCCAAGCTATGTCCCACAGACGAACTTAGCCGACCATATATTCTTAAAAGGCGCTAAAAGATTGACATGTATACAAAATTCTAGCTTGATGTTATTCAGACATTTTTTTGCACGCTATCTCCTGGACTATCACCATAGTTGTTTCTATGTGCAAAATTTGGGGAAGATTGAATCACAGGAAGTGGTTCAAAATTGGGGAAACGGAAATGTGCGATGAAACTTACAAAGCAAAGTAATATAAGACCAGTAATAATAATAAAAATATCCAACTCCACTCTCTACATGTAAAAGTTAAAGTTAAAAGTTTTAAAATAGCAATAATCTATTACATAATAAATAAATAATTTATGATTATTAATTCAAGCATATCTGGGAGTTGATATTTATTATATACCAGAATGAAATAGAATATTGTTTTAACATAATACGTTCAAATAAAGGAAAATGTATTGTAAGGATTTTAATTAATTTGAAAAAGGCAGAAGTTTACTTGAAAGGAAAAGTTAAAGGTATTTGAATAATAAATAAAATAATCCAAATACAGAGAAACAAACTCTTTAATCAAAGTTAATTTAAACTTGTTTCGTCTCAACTCTTTCAACATTTCCTTTTGTAACATTTTTATGCATTTATTTATTGTTTATATGTTCAAAAGATAACATTTATATAAGCGATAGAATGATACATGTAATTAAATTTGATTACTGAAAAAAAAAAACGGCCGTATTGTGATCGTTTGCCGTCAAATTGAAAATGTCTGGTACCAAAATTGGTTCTGGACATCGGGGTGATTGCCAACATTTTTGCCAGCAATTTTAATAAAATTACGAAGGTATAATAGTTAGTTAGTTATATATTAATATAGTTTTATATTAATGATTGCATCTCCTCACGCAAGTGCATATACTTTTTACTTCTTCGGAGGCCTAGTAAACGTAGAAGCTATTGAATGGTGCAAAACGTTTGTATGTACAGACATAAGGAGTCTGAACTACACGGCCGATTTTATAAATTTTGTCATCTACACACTCAGAAAAAGCATACCCCAAAGCCATATTGAGAAATGCACGTAAAAAGAGTATTTCTCAAATAAGTCCATTAAATCTAAACAATTATTAAGCCAAAAATAGCGTTTTCAAGAAAAAAATACATTTTTAGAAATAATTATTAAAATAAGTTTAATTTTGATAACGAAATGTAACTTAACTTAAAATATAACCAGTTGAATTCTTTTTAAATATATTTAGTAATTAATTAAATATTGTGAAATTTGAATTTTTTTCACTACCTATGTATACAATAAAATACTTTTGCGTGAAGTCTCACGTAAAAAGAGTTATGTTGATATTTTTTGATAAAATGATGAGGAAGATTAAACATTTTCCACAATTGTTATATATTTTTTATATACCCTACTCAAAATTAAAAAAAAAATCGCGTAACCTTAATTATCCGCACATTAGGATTTGAACGGCTGATAATTTTGAGTTCGCTATATATTTTCTGTGAAATGGTAAAAAGATCTTTAAATCTGAAAATTTCATGGTTTTATCTCTTTTGATTCAAAAGTTATTGGAGAAGTATAGGACACAGGAACGAAACTATTAGTTTCTTTTTTGGTTTTAATAAAAAAAGGTTTTTCGGACCGATGTTTTTAAAAAAAAAATTTCTATTACATATTTCCTATTGCGGTAGAAGGCTAGAAGATGTTCCGAAGACAGAAGTCTCTACAAAACTCGACACCCTTGAGGTATAAGGCCGACAATAAAAGCCGAGTACACACATAAACATTTTTCCCAGTAAAATTAATTTATCACAAATACAAGAATAAAAACCAGCAGTGCTTTTATAATTTCATCAAGATTCTTACCAATGATTACAAATGCGATGAAATTGTAAACATATTGGTTGGATAAAAGAATAGATGATACACCGTGGTATTGTTTGTTAAAAAGATGAGAAAAAAGTAAAGCAAGGTATAAGACGAGGAATCCGATGCCACACGCTACAGTCTGATACTAAGCTAATATCATGAGGATTTCTACATCCAATTTCCTCTCAGTAGCTTTTCTCTCTTTCCAACATTATACGTTCCTTGTATCCTATACTTTCCTTCACATCCTTTTAGCCCGTGTAATAATTCACATTTCATCTAAACCTTGTCGTATTTTCTTTTCTCTTCTTATTTTTTTCTTTTACCACAAAACTACGTCTTCATTTTTCCATCTATATTTCCATCCTATTTTTTTTAATAATTACATATCAAGTAGGATTGAAGAATATTTGCAAATAAAAAGGATTTTATTCTTTAAAAAACTTGTTATTAGTCTGACATGAATCTTAAGCTTCAAAATACACATAGGGAACAACAGAATTAAAAATAATGAATTCCTCATGTAGGATTATTTACTTATCGATCAAAAATATTCATTGCTTATACTTGTATCAACGCAATTAGTTTCCAAGTCTAGTTACTGTCTTTAATACCAAATAACTAAGTAGATATCAACAAAATGTTTGCTTCCGAACTTACCGAAGGTAGCGAAAGCAATGTGATCGTTCTCAAGAACGGACATTTTTTAGGTCTCCGATTTCAAAAAACTCTAAGACAGAAATCCGTTTCAGACATCAGGGAACATTTTTGGATCCGATCTGTCTGTCGGTCTGTCGCTCAATTTTTGCGAACCAACATATCATAAAAACTAATCGTCCGACATTCTGCACCCATTTGTTTTTCTTCTACATGCGCACAGCATACATTTATTTATACCTATATCGTCAAAAGTACTCATCTGGTTTTTATGAAATTTGGATGGTTAGTCGAAAGTAGCCTGCAGATAGCCCCAGATTAATTTCAATCATTTGCCTTCTTTAAATTTTGCTAAATTAATACTTTTATTAATTTTTGTTAAAAATCATATAATTTTGGTAGATTTAAATAACAGTTGGAAAATTAAATTAATTTGACAATAACAGAGTGTAAAGTATAAAATCATTACATCATAGGACATAGGACGCGAGGAAGCTACGTCCCACACCAATTGGCATATTACGTTTTAAATAAGGGAAAAAAAATTTAAAAAAGGAATAAATAACGTATGTGCTTTCTTATTTAGTTCAAATAACAATAGAGTGTAATAGTATATTATGTTACAAGGCTGTGAAGTGAGTTTTTTCTTTACCGCGGCAATTACATTTACTGTCGAGCGAAGCGAGACAGTAAATATTGCCAAGGTAAAGAAAAAACACTTCAAAGTCGCGTAGCATATGCTATTTTTTCCGAGGTAGCAGACAATGAAAAAAAATTAAATATTAATCACTAATCAATATATAATAATAACAAATATTAGTACATACTTAAGACTTAAAAAAAGAAACCTTAAAATGAGGTTACACTATAAGAAAAGATAAATAAAACGCATTGACATCTAGCGGATTTTTATCGTACTAGAAGCATTTCTACAAAGACTGCAGCACTACTAACGGAAGTTTTGACAACTACCCGCCGTAAAGAAAAAATCTTTTAGTGCCTAGGACGTAAAAGATTTTTTCTTTACAATTAGGAGTAATGAAAAGATTTTTTAAGTCCACGTAATGAAAAAATGGATTTTAGCTATGTTTTTTAGGCTCTAAAGTTACTATTTCACAGCCTACCACGGAAAAACAATTTTTTTTAGGCCTGAAGATGCCTGAAAGGGAGATGAAGTATTGAAAAATGATTACTTGTATTGCTTTACGCCAGTCTGATCGTTGGATTTTACATGTTGATTTGCTTTGCTATGGTTTGAAAAAAGCGGCGCGGCACAGAGATGAGGGGCGGTGGTACTGAACGACAAAGCAATAAGTGTAATTTTGGAAGAAAATGAGATAAGTGCACTGGGCTCAAAAGTTAAAACTTATATGGGACCAACAATGGACTTATTACCTACCAACCTAATTTAATTAAAATTTGAGTAGAAAATTTTAAAATGTTAGTTAAAAAATCTTTCACTTTTCAGAACGATCACGCAATACTTGTGCTTAGAAGCAAAATTGAATGAAATTAAATTTTTATCCTAGCCTTTTAATTTTTCTCTAAATTGTTTTTTTTTTTCACTTTATTGATTAACACAACTACAATAATTAACATGTTATGAGTGCTACAGTTTTTATAATATAAAATTTTAATAATTAAAAATTCGAAATTAATGGGAATTTATACCTTTAATTTATTGGACAGCAAGGTAGATATTGGTTGAAAAGTCAATATCTTTATTGATGGTCTAACAAAAACTGTACCTACGATAAAATTCGTACTAAACTTCTCATATACGAACACATAACTACTTTACACAGTTTTCTATTCGTTACTCGTTTTGACTTTTATAGATGACATTTAATTATTATTAATAATTATATCAAGGTTCACATTAAAAATAATTCCTCCGAAATGTTCCCGGCAATGGAAGCTCGTCTGTAAATTCACTGTAAGTATCGCGATTTTCTCAGAAACTATATTTTATTTCAGAAAAATAACTTATATGGTTATTCGTAGATGGGGAGTGTTAATCTTGAAGAATGGTTAAATGGTGATTAGAAATTTAATAGTTCAGAATTATTCATTGCCTATAACAATTACGCTTATAAATTATTTGTTACCCGTTAATTATCATTTGGTTTATTCATTAGGTAAGTATAAATGTTTAAGTATTTCTACATTTTTAAAGTTTTTTAAAAAAACAAGCCCATTGAGCAATGAAGAGTAGGAAATATTATACTAAACTGAGCTTTAGTGTAGCGTTGCCCTACTTTCTTCTTTATCAAATAAAAACGGGAATGTATTCTTTCTATAATAAATTTGTATTGTTTTTTAATTCATATACTCAATGTAACAACTCAACAAAAGGCGGCCACGAAACTGATAAGGAGGGCGCATATAACCCAAACAATGAATAATGAAGGTACCAGGTAGCGGCCACTTTCCAGGGGTTGATGAAGGAAGCAAGTAGGGGTCTATTTGATTTTAAATAAGTTATTACATCTATACTTAGCCAGGCCAAAACTTCGTGATATAAAACAACAATAAATAATTTTGGTTTACTTACATCGACATGGACGTGGGGTAGATGGAAGACTCGGGTTGGAGGAGATTCCTTAGGAACATATCTGTAGAACTCCTGTTCCTGAAGATAGAACTTGATGGAGTAGAGAGGAGATGTGTCTAATTCGTAAGAACAGACAAGAGCTAGTCCTGAACCTCCCCTAACTGCCACCGGCCCCCACAGACGAACATTGCGCAGTCCTAGGCAACCTGCAACATATAAATACATATTATAATGTTACAATGCGCAGAACCCTTAAGCTTTCTTGTAGAGACAGAGAAACCCACATATCACAACTCATCCCGTAACATTTTCAACTATGAAACAATCATCTATCCTTGAACTATTGCCTAGATCAGGGGTCTCCAACTTAAAATCCGCAGGCCAGATCCGTTCCGCTCCACCCATAATATATAATTTAATTAATATTTGTTATGTTATAATGTGTTCGCAGGTGATGGATTAAAATTTTTCCCTAAATCAGATTATTATACCCTCAGGTCATTATACTCGGAAATTTGTTTTTTCCCAGAAAAAAAGTCACTTATAGTTATTAAATGGACAATATAAAAAAAATATTTAAATCAAAATCGTCGGGACCTTTTCTCAATCATTTTTGAGGACAGTGCCCCAAAATCTGGACGTAAAATTAATGTCTGAATTTCACCTCGGGGTATGATTTTTCTGTATGTGAAAGCTAAATTTCATCAAAATTGGCCCAGGAGTTTAGGCCACGTGTCTTCACGGACTTCTACCGACAAATCAAAATTTGTTTAGAATACACTTTTTTGGACTCAGGGGACCTCCGAAACATTTAAATCCATAAAAATAATTTTTTGGCACGAAAAACACAATTTTAAAGGAAAAATGGCACAAAGATGAATTGGTACAAAATCGAAACCACACAATATATATTTGTACTCAAAGGGCCCTTCTCTTTCATTGAACACCCTTACATTATGCATTTCTGTTAAAAATATTTCATCCGCTTAAACTTCAACCTCTTTTTTGGGGCTTCCCTATCATTTTTCTATGATTGCGTTATTACATATAACATAACTGCAAACTTTCAAATACTTGTGTTGGGTACTTTCAGAGATCAGGTGTGTTAGAGACAGACAGACAAGCTCAGGAATGTATGAGGGTCCTAGTTTTTTACTACGGACCCTAAAATGAATATCATTCACTCTTAAATAATACAGAAAAATGTTAATGTTTTTTGTGACAAACTTTAAAAATGTAGATTTCATTTTTATGCATTGTTCTTTTTTATTTTTTTATTGTTTGCCAGTTTTTTTTTTTAACTTGGCGTCACATATCATGATTTATAACCAACTACGTTTTAAACATCAAGACAACACAAAAATCCAGAATAATGTTGGTTTGACAAATTTATTAGGTCATATTTTCCTCATATTTATTTATCGTTACATCTGTTCGTTATTTCGATTAGGGAACAATAATTATTCTCAAAGCACAGAATGCAATTATTCTCCATTACATGATCTTTTAATGAGTGTATTAATCGCTTTTTACATTTAACCTTCCCAACGTAAAGTTTCAACACGAATGTAATTTACGTTTAAAACTGTTCGATATTACCCCATTTACCTAACAGCCATTTTACAATATGAGAACAGATGTTCACGACATACAAATTTATAATTAGTAGTTTTAACAATTATTATTGCATTTGAATTCCGTAACGGATATTACATTAGGCTGAACATTTACACTTTTAAAACAAATAAAGATTAAAAAGAAAAGAATTTAGTTCAAAATTCAAACGCTAATACATTTTTGTTATTAGTCAACATGAACAACAAAGGTTTCTGTAAAATAGAGCTAATGCCATATTTAATATTTATTAGTTAAATGAACAAAGTATCTTTGTTAAATAGATACAAATTTTATTTTATTCAATTTTGAAGTGGATGTATATACGTAGTTGGTCCAAAAAGTTTGTATGAAATGAGAATAAAAAAGCAATTTTACTATTTTCGGGTCACCACTAAGCACTGTAAGGAAGGACGATAATTTGAGTCGTCTCTCTTCCAAGCCCTTGCTAGAGAAATTGGGACTGAAAGAATACGATCAACAGCTTACCTCCTTGAAGCTAACGGGCTACGGTAGAGATTAAAACAGCCTTAAATGTCAGTTCTAAAGATTGGGTAGCTATTCTACCAACAGTCCAACTTGGGCTTAGAAAGGCGCTATATGAAAATTTTTAAGGCTACCTCAGCAGAAATGGTATATGGTCATATAGTACAGAGCGTATCCTAGGAGGGTTCTACTCGGCGCCGAAGGCAGAAGACAAAACAACCCGGGCGAACCAGGTCGTGCAAGACATGAAAAGACTTATACCATCTTAAGCTACAAGCCGCGGCCAGCAAAAGGCTTTTGTACGTCCGAAGTTTAACAAGTGCAGCTATTTGTTTGAGAAAAGGAATTCTGTCCGTACACATTTACAAGCCCCGTATAACGGCCCTTATAAAGTAATTGACAGAGGAAAACAGTCTCAAAATTTACATGAACAGATTGAAGCCAGCCTTCATGGTGTGCACCGATAAATTTGGTCCTGGATTCTGTGGGAGTCTGTAGTGACAGCTCATTGTCAATATTTTTATTTTTAGTATCAATATTTTTATATATTCTATCCGTTGTTGTTTTGTTATGATATATAACAACAATGCTAATTTATAATATAGATAAATGAAAATAAACCAATGTGGAAATATTTAAATTAAAAATTCAATCAGTAATAGTTAATTAAATGGACGATTTAAATTAATTAAATTAAACTAGTATAAACATGACAAGTAAACAAGAAGGTTAATTTGATGAAAGGTTAAATCAATTATCTCGTTTCGATAAATCAGAGGATAATCAACGCGAGGGAGGGTAGGGGGATGTTTGTGTCAACTGAACAAGCAACTCAGCTAAATAATTACATCATTATCAGGATCTACTTGATAATCCCCCTCGTTATATTATTGATTTTCCACACGAGTTTTCCATGGAAAGCCCAGGTAATACGTTGGGGGTTTTGGTGTTTTTTAATATTTGAAAACGACAGAAGTTTCGGGACCGACGAGTCCAATTAAGTTGGAACAAAAGGACGACCGAGTATGGTAGATTGCCAGGAAAAGATTTAATTAATTAGATATGAATAAAAAGTAATTGGAAATGTCAGAGTTTACCCTTTGCACCGGTTCTGGCAGTGACACTAAAACTCCCATATGAATGTCAACAGTACATAATGTTAATATAATAGACCAATAGAAATTAAATTCAGTAAGCAAAAACTAAAATATAACCTGAAACTATTTTAAATAATTAAATAGATTAACATTTATATTTAATCTATAGTAGTAATTTTATACTGCATGTGACGAAATTAGATCTTTGATTATTTGGATCTCATTTGGTTATTGATATCACGGAAACAAATTAACATCTTTAATATTCAAAAATGTCTGTGTTTTCCCGTGAAATCCAGCGAATTTATTAGAATCAACCCGAGAAATCCTATTCACCAAATTACTGATCATTAATCTTCATATAAATGAAACTAACATTTAAAAAATATATTTATATTATATATAAATATATTAATATATTTATGACAAACTCGAACAATACTTTCTTTCACACATAGTGATATCATTTTAAAATCAAAATTATAAATTTATTATTAAAAGTATTTATAAAATTTTCAAAAGGTATGTTTAATTGGTTTAGATTTTCACCTGGATCGCATTTTTTTCAATTCGATAAATTGGCCCGGTAGTTTAGGCTCCATGCCTCTGAACAGACGGCAAAATGACATTTTTAAAAAATCACTTTTTGGACGCCGCGCCGGGGACCTTAGAATTCCTTTCTCCCTAATCCATCCCAGATCTCACCCAATTCGTGATAGTATTATTATCATGCATTTATTTTATTTTATTCGTATTATTTTTTTCTATCATTCGTTTTGCATGTTAATAACCTTTAATTCATGTTAAAATAAAATGCACAATGCATATATAGGGTGATGCAAAAGTTCGGAAACGGCTTAATATCTCCGGTTATAATTGAGATAATATCAAGTTTCGGTATGCGGGTATCTTTATCATTTATAAAAAACTACTTTTTTGGTGGGTAATAATTTTTTCCGCCATATTGGTTGCCGCCATATTGGATTCAACTTTGAAATTTTAAATTGAAACACCCATAAAGTGATACATTTTTAGAAAGGTTATAAAAATTGAAAACATTTGCAACAAACCTGAGCTTTCTGTCTACTCCCGTTCCAAAATGGTGGACACTTAAAGTTTAAAAAATTACTCTTCTTCCTTATTTTTAATAAGTTCAGTCGGTTATAAAAAATCGGTCCGTGACTACTCAGACTAACTTTCTCATGTAATCTCGGTCCCTGGTTCCAGAAAACATAGTTAGTTATCAAGTCATAGTTTCCGAGATATTGATGAAAATAAATCTGATTTTGTTAAAAATTGAAAACAACCACCAGTTGAACACATATAAATCATATAAATTAACTAAGCATCACATAGATTTATCATTGAAGCGAGCTTAATGCAATAAATATTTAATATTATATTTATGTTTCCTGGGATCTAGGACCGAGATTATATGAGAAAGTAAGAGTAAATTGTCTCGGACCGATATTTATATGTAACTTAACTATTGAAAATAAGAAATAAGAATAAAAGATTAAATGTTTAAACTTTGAGTGTCCGCCATTTTGGAACGGGAGTAAATAAAATGCTCAGGTTTGCGGCAAATGTTTTCTTTTTTTAAGACCTTTCCAAAAACGTATCACTTTATGGGTGTTCCAATATAAAATTTCAAAGTTGAATCCAATATGGCGGCAATCAATATGACGGAAAAAATGAATACCCACAAACAAAGTAGTTTTTTATAAATGATAAAGATACCTGCGCGAACCGGAACTTGACATCTCAATTATAACCGGAGATATTAAGCCGTTTCCTAACTTTTGGATCACCCTGTATTATAATAATAGAATTAAAAAAAGAAAGAAATAGTACTCTTTTCTATATAATAAAGGAAGTAACAGTAAAACCTACAATTTAGAAAACATTTAATAAAGCCTCAAAGACTCAGCAAGTTCCTCCTCGAGTTCTTCAATCAAACATTTCAATTTAAATAGATCATTTTCTTTATAGTCATTAATTATGATGTACGTAAGTCCGGTCGCAGGTTTTTCCACAACTGTTAAGACCGGCCTTTCTACAACTAAAGATATTAATGCATACTTTCCGGCACTAACAAGAAATGTTGGTTAGGATTGACTAAGGAGAAGATGGTTCAACTGTTCGCTGGAGAAGGTGGTTTTAATAATTCCTTTACTGTCATTCCTCCATTCCCACTCCAGGAGGGTTGGCCCATCTATGGTATAACTGTTAAAGTTTTCTTAATGGTAAATCGGCCTTTTGTTGGGAATTAGATATAATCTTCAGGGTCCTTCCTTTGTTGTTGCACATATATTGGAAATAAAGGAGAGCACATTTAGCATAAATTGAATGCCAAGCCTCGTGAAAGAATGGAATCATTAGCTTCACAATCTGAATGTAAAATGACCAATTATCTATCCTTTCTGCTTCGATGAATTTCTTCTTAAGTGTCACCCTTTTTCAAATACTATATCCAGCTGTGCAGTAGGTCCATTACTTTGCATTGAAGGTGAACCAGTACTTCATGAAACTTCATCTCAACCTCAACCTGTAGGAACTCCTCACTTTTGTTAGTTGTTAGTACAAGAGATTGATCAAAGTGCGTTTTCCATCC
This sequence comes from Gerris lacustris, assembly GCA_951217055.1. NCBI lineage: Eukaryota > Metazoa > Arthropoda > Insecta > Hemiptera > Gerridae > Gerris > Gerris lacustris. Next base: position 34,583,430 of record OX578277.1, on the reverse strand, counting down.
AACAAAGCTCTATCTACAGCTGAAAGTCAATGCATTCGACAAAGAAAATAGCTAATGCCTGGTGAGCATATGTATGTGTTCTTATTTTCCTTAAATAAGCATGCCCAGACAAGATTTCTATGATGCTAATTCAGTAAAAATACAGGAAAACAGATCTTTCTTTCCACTCCCACCCATGAGTATTATAGCTCCCATGAAGGACATTAATAGATGTAATCCCCAAAATATTACACTGACGTTATTTCTTTAGGGGTTTTTGATTTAGTGTGACGAATTTATTTAACCTTTTTATAAAGGGTCTGACCGTCTGTCACAAAGAACGTTCTCTAATATTACTTCCGAGCTTACCGAAGGTAACGGAAGTATTGTGTTCACTTTTGAGAACAAAAAAGTTTTATGCCTCCGATTTTAAAAATTCCAAGACAGAAATCCGTTTCAGACATCAGGGAACATTTTTGGTTCCGTGTCTGTCTGTCTGTCTGTCGGTCTGTGTGTCCGCGAATCCTGAAACGTGCGACGATAACTTGAGTAATTGTCGTCCGATTTTGATGAAATTTGGTATACATGTTCATTTTACCAATGCCCAGGACGAGTTCGTTGAGCAACGTTATCCGTTCAAGCGTTCACGCGCAACGCTCGCGTAAACTTGAGCTTCAAATTTAAAATTGGAATTTTAGGTCGGGGAAAAAACCAAACTTCATCTATTCAATGAGATAAACATGTTTTTCAAGTACAATTTTTTAGTAAAACCAACAGCGACACAGCTATGAAGTGTTAAAGATCACAAAAAAACTATTAATAATAAACAATATAACAATAAATTAATATAACGATAATATTAATATAACAATAAAGTGCATGATAGGATGCGAGGAAGTTATGTGCCACACCAATTGGCAGTCTATTTTTTTATCTGATGTTTTGAAATTATTTCAAATCTAATTACTGGAATAATACAGGAGCTCTTCACAAGGTTTCTACTTAAGCTTCTACTTAGATAATAAGTAAATATATTTATATGCAAAACAAATATAACTGTGCTAGAAACCAGACGCTCTTTTAAACTCCTCTGTTATTAGTCCCAGACAATAGTTTTAGGTATTAAACTGCAGAAATAATCTTTTAAGTGTCAACCCTACCTAAACTCCCCCTTCACAGCAGCGTAGCTCCATTGTTATTAGTCCATGTTATTAGCTACATCCTTCTTTACGACTAACTATTGAAGAGATATAATAAAAGGTCTTGACAAAACTTTATAAAAAGTAGCATTTTTATAAAAAAAAAGGGAACATTGATGCTACGTAACTTTTTACATAACAGTTTTACAAAAACACTTTGCATACATTAGGTTAACATAAAAAAAATATAACTATGTAATTATTCTTTTGCAGGTTAAGGCCCCTTTTTCGGCCCCTATTCCCTGGACTAATAGTTTTTAAGATTTATAATATAGACCTAAATATCCATTATCTAAGGCTTATATATCGAATAATAATGGAGTATTTTAAATTTATTGAAAATGAAGTGATAACTTAAATTATAATGTGATTACTAACAATAATAGATGTGGAGGTAAAAGTAAACATACAGATTTGTTGCTGGTACTCATAAAGGAGGAAAAAGTATATGGAAATTTAAAAAAATAAATCAATATTTTCATTTCAATTGAAATATAAATCACTTTTGCGATTTTTAAATGACTTTTTAGTTATTACAAACCTCCCACACATGTTGGGTGGAAATATACGGGAAATAAGTAGGGTTTTATTAAAACTTGAGGAAAAATATTAAACTTTTGAAAAAGCATTTCATCAAAAGATAAACGGCTGGAGGAAAGCTTGCAAAAGCGTGAGAACGAGTATACAGCCTTCCTTAATAACACCAAAGCACTGAATGAATCCAATACTTTAACTTTAAAATATTAAATCAAATAAAAATGGAAATAATATCTCTTATCCTGCTAAATGAAAGAAATAAGATTACACAAATAATATATTAATATTTTAATTTATGTTTTATTTTCACTTAACATGAAAATTATATATATATATATATATATATATATATATATATATATATATATATATATATATATATATATATATATATATATATATATATATATATATATATATATATATATATATATATATATATGAAGAATAATATTATAGAAATTAAAAAATAGATAAAATAAATAGGGATATTGGATATTACAAAACTTAGATGCTTCGTCTCTTCGTTGTTTTTGTTGACCGAATTTGTTGACCTTTGCCCTTGAATTTCTATTTACGCGATCTTATCGCGATTATCTCCCATTTTTTTGGAGCAGTAGCCATATTTTTGACTAAAATAACTGGACTAAATATCTTGTAAGGCAAAAAATATTGTTTGTGGTTAAAATAAATCTACATAATATCTGAAATATATATATATATATATATATATATATATATATATATATATATATATATATATATATATATATATATATATATATATATATATATATATATACACATATATAATAAAAATAAAAATAGACTCGTATCCTATCCCGTACTATATTGATTTTATACTTGTACAAGCCATCATTGTCTAATTTGTTTAGGTAATTGTTCCCCCCATTTATCAATTTGTCAAAACATTTTACACAAATTAAAGTATCAATTTAGCAAAAGTTAAAGAGCACACAGACCCTTCAAATTAATCTAGGGCTATCTACGGGCTACTTTCGGTAAACTATAAAAGTTTCATACAAATCAGATAAGTACTTTTGAAGATAAAGGTGTAAATAAGAAGAGAAGGTTAAAACTTAGGTGGGACCATAAATCGAACGTGTAGTTTTTAAGATATATTAGTTCGCAAAAATTGAAGACATACCGACGTGTCGACAGACCGGAACCAAAAATGTCCCCTGATGTCTGAAACGGAAATCTGTCTAGGAATTTTTGAAATCGGAGACCTAAAATATTTTTGTTCTTCGAAACGATCACATAGCTTCCGTTAACTTCGGTAAGCTCGGTAGCAAAACGGGGGAAACAATTAAACAATAATGGCTTGTAAAAGCATAAAACCAATACAGTATGTGGATAGGATGCGAGACAAACACATGCGCACAAACTACAGTTGTTTACACCTATAGCTTTAAAAGTACTTATCTGATTTGTATGAAACTTTTATAGTTTATTGAAAATTTTCCGCAGATAGCCCTTGATTAAATTAAACAGTCTGCGCTTTTTAACTTTTGTTAAATTGATACTTTAATTTATGTGAAAGTGCCAGACAATTAGACAACAATGGCTTGTAAAAGTATAAAATCAATATAGTACGTGATAGGATGCGAGGAAGCTATGTGCCAAACCAATTGGCCGTCTATTTTTTAAAATTTATTTTTATTATAGTTTGTAGATTATTATTAAAACATTAGACATGGGTAAAGCGAGATACCCTTTTCTATACCTACAAGGATTAATTAAACTGTCACCAAATAATATATCGAAATACAACTGGGTTTCACAAATCAAAAATTTATTAACACCATTCAGACTTCACTCAATTCATTTTTTTGCAAGTAGAATAAATATAATTGAACTAATTTTACAGAATGGTTTCAGAAGTGCTTTAAAAAAAAACTAAAATACAATATTTCGCAACATTCATTCGTCAGATTCTTCAGCCTACTACCTACTAATATCTATGTCTTATTTGTGTTATATTATTGTTTATTTGTGTATAGGTTTACGAGAGCCAATTAATATTTGCATATATATGCAAGTAAACAGTATAGTTTTGTTGTTTCCTTTTCAGCTTTTCTCTTATGGTAGATAATCTATTTGTATACAACTGCTTGCAAGGGTATCTTTAAGTCGAGATGGAAGGGAGGAGAAAGTAAAAGGTTTTCATGGCTGATGTTCCTCAGGGAGCAATCCTCGGCCCTGATTGCTTTTCACTCTACTTCTTCTTTCTCTCTTGTCTTTTTTTCTCAGCACAACTTCATCTCGAAAGCAAAAAGGAGGAAGTATCGAAATAACTAAGATCCACCCTCGAGTTTTCGCTCCTTGTTAAAAACGGCCCCTTCTTTGCTTTCTGAGTTCTACAATCCTCTACAAATAATTCAGTATTTGGATAAACAACGGCTACTCACACTCACTCTATCTTTTTTTTATTCTCTTCCCCTCTTCTCTTTTATCAATGACCCTTTAAGTAAATTGAATCGAAAAACGTTTGAAAAATTGAACGAACAAAAAACTAATGTAATAGTAACGTTGACTGTCACAAAAGCTTCTATTTTCTTTTATTATGAACCCTATTATTTTCCTTGTAAAAAAAGTAGCACTTTTATCTAAATTCCTCTTTCATAGGATAACAATTGGTAAAGTAGCCAACAATTGTTTGTGTTGGCACCTTAAAATGTTTAAATCAAATTATAATTATTATTAACACTGGGAGACAGACAGAGAAAAATAGACTCCAGCGCCGGGACTTGAACTACGGGCGTCTACATTTCCAGTGTAGCGCTCTATCTAACTAAGCTACGCAGGAGAATCTCTGCCGTAACCGATAACTAGTATGTAGAGGCCCGTGGTTCAAGTCCCGGCGCTGGAGTCTATTTTTTCTCGGTATGTCTCCCAGTGTTAATATTAATTATAATTTGATTTAAATTAAAATTTAAACTTTCCGTAGTATCAAAAACTTAAAAACTTAAAATGTTTGTAATTACTACATTTTGTTCCATAGAATATCTCAAACTATTCCATTTGGACTTATCTACAAAACTATTTGTTGATATAAAAGCAGAAATTCATTTTATTTGGAGAAAAATGAAGAATCAATAGAATAAGCCGATTGAGCCAGTTATTTGCGGATGCATTACAGTCCAGTACAGTTTAAATTAAAAAAAAAATCGTTGCTAAATGCATCCAAGTAAGGTGGGACAAGGGGGTCAGAAGTGGGTAGTTAATTGGCTATAATTTGCCAATTGTTGGCCTATTTTCATAACTAGTACAAATTGACATCTTAGGTTATTAGGTAAGGATCAAGCAACAGTGTTATTCAATAAAATTATATATTACAAAAAACCGACTAGAGAGGTATATAAGAAGAAAATTATCCAAAGAAATTCGCAGAAAGTTTAAAAGAGAAAAAAAACATAATCGCTTGTGAGAAAGAAGTGTAAATAAATAATAGAAAAAGAAAATATAATAAATATTATACCTTGGATAACATTTAACATTTGGATTAATAGTACGTTAAAAAAAAAGTATATATATTTTTAAGGAAACAAAAATAAATAAAACATAAAATGACTCGCTGAATTGGCTAGTTTAGCTTATATAATAAAAATGAAAAAGTGTTACACAATGATCGCTTGATTCTTATTATTTTTTGATACCTATCACCTAGTGATAGGAATACATTTAAAATATGTTCTACATAGCTCCCTTAAGTGTAGGTTCAATATAAAATTTAAATTAACCCAAACCATTTTCTGTTAATATCGGTTTTTAAAGTGTACATTTATACCTATATCTAATATATCGTATATATAAATTGTTTATTTATATACAAATAAAATAAATAAATAAGATATTTTGTCATAAAAAAATCACACAGTCGGAAACCCAAGCCTTTACAAAGGATGGAGAGTAAAATAAATGACTGCCTACTTTATATAAACCTTATGTAATGCAGAAAATGACATGTAAATAGTCATATGTTTATATGTATATATAAATAAATAAGATGAGAGGAATGTAAATAGTCATGTCGTTAGGACAAGTCATTTGTTTGGTTGCCCGACATAGGCTGCCACAGTTTTGAACATTTCCGTGAATTTTATATAATAATATTTTTTGAGGTCTTGCTGTAAGCTGTATCCATTACCCAGAAACGGAAAACATCGTTTATTTGAAGCCAAAATAACGTTTTTCTTGCGGGTGTGTTATGATGAAAACAAACTCATGATATGTTTTCCACGATTTCCTCCCTCCTCTTTTACTCTCAACTCATTTTAAAAGAGAGAATATATGTAATTATGGGGTCCTGAATATTTAAAAGCGTCTGACAATAATTAAAGTGCCACGTCCTTTGTGCCACGGTCATGTGAGTATAAAATAATGTACATGAGATTTTAAAATATATGTGTTGAAAAGGGGAAATAATTAAAAAGAATGAATTCACACTTTCTCATGTACATAAAAAATTGAGGTTCATTTGACGACATAATTTAAGATTATAAATGATAATGAAGACGGTCAGTAAAAAACCGATGGCTAACCAGTAAGCAACGTTTTAACCATTCGTATATAATCCTTTGTAAAGTTAATGAGAAATTAAAAGGTTTTGTGAGTAAGAATTTGAAAATAAACATTTATTTTTTAAATTATCATGTAATTATAATATTACAATAATTATGACTAGAGAGGTGGTAGAATGTAACACAGCAATATCTTCAGCACAACATTACATTAAAATTCAGCGTGTAAACTTAGTAAGAGTATTCTTAAAATAATTAAGTTAACACGCACATGAAGATGATATATTATTATGTCGAAACACGTTTGTAAAATATAAAATTGTAGTGACAATATTGTTGTGTTACTTTCTACCAACCTCTATTATAGTCACAACTATGAAGTGGTACCACAAAATCTCAGTTAAAACAACCAATTATTTATTACAATAATACTTTGTGGCGCCCGTGAAGTAAGCCTGTCACAGGGAATATCCTTATACTATACATGTAATTGAGGGCACAAGGTTAACGTGAGGCAATTAGTTATTTAAACCGTATCATAGATTCAGTAACCAGATAGACGCCGCTTCACCTAAGCCTAAGCAGATACCTATTTATATAGCGATGCTAGGGGAACACCGAGCGTGGAGCCCATTACCGTAATCGGGAATCGAACCCGGAACCTTCTGCATGCAAAACACAGATATAACTAAGTAGTATATTATATAGAAAGACAGAATGTATTGTGATGTCAAATATACATGCTTTTTAAGATTTTAATGGATTTACAGGTAACACGGGTTACCTGTACTTAGAAACCAAATAAATGGCTGTTTGTTAAAACTACTGAGTAAATATTTCTTGAAAACAGTTCCGACGATTTTTTTTTCTTTTTAAATGCGGTTCATTCTAATACAAATTGGGCTTATTTAAGCCCTTTTTCTGGAAAATATCTAATTTTAAAGGTATATTGATTAATACTATACATTTAATTTAGCTGAAAATTTACTATGGAATCTAAAATATTACCAGTTGAATTATTTTAAAATGTGTTTTATACATAAAATTAAAGTTCTACTTACTATCATCATCTTTCTTAATAATAATTAATTATATTACAATAGACTTGTTTATTTAAAAATCAAAGAATGCCGTTGAAATATATTTTAAGCACCTCAAGACTTTATTATAAACTTATTATAAATCATCATCTATGACAACCTATCCTATTTTAATATAAATTAATCTATTGTATAAGAGCAGTAGAGTACATAGCATTTTTTTTGCGGGGGGGGGGGGGGGGGGGGGGGGGAGGACTTACCTTGTGTGACGATATATAGGTTTAGCATATCCAATAATTTATTGAAATTGTAATTTCTCCCCCCTTTTAACACCCTAATTTCAATTTATAACCTCATCTATGTTTATAAAATTAAAGTTTTGTCTGTACATTGGTCAGAATTGAAATTTTGTTGGATAATTTTTAATTTTAAACATCCCGAAAGCCGAATCCGGCCTTCAATTTTTTCGCGTATGTGTGTCTGTTGCCCCAGTCAAACTTTATAGGCGCAAAACTGGCTAAACGATATCGATTAATTTTTTTCAGAGGTGAGCAATTTATAGGTTTGGTTTCATCAAAAAATATTGAGTAGAACCAAAGTTATTAACAAATTTATAATAAATAAAGTATATAAAACATAACCTAAAAAAATTAGGTTCAACCACCGTAACCAAACCCGGTTTTTACGACGTTTATTTTCTTATTTATTATATCTTGTTTAGAATTTTTATTAATTAATATACATATTAATAAGTTTCTATTGGCTATTTTTTAAAAAATATAGATAGACTCCAAACTACGATTTGGAGAATATTATATTCTTAGTAACGGAATGAATGATGTATAATAATAGTCCTGATTTTATTCCTAGAAGAAGGCTTGGAAACAAAACTATTTAGGCATTTAATTTAATTGCTAAGCCTACATGACAACAGGAAACAGCCACAAATACCTAGCATGAGCCCCGAGGGGTGAAGGCTAGTAATAAATAATTTAATAAATATAATATAATTAAAATTAAATATGTCTACGCATATGATAAAGTTTTGTTCGAGTTTTTCAGATCAATTTTTTTTCTTGTCATAAAATAGTTTTATTAAAAAATTGTGTTATCCAGATTAAATTGAAAAAGCCAGAATGTCATATTACCTTCGTATGTTCTCTTTCATGTCGTACAAATTAATATATATATATATATATATATATATATATATATATATATATATATATATATATAATATTGATATTGTGTAAAAACAATATCTGTATCGATCTAAAGGTTTTTATTTGTAAGCTTAAGATCTAAACTACAGAATCTAGGAGTACAGAGAGGAAACTAAGTGAAGCGAACTAATAACAACACAATACAGCAACTCAGTCATAAGGAAAGCGAGGAAAACAGAGAAAACCCTTCTAAAAGACAGCCTCAACTGGAATGCTCTCAGGATAAGAATCCAACTAACTCCTCCTAAAAGATATCCTCAGGAAAACGAACATATGAAGAGAAAAAACCAATATTTCCTGAACGACCTCAATATGACCGCTTTAGAAACATCCTATCAATTTAATATCATCCGTTATTTTTTTATACCTTGGTCTTATTTCCCTTCTTTTCTTATAATATTATATCAACAGATAATTTTTTACAAACGAATGATAATAAAATTCCATAATGTAAATATGATAACAATTTTATTGCTTCCATATAATAATAATAATAATTTATTTCCACCATATATAAATACATGTTACAAACATTTTAAGTTTTTTTTTTTACAATAAGGTTTTTTTGGTAGTAAATTTATAAAAATTTGTGAGGGCCCTAAGTAAGTGTTAAACACCTAGAGAAAAGGCCCCATCTCTAATACTATGTTACATTTTTTTTATTATAATTTATCATTTATTTCTTATAACACGTTTTTTTTTAACTTTATAACATAACATTTTTCAAATATTATTTTATTAAAATTAGTAGTGTGATTATTTTTATATTTTACTTTGTGCTCTTTTATAGTTATTTTGATTTTAGTTTTAGTTAATTTTAATAATGAGTTCTTTTTTAATTTTTTTTAAATTTATTACTTCTCAAATTTGGTATACTATACCTATTCCTATCATTTGTTTTATTAATTTTATATCTGATTTAATAAATAATCTTTGATTTTATTTTGGAAAGAGTTAAAATTATTTATGTTTAGAAGAGAGGCTGGAAGTCTGTTAAATAGTTGAGGTCCAATGTACAAAGCATGTCTTTTAATAGTTGTGCGGCAGAGTTGAGTTGTATAAGTGTTCTGTGTTTATGATCTTGTAAACGAATGTTTAAGTAGTTATGGCATAATGTAGGTAAATTTTTATTGTAATAATGAATTAAAACGAATTTATCAAACAGTAATGTTATTGGTAATACCTTGAAATCAGAAAAAGTTAACTTAGAAGAAAATCTTATGGGTTTATTAAGTGCAATTTTAATAATGTTTTTTTTTATTATATTAGCAGCTTCTATATATACTGGTTGGGGAAGCCATTCGCCAAGGCAAAATACAATAATTCAATACGGATTCTACAAGGGTATGATAAATTAGTGGGGTATATTTAGATGTATGGTTACATGTTATGGTTACATTAATTTTAGGGTTACATTAATTTTATGGTTACATTTTAAGTATCTATAATAACGTATTATATTATAATAAATAAATTTTACAATGTATTCTTCAGAGTGAACCCTCATATAAAATAAAATATGATATACATATATAATAGTTATCTGACTGATTTAAAAACAATTGTTGGTCTAACCTATAGGCGCATTCAAAAGAAATCCATAAATTTTAGTTCATATTCGAAAGAAATAGTACATTACGCGTCTAGTGCGGATAGTAGTACTTTGCATGCGAGTGTGGAGTTTGCACCCGAGCGAGCCCCAGGGAGGGTAGTAAAACCACACGAGCAAAGCAAAATGCCGTTTTCGCTAGAGTTGCGTACCGTTCTTTATCTACGACTGCGACTGTTGGATTTTAATCATTAATACAGAAAAAAATGTAAACTTCCTGTATGTAAGTGTATATCCTCTTTTGATAAAGATGACATTAATTCATTAGTTGTATTTTGTGCCGAATTAATTATTTCGGGAGGGAGGCGTATTATTCTCCTCATTTTCGTCATAATTACTTAAATCACTCATTATTTTTCACTAAAAACTCGATATAAACAGTAACTTTAATTAAACAAACAGCAAATTAGTTTTGGTAGGTGTAAACAAACTCGCAAATCGTGCGTTAAGGTGAAGAATTGTTCTCTTTTACCGCCCTAGGGCGAAAAAATAGGAATTATAAAAATGCGCATGCGCAATGAATACAAGTACGTAAAGAACCACTTTCTTCGAAGCATCTAAACAGAGATAAAATGTTTATATTTCGTATCAATCGTAGATAAACAAAATTTGTTTCAATAATAAGCTACGTCGTTTCCCAGCTGAGTAGGATAATCGGAGTTTTACGGCTATACGGTTTTATTTGCTATTTCTATTTAAGAATAATGCCCTTCTTATCCTTTAAGTAATCTTCCTTTACATTAAGGTAAGAAAATTAAACGTCATAGTTTGTGTTGGAAGTGTTCAGGACATTATTGAAGAAAGTGCCGATGTATCTGTTCTTAGAGTCGGTGCTATTTAGGACAAGGGAGACTTTTTGAAGGGTTTTATTAGGTCGTTGTGAAGCAGATTCGATTTGAAACTAAAAAAAGGGTTAATAGACACTTGGAGATTCAAGATAACAGAGTACTCGAGTTTCCGACGAATCGAACTCCTCAGGGGCCCGATGTCTTCATCAGCGCCTCTAGTACAGGCACGATTTCAACTACTCTTCACACGCCTTCAGATAACAATCCCTAAAGTATGCGGAGATTTATGTTTAAACAATTTTTAAATCTTGGATATTATGTTACTTCATAATATTACTCAAACTTAAAATCTCACATAGTTTGAAAATAAGTGCTTGCTATGATTTCTTCGTTCATTTTAGTTGAAGTGAACAACCCAGACAACATTAAAGTTATGACCCACTGCTTAAACTAAGCGGTGATTCGTACGATCTAAAGTTTGCAATGAGATAGTATAAGTAGGCGATGATAAGTGAAGATGAATTTGAGTGGCAATACTCTAACTGTATTGTTTAAAAAATAGTATCACTTTTAACTTTATAAAACTCCCACATTTTAAATAAATAAAGGAAATCACGACTTTAGTTCTATAATCACAATATAGCTTTAAATAAATTAAATTACTACTGTACGTATTTCGACCATCCCTGTGATCATCTTCAGGTACTATTAAAATTAAAACGCTATAACATTATGATAACAACTAACAAAACCCCCCTAGACCCAATAAAGTAAAAAACAAAATACGTGAGGTGTCGCGGGACACCCGGTAGGAACGAAGTTCCTTACATTTTTCATTAAAATATAAATTATAAAATCACACTGCTAAGTACATATACATTGCTAACTACTTATACATAGCGGAGTTAGAAAAGAGACAAAATTAAAAGTAACGAACTGTTTGTACCTGTACCTAGCAGAGTTAAGGCAAAATTAAAAGAAAATCATTATTTGTATAATTAAAGCAAGGGTCTTACTATAAATATATATTAAATATAAGAAAAAAGTTGATCATGATGAGTTTATAGTGAAAGAGTATGTTTGTTAAAGGAGTTTGAATTGAAGTAGGACTGTTTTCTACCTACCCGGCCAATTAATTTAAAAAATTATAAAATATATCTCTTCCCTACTCTACAGCTTCTGCTTGTATCAGGGTTAAATTTTACACGATTATGTAATTTATTTATTTACAAAACAAATTGACATTTTTGACATATACTATAACAAAAATAATCAAACAAAACAAGTCAAGTAACAGGCTTCCATAATAACACTTTTTCCCGTTTTTTAAAGCTTACGTTTACGCGAGCGCTGCGCGTGAACGCTTAGGCGGATAACGTTTTCCGACGAACTCAGCCTGGGCATTAGTAAAATGAACATGTGTACCAAATTTCATCTAACTCGGTAAGCTTTTACTCAAGTTATCGTCATCTGTAGATTTCGTGACGGATTTTGCATGACGGTGATTTTGGTTTTTTTTCGGATTCACTCCCGGGCTCCAGAACGTGCCACAAGGAACTTCGTTTCAAAAATAAATACCACCGTATTTTTTTTTTTTTATATATATTTTTTTTTTTAAACATATTTTTTACATTCACCTCATATTCAATTTCACCTTAGAAATGCATAAAAGTGCTTTTTTGAGAGTTACTTTCAACGTAGCCCCGATATATTTTTGTTCTAGGATTTGCACATACTTCGTCTAAGCAGTGAAATAGTTTTGCAACTTTTTTTCTTTTAGCGTAAGAAAATAATCAGAATATGATTGAGTAAAATGAATATGAATATGAGTAAATGAAACAGGGATAATAATAATAAAAAACTAATTATATGTAAATTATTTTAAACAATTAAATGAGGAAGAAGCATTCAAGAATGCTTGAAACTGTAAAGATATGAAGCAGCTAAGTAGCAATTTGGGGCTATCATTCTTAAAGTCTTGCTAAATTCTCAAGATTATGTTGAAGCTTTCAACTACAGCCCGACATGCTCAATAATAAAAAAAGAAGAAGAAACAATTTAAATTTAGATAATTTGTTGAATAGGTTAATTTTAAGAATCTCAGAAACTAAAACTCTATTATTAATTTAAATTAGAATAGAGAAAAGAGAAAAAACAGAGAAAAATTGGCTCCACCACCAGGATTTGTACAACGAATCTTCAGGTCTTTTTCGTACGGGACACTCACTCTCATCAAGTCCCGGCCACTGAATCTCGAAACAACAGCCACCGGAGTGTGGCATGGCCACTCAAGAGCCAATCAGTGTCCTTTTCATCAGAGACACAGAACTCTCCCCCACTTTGACTCACTTACAAAATTACAATATAGATATTTTATATATTATTCTATTCAAAATGTTGTAGCATGAGGAGGTTGCCGCTGCCATTTGTATATTTTAAATTATCAAAAACGAACATAGTGGGTTCATATGAGCAAACAAATTAGAATGTGGGTCATTTTATACGTTGTTCAATGAATTTTTGGCGAATGATAAATTTGTTTTTTAACTACTTCCAGATGTCAAATTCTGGAGCAGAATTTTCCCCGAAAACGACGTATGTAGTTAGAGATTCGTATGTATAGACTATATTTTACAATTTTTTAAGTGAAACTTCTTTAGACGCGGTAGGGTAAATTGGCTTGGATGAAGCGGAATTGTATGTAACGAAGTTTGTGATTTGAGACTCGTCTAAGTGAAAGATTTATTATAGGTAAATCTCATCACCAGATTTACCTATAAAAAATTCTTTCACTTGGTCGAATCTCGATCTACCGACCTCTGATTTAGCAGGCATAAGTGCTAACTATTGCACCACGAATGTAGATGATTTTTCAATACACGGAATTGGTATCTAAGCGTAATATTCTATAATTATAATAATATAATGTACATAAATGTTGTTTCATGGTTTTTCTTCAAATTCGCTAAAATGTTAAGAAAATATTTTATTTTTCAATTAAATTACACATAACCATTTCTTAATCCCTGAAATAAATAGATAAAACAAATGCAATGAGAGCAATGCATAAAATCAACTGTTTCTAGAACTTAAGTTTCGCTTATAATGCGCGAGAGTCTCAAACATATTTTTTTTTATTATTTTTTAAATAAAAACCGTTGGAACCGATTTAGAATAATTTGTTTGTAATTTTTTAGAGATTTTTGGGGGATAGCGTCCCCAAATTTAAATCTTAAATTAATTTCTTGATTTCACCTTTTCATCAAAATAGGCCAAGTAGTTCTGGCTCCACGCGTTTGCACAGACGACAGACAGAACATTTTTAAAAAACACTGTTTTGTACTCGAAAATAAAAATCAAATTTTCGCGCCATCACCATTCTTTCTCTTTATATAATACTACGTATATGAGAAAGTAAAAAGGTAATATCATGTCAAAGTGGTTCAAATTGTGAACAACTAGACATGTTTTAATTACAAGTCTGTCCTTAGAATATTCTCAAAGCGTAAAATAGAGAATAGTCTAAAGCAAGATTTGTTTATATCTGTGTAAATACGGAGAGGAACTGAAGCGGGGTCTCCAGGGAACAGAGTTCCGGCTTTAAATATTAACTCAGACCTCGGCAAACTGGGGAAAACGAGCTATTCTAAAAAGACGCAAGGTTGCAAATGAGTCGCCCGTCAAGACGAAACCAACAACAGCCCTGTGAAAACAATTAACTAGATATAAACCTGTCTTAACTAAGCACCGGAATTATTTAAATCTGTCTATCTCACGGCCCTTGTCATGTAAGGACTAATTAGTGCAATAAATTTCAACTCTCCAGCATAAAAACTGTGGACGTTATGCATGCACGTCACAGACAAACTAACAGACCAATGGCTAAAAACCACTCAAATCGTTAAAAAGAAGAAAAAAAAAAAAAAATCGGTTGAAATCTCAGGTTCGAATTTTTTGGGTAAAACAATACATACTTTTCCTTTAAGGAAAAGGAAAAGTAAAAAAAAAAAACGTACTTCGAGGCGAAATAGAGAAATGAGTTCTATAACTCTGGAATTGAAACAATAAGTCACAAAAACGGTTACGAAAATTTTTATAAAATTTATTCAAACAAAAATTTCAATTTTATCAAGTTTAGTTAATTTATATACGAATTCAACCAAATTAAGTCGTATTCCTAAAAAAAAAAAAAAAAAAAAAAAAATAGCTATATTTGCAAACGGTAAGAAGTCGAGTTACATTCCCGTAAAATTTTATAAGCTGTTCAATAAAAATATCTAAAAAAAAAAATCCAAAACAATTAACAAGTGGAAAACACTGGACGAAGGAATTATGTACTCGTATATGAAAAAGTTAAGTACACGTTGTATTCGAACAGATTTATGTCTTTTAGATTTAATGAATTTATTTACAGTTTTATAAAAAGCATTATAAAGGAATCGGTATACATTTATTTGTACTGTACAACTGTTTAAAATATAAAATAGTCCAGGCGGTTCCGTAAAAGATCCAGAACCACCAAGTAACATGTTTTGTTAACATAAAGTCACATGTTGATTGTTGATCCATTTTTTAAAAAAATGACATACAAATAAATTTTACATACTTAAAAGAAAAAAAGGGTACCCAATTGTTTCCCTTGGTTTTCGTTTGTAAGCAAAATAAGAAATATTATTATCACCAGTATCTCGGAAAGTAATCTTATACTGGGAAAACGATAAAACGATTTACATGGTTCAGTTTTTAGTTTCAAAAAGTATTTTCCTATTAGTATACATAGTTTGGTGGTACAAGGACGTATAAAGGTGAACGTTTCATAGTTTTCACTTTACCCTTTAAATGTATGTATTTACAAAATTTATGGTTACGATATTATTAAAAGTAGGAAAAAAATCAAATAGATAACCTTCAACTCTCAAGTAGTAAAATTTTAAAACTAAATTTACATGGTTATGGTTATATTCCTGTTTTAATAGAATTTTATAATAAAAATGGTCGGAACCGTTTTCGAGTAATATTTTTTTATTTATTATTTATTTAAACGTTATTTCAGAGTTTTGCTCACAACTTCAACAAAAGAAAATTTGTTCATAATAGATTTTAGTTTTCTTGTTTTCTAGCTTTTATGATGAATTCGTTAAATATATTTAAATATTTTATCCCACAACACAAAAAATAGGATTCATAAATCCTTCATAAATAAACTTAAAAAAAAAAAAAATCATATGAATCAAGTTCAAACTTACATTTGCGCTCTCATGCAAAAACTCTTACAATGAGGGGCTTTAAAAAATGTATAACTACATTAATTATTTTATTTAAAAAAAAATTATTCATATATATATATATATATATATATATATATATATATATATATATATATATATATATATGTATATATACATATACATATATATACATATACATATATATACATATATATATATATATATATATATATATATATATATATATATATATATATATATATATATATATATATATATATATATATATATATATATATATATATATATATACATACATATACATATATAAACATATATATATTATCTATATTTATACTCATAATTTATTATCAAAATTAAGTTGGTATTTGAGTCTAGTTAAATAATACGATGTAAACTAATATATCTTTTGGGTTCATTTTCCTCGGTGCAAGAGGAAAGGTTGAATGTCCGACATTAATTTCGCTATTTTTCAATTAGATAAGGGCTAAGTGTAATCCTCTATCGTCACGCTAGAATGTTTAAGCTAACACGCCATGAAATATGGCCTCACAACTTTATTCCTTTACTATGTTTCAAAAAAAGGGAAAACTTTAAATAATGTTATAGCATTAAACAAGAGAGTAAAATCCCATGAGTGTCTGCATCAAAGATCGATTTATATTTTTTAATTACTTCATGTTTAAAAAACATTTTTCTTACAATAACTTAGAAAAAAAAATCAATCGCAAGTTCTAAGTAAGTATATTATTTAATATAAACGAGATGTCAAACAATTGTTATAACATTTTTTTATTTTAATTTTTTTTTTTTTTATAGGTTGTAACCTATACTCAAAAATGATATTTGATTCTGCAGTGAATTGTTGATCAAAAATGCCATACGAACCAGATCTGACATTGACAGATTAAATGTTGATTTATAGATAAACCAATGATATTAATTACTGGTTTGCCATACATCGGTGAGGTGTTTTCTGTTATTTGGGAAGGCCTCAGAGACATTGCGAGAAGAGTCATGAGAGCAGGTCTTTTAGAGCCTCAGAGTCTGTGCGAGCATAAATTACTAAATTTTGCTTAATCTAACGGATCCATCGTTATGCTATATGTCAAAAACATATTTGTACTTTCGGTCTTATTAACAGTCAAAGTTCCAAAACTCCAAACTCGATAACTTCAAAATGGCGGTCAATATCAAAATTAAATTTAGTGGATTTGTTCGAGAGAGGTACATTCGTATCAAATATCAACTTGATAAGACCACTTTTAGATTTTTTACGATTTTATAAATTTTTGCTGACTTAACAAACTGGGTTCAAAATGGTGGAAAACGGTGATTTTCCGGGCAGGATAACTAGAAGTAAGGACTGACTTTTCTGCCAAGTTTTAACCCACTAAGTTTAATACCCTGGGCGCTATGATGATAACACACATACATACATACAGACGTCATGCTGAAAACCACTCAGGAGGTCTTAAAAACATCCAAAACGGATAATTCAGTTAAAATCTCGAAAATTAAAATGTTGTGTGAAAACAATACTTTTTTCCTATCATAGGTGAGGACAAGAAATAAATAAATCGTAGTATACCGTAGAGAGAGAGAAAGAGAGTATGTAGGGCTAGATTCTCATTCTCTTTCCAACAAAATAGGGGAAGATATATCTAACTCTTAATACTGCTTAGTTAAGTCTATCCTTCTCTTTCTTACTCACTAGAATCGTTTATATACAAAACTTTTGTAACAATATAGAAAGAAATAAAGATTAATTAAATTATAGATTATAGAAATAAAAATAGTATCACTATGTATATGAGAATGTCACTTCTCTGAAAAATTATCTGCCAATTAGTGTGAAACATAGCGTCATTCGCTTCCTATCATGTATACTTTAATGTTTTGCTAATACGACCCATTATTGTCTAATTTATTTAATTTTTTTCCACTTCTTTTTAGGGGTTCACGGTCAACCTAGAAACCCTTATGGTTTTGGTAGTTCGTCCGTCTGTCCGTCGCATCATGGAGTATAACTCAGGACCTACTGTAGCTAGAGCTTTAAAATTTAGCATACAAGTTAAACTCTTTTACCCAAAAACAGTAAAAATATTGCGAACTTAAACACTCAAAATTTCTTCAATCCGCGAGCAATTGGGAACTAATCGCAATACTCTATATTTTTTATAATTTTTGTGTGGGGTAATCATTTCAAAGGTATTAAAATTTAGATTATTAACATATATACAGCGTTTCGAAAATGCCTGCCATTTTAACCCCGAAATTATTAAAACCAAACCAAAAAAGAAATGCCCCCTCCGCTGCCCCATAAGGACAGGTCCTAAAATTAAGGCAAACATACATAAATATACATTCATCTCTGTGGTCCAATGATATTTCCGGGAGTTATTATAAAAAAAAGTCAAATTATAGAAATGTCAGGGGGCCGTAACTAGGTATGGTGACCCAAAATTTTAATATTTTTAATTGGTGTATCATTTTAAAAGGTATTGAAATGTGGATTACAAATATATATCGCGTTTCAAAAATTGCGGCCATTACCTCTAAAAGAACCAAATAAGTGCACACCTAAGATGCTAAAGAATAATATATGCAAATTTTGCTTCTCCAACGTGTAACGTTTTACACATATTTTTGTTAAAAAAAAATAATAATAATGTACGATCCATGAATTTTATGACCAATACCCTTTTAGAAGCTTGCTGGTAAGTACTTGACGGGATTTTTTAAATCTATCAACCTTGTTTTTATTTTCTTACAGGGTTGAAATTATTATGGGACCATTCGTGGTCTACTGACGTCAAACCATCCAAATTTCTGAATAATTAGATGATCAATCTTAAAGGTAGTGTTAATAAAAATAGTCTGTCAATTAGTGTGCACATAGCTTCATCGTATTTTATTTCGTATATTTTAATAATTGTATGCTTCAACAAACTTTAATTGTCAATATTATTAAAATAAATTTTCCCCCATTTTTTAAAATCATCAAATTTGTTTTGATTTTTCCCATGAATTTTCAGAATAGCTAGATCTAAAGAAATTACGCTTAGGCTCCCTTCGTGCAACTTTTAATAAACCATCCAAATTTCTTAAAATTCGATACTTTTGAAGATGTAGGTGTAAATAAATGTATTTAATTGCTTCCGAGCTGACCGAAGGTACACAATGGAAACTATGAGATCGTTCTGAAGAACGAACATTATTTATGTCTGCTTTCGAAAATGTCAAGACAGAAATTCGTTTCTGACATCAGGGAACATTTTTAGTTCCGTGTCTGTCTGACGCTCTGATAGTCTTTTGGTCTGCCTGCCGCTCAATTTTTGCGAAACAACATATTTATTATCTTAAAAACTACTCTCTGATCTTAATGAAATTTGGATGGTAGGTCTTAATTAGCCCATTTTGGTCCCATATAAGTTCCAACAATCTGCGACCATTTCTCTTCCACATGCGCACAAACATAAATTTATCTGTACCTATATCTTCAAAAGAACTCATTTGATTTTTATGAAATTTGGATGATTTGTCGAAAGTTGCTTGCAGATAGCCCCAGATTAATTTCAACCGTGTGCTCTCTTACCTTTTGCTAAATTAATAATTTAATTCATGTTAAAAATCAAAAGAGTTTTGACAGATTTAAAAAACAGGAGAAATGAGGTTGCACAAATGGGTTGCAAAAGCACATAATCATTAAAGTATGCGAGAACCAAGGAGCTATGCGCCACACTAATTGGCAGACTATTTTTATTTACACCTAACTTTTGCACGCTCTTTTGGGGCAAGTGGAAAAAAGTGGGCGTAGAATAAAAGGCTAACTATGATCTACATCTAAATTTCATTAAAATAAGAATTAAAATTATGTTGGTTCACAAATATTAAGTGACAAACCGACACGGAACCAAAAATTCCCTCATGTTTGAAACAGATTTCGGTATTAAAAACGAGATGACATAAAAAATATGAAATAAAAAAAACGAAAATGACATAAAAAAATGTTCATTCTTTATAACGATACAATACATTATAAAGTTTCGACTGAGTAGTCTGGACCGATTTAAATTTTGTTTTTATACACAAGTTTGAAATTTAGTTGATCAACTCTAAAAGAATGTCGTGCAGGAAGTAGATATTATGGTCTTAAATACAGCTTTTCTGAGTGAAAGAAGGGAGACCGGATCTATTTCAGTATCAAGAGAGGAAAGCTTTTATCAGCAATTAGTGTAATTAAAGAGGACACGAGCAGTCAAATACAGTATTGTATGGGCGAACTTCACACTGGGACTTCGCAAAGCACTCTGCTCGATAACACAGGATGTGGAACGCTATAATCATACAACACCATTACCAGGGACACGCTTCCATTCCCATTAACTATGTTATTTTTTATATAACATCTATAAGTGTTATAGAGGATAATTAGCCCAAAAAATCACTAGCAATTAGTTGAAACAGATCCGATAAGCAATTATATTATGTACAATCTACAATCAATATATCCATTATAATTATACTAATGTTATATTCCTACGGTTAGATATGGAATGACACCATTTCGTTTTTGTTGAAATACAAACTAAATTTTCTTTTTTTAAGTTGTGTTCTGTTTAATAATGATAGTAATTTAGACTGTGTTTAGTTTTAGTTGTCATGAAAATGTCAATATTTTTTATTGAAGTAAATAAAAATAATCCTTGACCCAAAGCCCAGAGCAGGCTATATTATTTAAAGGGATAATAGGGGTTAGCGTGTAACTCTATTAGATGTATAAACTTTATAATTGACATACGCAATAGATAGAAGTCACTTCAAATAGGGTATTTCGAAAAGGGGTTAAATCCATAGTTTTTATATTTACTTCTTGACTGGTCTTCGTGGTTTGGCCTTTATTTTCACGTATATACCAAGTATAATATATACTGTTTTATCGTTCTACGTCTATTATAATATATTTTATCTACGATTGATACGAAATATAAACATTGTATCTCTGTTTAGATGCGTAGAAAGTGATTCTTTACGTACTTGTAATCATTGCGCATGCGCGTCTCATAGTTCTGAAGAATTCCTCTTCTTTACCACCCTAGGGCGGTAAAGAAGAGGAATTCTTCAGCTTTACGCACGATTAGCGAGTTTGTTTACATTTAACAAAACTAATTTGCTGTTCTTTTATTAAAGTAACTGTTTATATCGAGATTTTAGTGAAAAACAGTGAGTGAATCAAGTGACTTTGACGAAAATGTAGAGAATAATACTCCTCCATAAATAATTAATTCTATTTATTTTTTTCTGTATTTATTATTTAAATCTAACAATCGTAGATAAAGTACGGTACGCAACTCGTGCGAAACTGCATTTTGAGTTGCTCGTGTGGTTTTACTACCCTCGCTCTCGCTCGGGTGCAAACTCCACACTCACTTTTTAAATTTACACCGTGTATATTGAATGATTATAATTAAACTTATTGAATTAGTTTTATTAAAGATGAAAGTCAAAGCTCTTGAATTTCTGTAGTTAATTTAACTTGGGAACTCTTAATTTGTTAGAATCAATTATCAAGAGTGAAGACTTTAAGTTAAACAACCTAACCTCTAGCGAGTTCTAACTTCGAAGTACAACTACTAGAGTTTCAATGCTTATTGATTCCATCCCTATACAGTACTAGCCACCTCACAGAAGTATTTAATATTTCCAAAAGATCAATAAAGTTTTATCAATGACTGAAATAGGTGGTATTTCATAAATTTGTTGGTTTTCCGGTAAAGGTTGTGCTTAATTTCACGCATTTTGTACATAGCTATACGGTTAGGAGGTATTTAATAAATACGTTTTTACTTATTTACATGATGTAAGAAGGGTGTTTTCTAGGAATGCTTTTATTTAAACAATTTACTTGTAGCCATTAATACTCTATCTATTTTATATTGTTATATTTATTTTTTTTTATTTTTTAAACATCTCACCATATTATTTTGATTTAAAAGGAGATTTACAACAAACCGGCATGTTCAAAAAAAAAACACTTTGCTTAAGGCCACCCTACACGATCAATCGGATTGACAATCTGATTGAACGTGTAGGGGCAAGATTGATGGATTGATGAATGTGATTGACGGATTTCCAGATATTCTGAAATCCGAGCTTCAATCATGTGAGGTGGTGGGGGATTCTGTGGGTGGCGGGGGATTCTATCAATCTGACTGACCGTGTAGTGGCTTTATCAATCTTTTCTTCAGTCCAGTGCGTGCCATCATGGAGGACACTTCATTCCTCAGGTCCCCCGACTCTCCTTTTTTAAGCACGCCCATGATATGGGTATCAAATGAAAGGGTTTGCTGAGAAGAATACGAATAAAAGCTTGTTTTTTTAAAAAAGTTTTTACTTGTAATTTATGTATGAGTTATTTTTCATATTTTTTTTCCTTTTGTCCTATCAATCCAGCGTCAAGGAATATAGAATTGCCTTCGCTATCATTTTGAATTAGTGACATGAAGATAGTGACTAGAGAAAGATAATTTTAAAAAGCAAATTATACATTATCAGCGTATAAAAATAAAATTAATCACAAAGCAGGTATAAAAGAATTCTATTCAGGTACATATTTATAAGCAATTAAATATTAAAACATTAAAAAAATAGGTAAAAGTGAATTGTACGGTGCTGTTTACAGAATTAAAGTACACATTTTTTTTTTTTGCCCTAGAATTTTAAACGGCCGCTTCGCGGTGCTCCGCTCATTTTCTGAAGAAAAACAACCCTGCTGATTATAGACCAGGTAGATGTCCAAATCGATGAACAAAATTCAATGGTAATGGCACCGTACAATTCACTTTAGCCAAAAAATATCATAAAATGATTGTCAATCTGATTGATCGTGTGTTTGATCTGCCCTTGTGATTGAAGGCAGGATTGTCAATCTACTTCAATCTGATTGATTCAATCAGATTGACAATCCACTTGATCGTGTAGGGTGGCCTTTAGAGATTTAAAATCTTAATACACGTAAATCCATGGAATTCTCAAAACCAAATTTTCGCGCCTTAATAAACTTTCTTCATTGATCATTTACAATGATTTTAGTAGTTCCATTTTAAAACTTGAAAACTCAAATAATCCTTACATGTGAAGCAATATATATAACATATATAATATAATATATACGGAAGTATAAAAGGGAAATAAGTCTAGTGTTTTATTTTTTTTTTTTTTTTAATTGTTAATCCTAGTAAAAAATGCATGACTACAATAACAAACCAAAAGTCCTAAATTACTCTTATTTGCCCCCAAAGAAGGAGCTTATAGAGGCTCCAACTTAAGCGAATGCTCCTATGCATTTAATCTTCAAAATAGCAAATGGGTGCACTAATACCATCATAAATCTTAGTGACATAAAAGCCCTGATACAATTATAAATCTTAGAGATTGTAAATGAAAGCTCTAATACAATTCCAAATCTTAGAGATTGCAAATGAAAGATCTTATGCAATTATTACACATGGAGATTGCAAATTTAAGCTCTGAGAAAATTACAAATCTTATAAATTGCAAATAAAATCTCTAATACAATTATTATAAATCTTAGAGATTGCAAATGAAAGATCTTATGCAATTATTACACATGGAGATTGCAAATTTATGCTCTGAGAAAATTACAAATCTTATAAATTGCAAATAAAATCTCTAATACAATTATTATAAATCTTAGAGATTGCAAATGAAAGCTCTAATACAATTATACATCTTAGAGACAGAGATAATGTTCTGATTCAATACTTTAGCTAAATTTCAAAATGTAATTACACCAATCAGACCAAAATGTCAGTAATGTTGATATAGTATGTATCTAAATAACTAATGTTTTAATCCCTAACTAACTCAGTCAGATAATTTAATTCAGAAATAGATCTTCAAAATGAACTTTTTTTTTTTTAAGTTTTTTTGAAGTTGGAATTTTATTTCAACGACTCGCTGATATTAAATAGTAAAGCTCTTTAATTAAAAATAAATTCATTTACTTATAATCAAATTAATAATTATCCGGTTTTTTAAGACTTTAAATCCTTTTGAGCGTTAAGATATAATGTATACTAGTATACTATTCGATAAATATTTATATAATAATAAATAAATATTTATAATTCAATGCACATAGTACTCTGTTTAGTTAAAAGACTATCTACTGAAATATTATTAAAAAAACCCTCAAAACATTAAAGATGAATTAGTTGGAATCATATTTTCCTTTGAATCCGTTCAGTATTTTCATTTGTAATTTTAAATGTTAGTAAAAATCAGGTAGTCCAGTTAAACATATCCCTTTTTAAATTCTTGGTGATCTTGCAAGCTTTTATTTAACTTGCAATGTTTTTATGTATGCTCGGGTCAAATCTTGCAACTGAATTTTAAAGCAGTTGTCCTCAACCGATTGAATTTAAATTTTGCATACACGTTTAGTTTTGATGAAAATGCATGGTTAGCTAAGTGACGTCATTCTATATCCAAGATGGCGGACTAGTTATTTTTTAAGCAACTCCATGATATGGGTATGAAATGAAGGGGTTTGCTGAGAAGAATACGAATAAAAGCTTGTTTTAATTTTTTTTTACTATTAATTTATTTCGAGCTTGTTTCTATTTATTGGATGCAATCTAAAATCTAAATTTTTCTTCTTTTTTTATTTACTGTTCAAAGATTAAATTAAATGAACATTTATTAAAGAAATGCTTATCTTTACGCAGCATATAAATGGTTAATATTTTTTCAATAAAATAAAAACGGCTTAGCTATTTATCTGTAAAAACAAATAATACAAACACAACCTCTAATACTAACAAAACACATTGATTTTTCCAATTTGGTATACTTAGATTGTCCTAGGATAGTGATTCATCAAGTCATTAGTCATCACTCACTCGCAGCTGAAAAACCTCGAATGAACAAAAAAATTCAGTTAAAAAACTTTATTAAATTTATGAATTTGGACTTACTGTCCTCAAGAATAAGCGTGTACTTGTTAGGGGAATAAATAAAACAGAAAAACCATAAATGAAATGTACTTAACCATGAAATTCTAATTAACGCCCTTAAAAAAATAGTCTTCTAATAAAAGTGGTACATTGCTTCTCCACGTCCTATGATTAGATAAATAGTACTTTAAGTATAAATTAGTGTGATCTTACAGGGAATTGAAATGGTGCATAATTGGCCCTGTTTTTATTTCCAGTGGGGTCACATTTATTTCTATTCAATTTTAAATGAGCACAGAAAGTTGAAGTAAATAAGGGACATCTTATTAACATGGAACGAGTAGTATTTACGACATGGTGGTACGAAAAATATTGACGGACAAACGGACAAGAGAATAAATTTGTTCCCTGATGCCTAAAACTGATTACTGTCTAGGCATTTATAAAATTGAAGAAACATACAAAGTTTTAAGAATGACATTAGTGCTATGGTTACCTACAGTTTAGCTTTGAAAAACGTACGTGTGGTCGCGGGACGTTAGGAACGAAGATTCTTACGCTTTTTATTAATTATAAATGATAAAATCCCATACGATATAAATATGTATATACGCTGCTAACTACTTATATAGGGTGGAGTTAAAAAAATAAATAAAAGTAACTAACTATTTTTACTTAGCGGGGTTAAGGAAAAATTAAAAAAAAAAATGAAATGTATTATTGAAGTAAGCTTATTGCAATAAATATCTATTGAATATTGAAAAAAAAGTTAATCATGATTAGTTGATAGTTAAAGAGGATGGTCGTAGAACCGGCCAACTCAATTTATAATATTATAAAATATGCCACTTCACAACACTAAAACGTCTGCTTGAATCAGGTTGAAATTTTACATGCCTGTTTCAATTGTACTTGAGCATTCATTTAATTGTGTATAAACTTTTATTAAAATCGTTATGTTAGGAAGTAAGATATCGGTAAAAACGTTGTTTTCTCTATTTTAAACGTTTAGGATCTCTTTCACTTCATAGCGGTGTTGCTGTTGGTTTTACTAAATAATTTTATTTGAAATTTTTTTTTTATCTCATCTAAAAGGTGATGATAGAATATTTTCCCGTTCTGAAATTCCAATCTTACATTTGAAGCTTATGTTTTTGCGAACGTTGCGCGCGAAAGCTTGAGCAGATAACTTTGTCCAACAAACTCATCTTGGGCATTGGTAAAATGAACATGTGTACCAAATTTCAATAAATCAGTCAATTTGTACACAAGTTATCGTCGGTCGGTTTTTATTTTGTGAAACTTGGTTTTGTGACGATCGGTTTTGTGACGTTTTTACTTTCTCATATAAAGAGAAAGTATTGTGATGGCGCAAAAATTCGATTTTGAGATTTTGATGGATTTACACGTTTTGAGGTCCCCTGAGTCCAAAAAAGTGGTTTTTAAAAAATGTCTGTCTGTCTGTCGTCTGTCGTCTGTAGTCTGTCGTCTGTGCAGACGCCTGGAGCCTAAACTACTGGGCCGATTTTGACGAAATTTGGCATACATGTTCAGAAAAATCATACCCCGAGGCGAAATCGAGAAATGAATTTTAGCTCTAAATTTGGGGGCGCTACCCCCCAAAAACTCTGAAAAAACATGAAAAAAAATTATTTCTCGAAAACGGTTCCGACGATTTTGATTAAAAAATTATAAAATGTAGTCCATTTAAATACGAATCCAACGATATAAGCCGTTTTCCCAGGAAAAATCTAGTTCCTGAGAAATTAGCTTAAAACGCGGACGGAGAGAGCCCGGGTTCGATTCCCCGCCCAGGAGAAGTTATTTTTATGATAAATTTTGATGAAATGTTCAATAATATTTAAATGTACATTTGAAAACTAATAAATGGAAAATACTGGGTTAAGTAATTATAAACTCGTATGTGAGAAAGTTTGTCTGAGTTGTTTCGGACCGATTTTTTTTTTTCGGATTCACTCCCGGGCTCTAGACGCTGTAACATTTCATAAGGAACTTCGTTCCAAAAAAAATCCTAAACAATCAGCTCTAATAACGCAGCTAACCCCAATTAATAGTTGAAACATTGTGCGGGCTGTTAATTATTATTCTAAGACAAATGTTTTCATGCGGGTTTATAATTATTAATACAAGTGGGAAAACTAAATAACATTTAATTTCCATTGAATATTCATTATTTTAAACTATATAGTTAGTATGTTAAGCGAATACCACTAGGTAAGTGACTTCAAACTTAAATAAAAACTGTGACCTGTATTAGCAGCATATCATTGAATGACATCTGGAATTTAATATAGCGTCGTAAGAGGTGGTTGGAGATGACTGAAGGGGATAAAAGTTATTAAAGGAGGACGCAGATGGTTGCAGGTGATCAGGAATTACATTGTGCAAGAGATATTACTATTAGAACTCCCTAGCAATAAATATTTTAGTTAAGATTTAATCTTTAATTTCTTCCCGAGAGATGTTAAATTTAATTACTCTGTATGTATTATTATAGGAAAAGGGAAAAAAAAATTACAAATACGCTCGGCAGCCGGGAATCGAACACGAGTCCTGATCACTCACGGTTTTGATGAAGCGAGCATCGATAGCTTCTTAAATTTTACATTAACCAAATGTACACCATATCTCTCTATTTGTCGGTCAGTAAAGTTTATGTGTGATTCAGAAAAGTTGAAAGATTTTGTTGAAATTTAATGTACATGTTCCTTTTATTAATGCTCATACAATTTGAAAATATTAAATTAGGAGTAAAACTGGACGGGGAAAGAAGTTACCTTCATCTATTCAATGGGACAAATAGTTTTGTAGCAAAAACAGCAGCGACATCGATTCCAATCAGATCTAAACGTTCTAAAATACAGAAAGCAACGTTTTAATAAAATGGTACTATATAATGTATTGATTTTAATAAAACTTAACAAAAAATCGTTTAAGGTTCTTTTAAAAGAGGCATGTAAAATTTCACTTTCACTCATTGTTGTGCACTAAATGTTCAATATTTATTAGAGTAAGCTCGCTTGAATGTTAGAGCCATGCGATGTCTAGCATTTATTCATTTGAAAAGGAGGGAAAAACAGATAAAAAAAAACACTAGTTAGACACGGATAAAATACTATATCTATTAACGATAGGAATCGACTAGGATATCTATCATTTACGTAGTCGATTCCTGGCTTTAGGATTTGCCTAGAATATCTATCACTTAGCGATTCCTAAAGTCAGGAATCACGAATCGATTACGATATCTACCACTTACGTGGTCAATTTCTAAAGAAAAGAGAGTTGAGAATCAGCTTATCTTGCACTTCTATAAACATAATCACACCTTTCACGTCAATTGACATATTTTAAACTTAATAAAATAAACTCATTAACAAACCTACAAAGATGATTAGATGTAATACGTAGAGTTCTTTTGTGAAAAAAGAAAAGTTAAATTATTCAAGACAAAGAGGTTGATAAAACTGGTCGGTGAATAAAGCGACGTATCTTAGATGAGGTAGTTAGTTTAAGAGAAGATAGTAATGCGAGGCTAGGAGAGAATCTAAGATAGTTTCCTAGAGACCAGGCTCTATCTTTATAAAGATAACTAGTTGTTAAGTTAAGATGGCGTGTCTTAGACTTATATCTTTAGATTTTAAGGGCCCCCGAAAGCTTAGCTAGAAACGAGCTCAGAGCCCTTGGCACTCAGCTGTCAAGCTACTAATGAAATTTACTGCCTCTGTCGCTATCTTGCCTTAACCCTCCTCTCGCTCCTTCTTTCTCTATTTCAATGAGATGTAGCTTCCTTTTTAAAACCTAAACTAAACTACAGATTTAGAGCTTAGAAGGCAAAAAACAAAGAGACATATACTCAGCTGTTGAATGAAGCTGGATAACTTCGGGTTAAGAAATCGACTATTTATTTATTTTTGCTTCCGAGCTGACCGAAGGTAAAGCATTGTGATCGTTCGAAAATACTAAAAAATTGTACATCTCCTGGTTACACGCCCTATGCTTGTTTACCACTTATAAGGAATTTATTTGTCTAATCAAGATAACTAATAAGGTAATGGGATATTTAGTCCAAAGAACTTAGGGACAAAGGAACACCACTCTTCTGTGTGTAAAGGTGATAACGCTCCTTTGTCTAATTGACAATATATTTTGCTTCCGAGCTTACCGAAGGTAACGGAAGCATTGTGTTCACTTTTGAGAACGAAAAACTTTTATGCCTCCGATTTTAAAATTTCCAAGACAGAAATCCGTTTCAGACATCAGGGAACATTTTTGGTCTCGTGTCTGTCTGTCTGTCTGTCTGTCTGTCTGTCTGTCTGTCGGTCTGTGTGTCCGCGAATTATGAAACGTGCGACGATAACTTGAGTAAATGTCAACCGATTTTGATGAAATTTGGTATACATGTTCATTTTACCAATGCCCAGGACGAGTTCGTTGGACAACGTTATCAGTCCAAGCGTTCACGAGCAACGCTCGCGTAAACGTGAACTTCAAATTTAAAATTGGAATTTTAGGACGGGAAAAAAATCTAACATCATCTATTCAATGAGACGAACATTTTTTTCAAATACAATGTTTTAGTAAAACCAACAGCGACACCGCTATGAAGGGTTAAAGATCGCTAAAACTATTAATAGTTTTTACACAATAAACAATATAACAATAATTTGAATGTTAATATAACATTAAAGTACATGATAGGATGCGAGGAAGCTATGTGCCACACTAATTGGCAGTCTATTTAATATTTACGCATTAAATATTTGGGGTGGTTAACCAAGTAAATGAGGGCCAATAAAAATGTATACTATCACTTCAACTAACTGGTTTAGCTATTCTTTAAAAAAGAAAAACACTTATATATACACTGTACTACTTTAGGACCACTTTATTTCACTTCTTTTTGTAAGTAATTTTTTATTGTCCCAAACAATTTTTCGTTTCTCTTTCTTTGTTCTTGTTTGATTGATCTTGGGTCTTCTTTTCTTTTTTAGTTCTTGTTAATCTTTCGTGCAATTTCTTCGACGGTGAGTGTTTAAATTGAACTCAATAATATTATCTGGAGTATTTTTTATAAATATGTTTGCACTTATTAAACTGTCAAATCAACCTCAAGGAACGTTCTCAACATTACTTTTTAGTTTTAAAGTCTTCCACTAGGTAGCTCTAGTGGCACTGTTTACAATATTTAATTTTTTTTACAATATTTTGAATAGGTGGTTTGTCTATTAGCCTTGAAAGGGACTAATAACCATTTCTTTTATTTGTGCAATATACTCTACCTATATACAAAATTTCAAGTTTCTAGTATTGTCAAGTGTCTTAGAATTATGATGAGTCAGTAAGCCATTCAATCAGTGAGTAACAAAATAACAAAACATTAGGCTCACATATCTTATGAACTACTATAGGTAGAGGTGTAAAATTTTTAGTTCTGGTTCCATTTGTTGTGAACTTTCAATTAAAATTAATTTTATATGTCTAATTATCTTCAATAAGATAATGGAGGGGGTCCAAATAGCTGTGAGTTGGTTCCAGTAAAGGATGGTACGGCTGTGCTCGACTTGGCGGGGGCACTGCCGTGCCCCCAGATATTTACATTGAACTGTAAGGACGCTAATGATAATTATATTGTAACTAAAAGCATTTGATTTTAACAAATCTTCATGCAGAACGCAACTTAAAATAAATTATTAATTTTACTCAACGAAAATAAATGAGGATATAGAAATAGAAAAAAATAGTAGAGTTTATTGGATGCATTGTTTGAGCATTGTTCGGACGAGGATTGATAATAGAAGTTAATTGTAACGCCGAAGAGTGACTGGACCTCATTCTATTATGAATCCATTACTGGTTTAATTCCACGAATCAGTTTCTAGCTGAGGAAGCTGACTAGTTAGTTCCCCCACGGCAAATTCAACCACATCGTCTTCCCTCTTCTAAAACTTACTCAAACTAAACAAAAACAACTAATTCAGGGATATCCCGGCAGAGGGAGGGACACAGACAGACCGCTTCCTCCTCCAGGGAAACATCGCCTTTATAACTAACCAGACTCCAGAGTGCTTTTTAATGAAGCAAACAATTTTGAGCTGAAGTCAAGTAAAAAGTTTTTAGGTAAAATTATTATTTCACTTTGTGCAAAATCACTACCATAAAAATAAATTATCCCATTTGATTTTCTTCTATATTTCTTCCACTGTTTTATTATTATTATTATTTTATTTAGAAAAATTAAAATCATTCAGTTTATGGCCCTAAAAACCTATTTAAGCCAATTAATATTTAATAAATGCCTTACCATTTTTTTTTTTTAAAAATAGAGGGGTACACGAAAAAGGCAATTTTAAAGGAAACATAGCAAAAGATGAATTGATAACCAATACATATTTGAACTAAGGACGTCCTTCTCTTTTACGAACCCCTAGATTTGAGGAAAAATTGTTTGGGGCTTCCCTATATTTTTTTCAGTGCATAAATAGCATCGATTACACATATTTATCTACAAAGTTTCAAATTATAGTGTTGGGTACTTTCGGAAATACAGGTGAGTTATCCCCCTTTAAACAGACAGACAGGCAAATAAAAAGGTCCTTGGTTTTACCAACTGACTCTAAAACCAAAAAAAACATTAGAAAAAAATTATAGCTTTAAGCTTTAACAAAAATTAACTGGAAATGGGCATCAGTAATGTCGAACATGTTTAGGATACTATGTAACATGAAATAGTGATACCCTGAGAATGGTGATTCTTAGCTATCATTCTTAGGTATTGAAACAGGTTTGACTAAAGATTTAGAGCTTAGAAGGCAAAAAACACACATATATAGCACTCAAAACGTACAATTGGAACAGGTATAATTTGAAACAGGTTTCAATACCTAAGAATGCGACAACTAAGATTAACCATCCTCAGGATATCACCATTCTTGTTAACCCATTGAAAAAAGGAAATATATTTTCCGACATGTCGGTAATATAAAACTATGGTTATGGTTTTTTACTGTTGACTGATCCTCACTGTCCTCAAATTTTATTTAACTAATATGTATTTGATAGTAATTTTAATATATTTTGTGCCCTTGGTTTTGCGAGCTTTAAATTTTCAATACACAATCTAGTCACTCTAAATACTTCAACAGGGTCACATAAGTAGATTTCACGTTTTCCTATAACATAAACAAAGGTTTGAACGTCTTTGGTTTTGATTCTATTTTTGGAAGCTTATTCAGGTAGCATATTGATGAGTATCGTTTCAAATTTAATTTCATCTATTCAATACACCCAAAAATACAGTTCACCATAGAAACAAAAATTAATAACAAAATTAACATTCTTGATCTAACGGTAACTAAAGTAAAAAATAAATGCAGATTCAAAATATATAGCAAAGAAACCCACACAGACATCGTAGTACACAAATGCTCAAACTCCAACATTAAACATAAATTAGCAGAATTTAATAGCTTTATTCACAGATGGTTCCTATGACACGATACGATACACAAAGTTACTCAAACGCTGAAGATGGCAGACATGTTAAAACCTGTTTGGTTAAAAGAGTAACAATTATTTGAGGGCTTAGTGTTAGACAACGTTATGCTTGTTACACAAGCATTCTAAAGGTGTATAACTCAAAATCACAAAAAACTGTAGGTAACGTTGTCTGACGCATAGCCCTCGAATTGTTATTTTGACAAATAAAAGTTATCTAAATAGTATTTATTATTTATTAATTTAAAGTATATCTTAAATTTAACGTTTTGACCAAAGTGGTTAAGGTAATTTATGTACCAAGAGAATTACTTTAGTTTCAAACCCATCATTCCTAAAGAATTTAGGTAAATAAAGTAAAAGGCGATTCATTTTTTCCCCCTTATTTAAGTGTATTCAAAAAATAAAAAGTGTTAAATTAAAATCAACATGAGTTCAAAAGCAAAAAAAAGTTTTACTAAAATTATTTTAATGGAAGGCAAATAGAAGAGAGAGCTAAAATCAATATTTGCAAAGCTGTAAAACGAATCTAACATTATTGACGGGAAAAGACAAGAATTTTGAAATGGAGGAAAAAACACTGTTAGCAGACATTGTCGACAAAAAAAAAAAAAAAAAAAAAAAAAAAAAAAAAATGGGGCAACTGTTACAATAAACAGTGAATGAAACACATTGCCGACAACATTTTCAAGCGTCAACCTTGTTTTCACTGAGCTCAACCCTTGTTTGTGAAGTGAGGCAGAGTGGAGAAATGCTTTGATATCGCTATAACCGAGGGGAGAGTAGTGGTAGTCGATTTCCTGCGGCAGGCGGCGCTAGTGAGGCTGGAGAAAGCTTCATACTACACAGAGTGACTAAACTACGTCAATCACTCTGGTACAGTCGAGGGAACCACCGGGAATTCAATATCTCGGTAATGGGGGGCTCCATTTCCTTCCAATATCTAGTTGCACAGACCCTCGGGCGATGTGAGGAGAACCGGGCTTTGCCTCACACGTATCCACCCATCCCCTTGTGAGGGAAGGGAACATGAACCGGTCTCATACAAATTCGTGTCTGTGGTATCTCAGATATTACAAGGTTTCCGATTAGCAGTTGAAACTGCAAACACTCGCAAATTATACGTTTTGGGTGCTATATATGTATTTTCAGTCCTCAAAATCGATTTGGTGCCCACATTTTCCACGGCTCCGAAATTTGTAAATGGAGCTTAAAACCATCAT
Source organism: Gerris lacustris (assembly GCA_951217055.1). Taxonomy (NCBI): domain Eukaryota; kingdom Metazoa; phylum Arthropoda; class Insecta; order Hemiptera; family Gerridae; genus Gerris; species Gerris lacustris. The sequence continues at coordinate 34,549,540 of OX578277.1, read as the reverse complement.
CTCATGTCCCGTTCAATTTCGTGTTATAGGTACACAAACTGTAATAACAACGCGCATATTGCATATTATTGATGTCAAACCAATAATATTTTCCATTGTATCTACCTTAAATGTAATATGATACAGTGCGGTAATTCAGCAACATCCCCCTATGACAATAAAACAGTACTTTATTGCTAATTCTAGCCAACTTAACAGCAGTGTCAGGATATTACTAAATTAAACGAAAATAGATGGTCAACTAGAATAATCTGACTAAATACTGTCAACTAAAAGTACAAATACATATTAGAAATACAATAGAGATTAGTTACTCAGAAAGTTTCCCGCCATAGTTTTAACATTCACGTGTAATGTTTTTTAAAAAATAATATATATATATAGTTATCAATATATCCTTGACTGAATGGAATGTAAATTTATTATTATAATGACGGCCAACTATTTTTCAATATCTTATCAGTGGCATATCAACCCCCCCCCCCCCTTATTCATAGTGGTATGATCTGATCTATATGCCTTTTCGTGACTTCAACTTAAGATGTCCCCACGTTTTTTAATCCACCGATTACACACTTTGTTTTATATAAATGTGTGATATTCCTTTGTCCCAAAGCATATTGGACTGAATATCCCTTTGTCTTAATAGGTAGTTAGACTAAGGGATATAAACTCTTCTATATATTTCCTATAAAAAAAGGGGCCCCTTTTCTATAAGAGGTCTTTTCTATAAGGGGTCTTTTGTACCCTAAAGATAATAGGTAACTGAGAAGTCCCGTCCAATCACTTCGCCTAAACACCACTTGCTGTCACAACCAAAACCTTGTCAATTTTGCCCACTTTTGTCCGGTTTACGATGACAATTTCATAACAGTTCTATTGACGTATGTAGAGGCCCCCCGAATCGTAAGTCTCTTAGTTGGTAGGTTGGTCAACCTGGAAGGGAGAAGAGGTTAGGCTAGACGCTAGACGAATAGAGTGTGTTTAGGGAAGGCTATGGAGGAAGATGTACGAGTGGATATTATTAGTAGTGAAAAATATACTTTGTTGTATAAAATAAATACATGTATTAGAAAAGAGTCTCTGTGGGGCTTATTACACGTATGAATGTCTCACCTAAATATATGCAGCAATAGTGAGTTTCCAATAACACAACGCACATTTCCTAAACTTGCCAGCTTCAGCTCAATGTCTCCACATTGCACACTCTTGCAAGTGTTCTTTGTCGTTTTGTACGTTACTTTCCGCAAAACCATTAGGTTTTGGCAGTACGGTGCAATTGCAACTACCCATAGGTAGCCGAGAAAATTAAAAATTCCTTTGAAACAAATTGTAATCCGTTGACAGACAGCAGAGTCACCGAAAGTCCGAAAAGCATAAATAATTTTCTTTAAATACTCGTGCACACTTCCACCCTTTTCATACCCTCAGCAAGATCTACGTTTACATCACGAATTACCGAGATGAGAAATTAAAAAAAGAGAAATTAAATTGATGAGAAAAAACCAGTCTGCATTTACTATTTTCTTTTGCTGATTAACATTTTTGTTTCGATTAAAAGAGACATGCATGTTGAAATATAAATTCTAGGTACACATTTTGATTTTAACAACGAAGGTTTTAATAGTCTCTGAATATATGTCTATTAGTTGGAGCGTAATGTTGGAATATTTTCCTCTATTGTACAGTTTATACCGGAAACCCTTAAATTACTCTTTGAAGAATGGTTCTTGAAGGATTTTCACATGGATCACTACACCAAAATGATTTGTGAGGAAAACACTTTTCAAGGTTTTATCTGCAGGCCTTCAGTCCAGCCATCTCAAATAGCCCCTAAAGCAAAAAAGGAAAGCTCTTGAAAACCAAGAGAAACAAGCGAATAGACCTTCCAACCTTGACCCAACTCTTCCCTTCTATCTAACTCAAGAGGCAAACCCAAGATTTATTCCAAGTAATTTCACATCCTAAGAGAAAACTGAACACGTTTAAATAAAGAAAAGCAAGATCAAGAGGAAAAACCGGTTTATTTCTTATTAATAATAACCTATTATTACACCGATTTTTACAAAAACTAAAAATTCACGAAAGTACTTCGTTAAATTATTTTAACTCGTGGTAAATAGAAACATGACAAGAATTTAGAACAATGTTGTTGGAAATTATCCATTTTTTTCTTTCGCAGAAGGAAAAGAATAGTGAATGCCGATAGAACTTTCAACCACAGATGACTTGCTGGTCACTCGATTTTTAATGGCAGAGTGAATATTTATCTGCTTCTCTTTCCCTCTTCAATGATAATAATTTGTTCGTTCTTATTTCAAAAACATTTCAAGGCGGAACGTCGGGTCGCAACAAGATTTCTCCAAATATGAGGAATTTCGATGAGTCCTATTAATGTCATTATTATGGTTATTGTGGTCCCATATTATGGTTATAGAAAGTTTGATTATTCTTACCTTGTAAAAATCAATTGAAAAATAGTAGTCTTATTTGTGTTATCAAAAGGAGTAACAAGCTTTAGTTTTTCTTTAATCAAATTATTATCTTACGTAATAAATTATCTTTCATCATCTTTAAGTAATAAACAATTAGCCAGGTAGTCGCTAAGTAAGCTGTTACTCAAAAAATGTTATATGGATATGGTATGCTTAAAAGAGGTGACCACAATAGATTTTTTTTTTTTTTTTTTTTTTTAATTTTTTATTTTAAGTTACTTGCAAAAGATTGCTATTAGTAACATAGCTATTACAAAGATTAATTAGCGTGTTGTGTCGTGAGAGGAGAGGCTACCCAGTGGCAGCACTCCTAACAGGTATTGTACATTATTTTATTATTGTAATAAATCTCTTGGCCAACACCTCTTCAGCCGACGGGGAGGGCGGTCGGGGATATGGATGGAAGCCATGGATTCAACTAAAGGATTAGGATGATGGTTTAGGTTTTCATGGAATTTTATGTAGCGGGAAGAAGCGAGGTCTTGTACATAAGGAACTTTGAGGTCGTTGTGGATTGTGAGATTGGAAACGTATGCGGGAGAGTTAGTGATTTTTCGAAGGATCTTAGACTGAAGGGATTGGATCCTATAAGAATTGGAGCGTTTGGTGCAACCCCATAGCTCAATTCCATAGGTCCAAATAGGTTTGAGTATTGAATTGTAGATAAGGAGTTTATTAGAAAGGGATAGGTGGGATCTTTGGTCGAGGAGTCGCAGTAAGAGTTTGTACCGTCTGTTAGTGTCCGTACGTTTAGTTTTGGTGTGCAGAGCCCAAGTCAATCGTCGGTCAAGATGGAGACCTAGGTATCTTACGGAAGAGGATTGAGGGATGACTCCTTGGTTGAGGATGACTGGAGGACAAGTTGAATGTCTGAGAGTAAAAGTGACATGGACACTTTTCTGCTCATTAATTTTTATTCTCCATTTCCTTAACCAAGGTTCAAGGAGATTAAGGTGGTTTTGGATGTTGGTGGATGCTGTATTGGGATCAGAGGATATGGAGAATATACACTTATCATCAGCGAAGGTAGCTAATAGGGTAGTCGGAAGTTGAGGGATATCGGATGTATAAAAGGAGTATAATAAAGGACCAAGAATACTTCCTTGCGGTACACCCGCAAGAATAGGACATGTAGGCGAACGGGCACCACCACAGCTTACATGGAAGTGTCTATCATGAAGGTAGGATTTAAGGATAAGGTAGTAGGTAAAGGGGAGGACGCCCTTTAGTTTCCACAGTAGACCCTGGTGCCAAATCCTATCAAAGGCCTGGGCCTCATCTAAGAAGACACCAGTGCAATACTGTTTTCGCTCAAGGGAGGATGAGATGGAGTCGACAATCCGGTGGCACTGTTGGATGGTGGAATGTTGGGATCGAAAGCCAAACTGGTGATTAGGTACACAATAGATAAAGAATATTTTTCTTCCTAGAGTACTGTTTGCAGGTCTACAGTATAAAGATGAAATTATTTAGGCAAAACAAAGTTATTTGATTATTATTGTAGAAAATGTTATCAATGGCCAAGCTAAAACATCTTGACGGTATTATAGTAATTTGACAATGGATTTGTTATTCTATGATAAGCAAAGCAGAAGTTGTGAGCGAACAAAAATAAAAGATTCAAGTAAAAATAGACTGCCAATTTGTGTGGCACATAGCTTCCTCGCATCCTATCATGTACTTTATTGTTATATTAACATTAACATTATTGTTATATTACGTTATTATTACTTTATTGTTATATAGTTATGGTGTAAAAAACAAATTCATAGTTTTAGCGTTCTTAAACATTCATAGAGGTGCCGCTGTATTTTTTTACTAAAAAATTGTATTTTAAAGAAATGTTTGTCTCATTGAATAGATGAAGTTCGATTTTTTTCCCGACCTAAAATTTCAATTTTAAAATTTGAAGTTCACGTTTACACGAGCGTTGCGCATGAACTCTTGGACGGATAACGTTGTCCAACGAACTCGTCCTGGGCATTGGTAAAATGAACATGTCTACCAAATTTCATCAAAATCGGTCGACATTTACTCAAGTTATCGTCAGACGTTTCAAGGATTCGCGGACACACAGAGACACGAGGCCAACAATGTTCCCTGATGCCTGAAAATGATTTTTGTCTTGGAATTTTTAAAATTGGAGACATCAAATTTTTCATTCTCAAAAGTGAACACAATGCTTCCGCTACCTTCGGTAAGCTCGGAAGCAATATAACCACCTTGTTTTAAAGTCTGCTATCTCGATATCTTTACTTGACTCAATACAATAATATTTCATTTTTTCTCACCCTCCAGCATGATCATGATCAGACTATAATATTTTCCGGATATATTTACTTAATTAAAATAAAACCTCTGGGTTAGAGTTCGAGTTCAATTCCCTGCAAGGGAGGAATAATGTTCAAGATCACTTGAACACTGCTTCACAGCAGCTTCTTGACACCTCTACCTACATCGACATACCAAACCCGCTCTGCAGAATACCCGGGTTCATTCAAACAGACCGGCCCAGATATTATCTGAAGGGGCCCATATAGGTCTTGATTTAGAAGCCTTGATCTTCCTCCACAGGCAAAACTGATATAAATTTCAAATATTTGAATATTTAACGGCCCGAATTTGGAGGGAAGATGAGAGTGTAAAGAGAGCGAAGTGTGAGTCAAGCCCTCAATGTGAGCAGTGGCAATTTTTCTATACAAGTGGTATTGTCAAGTTTTATCGGGATAAATCCCTGGCATCCAGGATTTATCCAGTTTACCTGGTATCAAGGAAATATCAACCCTTTACTTTACCGTGGTATCCAGGGAAGTAAATGGTATACATCAGTGCTGGGATCCAGCTTCTCAACCATCACCACAGCCACAGCACCACACTTCACCTCACCTCTCCATCAGATAGGCCATTCATTATTATTATGTTAATTATCCATTATCTGTACATAAATGCTAAATACAACCTACAGTCAGCTAAACAAGTATCTATTTTTTATTATTATTTTATTCCTTTTTTCAATTTCGTGGCCAGGTCAGGAAAACCTCCCCCTGGTGCGAACAAATAATTTATAGGACAACATTTTCAATTACAGCAAAATATAATCTTGAACAGCTAACACAAATAGAAAACTCTATATACGGAGTAATTATGTACTTGCATTTGAGAAAGTTTAATACGAGTTGTATCGGACAATTTTAATTTTACCTTCCAGCAAGATCAGACTACATTTTAAACTTGGTCCATTAAGCAAGGGTTTCAAAATTTAATAAATAGCACTACGTTACCAAGATAACTAGAAAAATAACTAGGTATTTATGACTTTACAAAATAATTCAGCATAATTGATTGACAAAAAAGTAAAGAGTTGATTAGACTTACATATAGCTTCGTAAAACATCGTTAATGCCTCTTTATAAATTAGTATTTGCTTTGAATCTATATTAAAACAATATTTGCTTTGTATTCATACAATTTATTTTCCTGTTTATATTCGTCAGGATCAACACATCAATTGGTTAATACAGGACAGGGGATTCGTTCCACTTTACTCATCTACTCAATTTACTTGATGTGAGTATGAATATTTGAACGAGCGTAGTGAGTTCTTCATTTCAGTGACTTGGGATTTGAAAAGTATGTGTTTGTTTGCCTAACGATAACTGGAGTAAAAATAGATCAATTCCAATGAAATGTGGCACATCTCAGCATTTGTGAGAACTGTATAGTTTTTGGAAATTCCACACTAAATATGGCAGACGACTAAAAAAAAGTTTTAGTCAGCATAATGTGTTATAAATCGTTTTAAATGCTTTTAAGGGTAAGAAAAGAATATGTAACCGAAAAAATGTCATACTTCAAATTTTAAGATGACGGCCAATATGGTCTAAAACCAAAGTTTTAGTCAGCATGACGTGTTATACATAAATTTAATTTTGTAACAAATTTGATGAGAGTGTTTAAAAGTAAGTTTTTACACTTATATGACGTGTTACGTGAGAAATAATTTTAAAGCTCTTTTTAGGTTAAATAAGAATATGTCAGGTTTTCACCGAAATATTATCCTGGTAGCAATATTGAGAACATAGTATGGTTGATATAAGAGCACAATTCTACGCGAGTTCTTTATACACAGCATCACTAGTTTCATACTCTGATCATAAGTATGAAACATGTCTAACCACTCATGAATTTGAACTTTGTATGAACCCCCTTGATAAAGTGGCGATCTTGATCAGATAATATGTCCGCGTATTGACTGGGTTTCAGGCGGAGTTACTAGTACGTTAACCTCACGGCTAAGCCGGTCCTTAATAAGAAGGCATAAAACAAGAGACACGACTAATTATTTGCAATAGAACTTAACAGAAAAAACATAATTAAGTATTTACTAGAAGTTAATGGTAAAATTTAAGGTTACCCACTGGTTACTAAATTGAATTCTTAAGTAACTAGAGTAATACATAACTGAATGATCACAGAAATAATAAGATAAACTTACAAGATGAAGTGAAATTATAATCTCCCATAATTAAGTTCACAACTAGAAGAACCAGTAATTCCAGGTAAACCACGGAATTAATATTCTAAATTCCCGGAATTAATCCTAGCCTGTGCTTCAGCACAAATTATAATTAATTAAAATTGATCCAAGTTGGATATTGTTGGAAATAACTTGGTACAAAGTCAAGACTTAATTTATCAGTTGGTGTTCTAACAACGACGAAAGGGAGGGGGGAGTTAAAAAGGTTTGGGGAATTTCCTTCTTTTTAACAAAGAAACAAATTAAGTTTCCAGCGGTAACAAAAAGAAAAAAGGAAATGGTACTGTATGAAAATAAGAGTGCTGAGCGGTAAAAGCAGACAAATTGAATGTAGACGATTGTTACAGGAGCTCTTGCACTCAGGGCTATACGAATTCCACTGGCGACCCTTCGCTTCTTCCTGGTCAGAGTTCTCTGTACAGCGCCACGAATAATCCCAACCCCTTTTACAAAAGACCTTTCTGTGTTTCTCTTCAACTCGCACTCACTCGGGGGAGGGACTAAAACCCAGCAAATACATTTAATTGTTTCAGTTTAGCTATTCGTTTGTTCGTACAAGTTTGTTTGGCTGGGCCAGCGCTGCGGTCCGGCATTCAAAGTACAAGCGAGGTCAGACCCTACTCTAATGTTGATATCGTTTCTTTGCTTCTTGCTCTTAGGGTTTAGGCTTATGAACATTTCAACACGACTACAATATTTATGACTTCCTTTACCTAAAGGAAGGACCTTACAGGTTGAGTGCCCTTTTCTTCTTCAGACCCCCTTAAGGGTAGACCACAGAAATAATTGTGAAAAATTAAAAATAATAGCCAAACCATCTTACTTGCTAACAATAATTAATTACATTACAATAGACTTGTATATTTAAAAAACAAATAATGCCGTTAAAATATATTTTAAACACCTCAAGACGTTTTTATAAACGTATCATCATCTATGACAACCTATCCTATTTTAATATAAATAAATCTATTGTATAAGAGCAGTGGATAGCAATTTTTTTCGAGAGGGGGGGGGGGGGGGGGGGGGGGGGCTTTAATTGGGTGACGATATGTGGGTTATCGTACTCAATAATTTATTGTAATTGTAATTCCTCCCTCCTCTTAACACGATAATATCAATTTCTAACCTCATATTTAATAAAATTAAAATGCTATGAGATAACACCTAACGAATTGTCACACTTATAAAAATTACATAGTTTATAAAAACTCAAGCTATCAGACCTCTTAAGTTTTCAATTACTTGTTGCAATCAATACACAACAATGTCACCTAAGTCTCCTAGTAGTAGGGTGACCATACGACTCGTTTTGACCGGATAAATCCCGTTAATTCAGGCTTATGTAGGCGAGGCGTCCCCTCGGTTTCCAAAAATGTCCCGGTTTTTTTTTTTTCACACAATCCTGGTCCAAGAAAAAAATTTGCTAGTGAAATCCAAAACTGCCTTATCTTATCGTTTTCCCGTTTAAGCCAGTCTAGTGTGCATATCTTAATTTAATTCCATCGGCAAAAGTCCGAGTTGACTCGGGCCTCATAATTTAATGTGCTCAACACCCCAGCCAAGCTGGCAATCGGGCCTAATATTAAACGCATTCCAATTCATTTTTATGCATTTATTTCCATCGACAAAATACGGGCCCAACAGCAATCGGGCCGATTCATTATACTCATCCTAATTAAATTCAATGCATTTAATTCTATAGCCAAAAATCAGGGCCTAGCTGTTAATCGGTCTGGTCTAATTAACGTATCCTAATCCAATTCAGTGCATTTAATTCCATCGGCTAAAAAATCCGATTCAGGTTCATCCGGCAATCGGGTCGATCAAGTTCCCAAAAAATCCGAGCCTAGTCAGAAAATGATCCGATTTAGTTTATGCATCCTAATTTTATTCAATAAATCTAATTGCGACGCCAAAAACCTTGGCCCAGTCGAAAATCGGGCCAATGGGGGTTTAATGTTTTTAGTTTAATCGGCAAAAACCCGGGCCCAGCCGACAATCGGGCTGGTATAGGGTTTAATATTTTTAATTCCATCGGCAAAAATCCGGGCCCAGTCGACAATCGGGCAGGTGCAGTGTTTGATGAATTTAATTCTATCGGCAAAATCCGGGCCGAACTGGATTTTGGGGTGATTAAGTGTATACACACCCAAATATAATACATTTAATACAGTATTGACTTGAACAAGTCAAGTAAGAATTTATCTTTAAGAAATTGGTTAAAACTTTAAAAAAAAAAAATCCCTTGTTCAAAGTTAATTTACTTTCAGTTACTTCGTAACACCAAAGTTACATCGAAAAATGAATTGCAGCTAAGTAAAGGGACTAAAACAACTTGTTAAATATAAAATAAGAAATTATAATTACTAAAATGTCATGGTTTCATTACTGATTAAATAAATAAACACATCTAAGGATTAATCAGTTTATTGTCAGACCACAAGAATATATATAATTATGTAATACCGGCTTCGACTTTAGCAATAACTAAGTAACGACATCACCAGTTAGCAGATTATTTTACACTGCTTAAGTTTATTTATAAGCTAAGAGGAGAGTTGGTGGGGATGGTGGAATGGGGTTGGTCAGGATCCCCACTAACCTCATCAAAACGTTATCTCCGTCGAAACTACTAATAACTTACACAATTAGGACACTACAAAATAATGTTTTTTACTTACGATTTTCAGGCTTTAAAAATGTTTGATTTACATCTAGTGTGGTCATACCTGCAACAAAAAAGAAATAAATTTAATATACTAATAAATACATTTTTTTTTTTTTTTTATAAATAGTTTATATTATAAGATGATATAAAAACAATTGTAATTAGATATGTTTCAGTAATCAATTATTTTAACTCCAATAAAAATCTGTTAATGTTGCACTAACATGGAGAATTGTAATAAAAATATTTCCGTGGGAAAAGAAGCTGCAAACCAAAAATTACTTTCTACGACCCCTGATGAAAGCTCTATTTAATAAAACTGAGACTCTTCATTAATATCATTAATATTTGAAGAGAAAAAGAAATAAACAATTAAACAATCACTTCGCCTCCGGGAATCGACCATAGATATCTGCATTTCTGTTGCATGGGTAAAACCACTGAGCTATTAGAGGAATGGCACAATGTTTATATAACTAACTTGAGACAGGAATTGGAATCCTAGATTTTAAGTCTATTTTCTCCCGAATTAAATATTAAATTGAAGGAGGCCATTTAGATTTGTATAAATAATGAAGAAAAAGGTTCCAAGAGTTGAGCCCTGCAAGACACCTATTTTTTATTTACAACACTTCTTTCATCTTTCTTTGTATTAACAGCATCCTTTATTTTCAGAAAAGTCCTTTTTGCAAACCTTAAAAAAAACTTCTAAATTTATAAAATAATCTTAGAAGTAAATTATTAAATACATTTTTTATTCATTCTACTTACTTACTTATCCGGAGCTCAAGCCCACAGTGGGTTTTGACATCCTCTTTAATTTGCCCTCCATTTCGAACGGTCATTAGTCGCTATCCTTTTACAAATTGTATGATATCCTGCTCTTGCCAATAGCTGGTTAGACTCCTACTCCGTCATAAAATTCCAATTTTAAATTTTTGCGAGCGTATCATGCGAAAACTTGGACAGATAAGGCTGTTCAAATATAGGGATTTATAAAAATAACACTTACACCAGATGTACCAGATGTCAAATTAATCGGACAACTATTACTCTAGTTGAAGTCACTTAAGTCCAGTAACGTTTCGTAGATATGACTGAAATACAGACAGACATACACAGGGCATAATAGGTTAAATTAAAGAAGCTCAAAGTTCGTCTAAATTATGTGCTTATAATTACTATTCTAAAAAAAGCAATTACTATTGGCAACGTGGTAAAGTATTTTTAAGATATAAAAATGTTTAAAAGTTTTATATAGGTTTAATGAAAGATGTCAGTGTCAGTTGACATCAAGTGGAAGAGAAGGGAGGAAGCAAGTTTCATTGTTTGTTGAGGATCAAAGACTTTGATGTTCATTCTTTGCAATGAAGGCGATGAGGAGGGATGTCACTTACCTCATCACCTGTCACTTGCACCCTTACACTTGTAATATCAACTTCCCATTAATTAAATTGCAAGAGTACTCTAGACTCTAGAGTAACCCTCAATCTTGCCTTCATTCCATACATACACTCAAATATATATATATATATATATATATATATATATATATATATATATATATATATATATATATATATATATATATATATATATATATATATAATCTTATATATAAATAATGGAGAGAGAGAGAGAGAGAGAGAGAGAGAATGTTAAAGCACAAAAAATAAATATTTAAAAAACCCGCAATATTTATATCAATGGTTACTAAACTACACGTTATTTATTTCTCCCGATGACCACAACACGGACCACATATTTAAGTCCATCAAGCGAATCCGGTCCTCGTCCTGTCAAATGCAGGCTGAAGAGGGGATCGGCCACTATTCAAATCCACTTGATAAGATCATCAGTGTAAAATAATTCCTACCTCACTTGGATTTCAACAAACATCAGACATATCCGTAATTGACATGGGTTTTAAGAAATATATCACCCTCACTCTGTCTACACACAGTTTAGTATATCACTCTCAAGCTCCCCCTTTTCCTCCCGGACTACACCTTGGTATCTCCTAACTCTCTCACACACAGTTAAGTATATATCACTCTCACTGAACACGTTTGTTTACAAAACTTTTTTAATAATATAAATAGATAATACCTATCTACTTTAACATTATTTTTACAGCTATGACAATTTTAATTAAAAACTTATTTTTTTAGTCCATGTAAATATGAAACCATTTAAGTCGTTTTCGCGGGGAAAAATCTAGTTGTTGATAAAATAGTGATAATTGAAAAAGCCAAGATATCGGGTTCGATTCCTCGCCGGGGAGGAATTATTTTCATGAGAAATCTTGGATAAATACAAAAATCCCGAAACAACTCAGATATAGAAAACATTGGACCAAGTAATTATGAATTGGAGAAAGTTTGGTAAGAGTTATATTGGACAGAGTTTTGGTATTAGTTGTTTGGAATTTACTGTAACTATCAGCAACAAATTATTATTATTTTAATTTATTTTAAAGGAAACGGAAGAAATGTGATCGCCCTGAAGATCGAACACATTTTTTCTCCGATTTCAAAAATTCTAAGACTGAAATTCGTTCTAGACATCAGGGAACATATTTGGATCCGTGTCGGTTTGTAGCTAATTTTTGCGAACCAACATATTATCTTAAAAATTAGTTATAGAAATATGGATGGTTCATCATATAATTAGCCCGTTGACGGTCACATCATATAAGTTTCAACCTTCTGCGCTCATTTGTGTCTCTTATACATGTATGTATAATGATGTATAATAATGAGCACAAACATACATTTATTTACACCTATATTTATGAAAGTTGGTTGAAAGTAGCCCGCAGAATGCCCCAGATTAATTTCAACCGTCTGTGCTCGTTAAATTTTACTAAATTGATACTTTAATTCATGTAAAATATCAAAATGATTTTGACTGATATAAAAAACTGGGGAAAAATTAAATAAATTTGACAAAAATAGGATAGAAAAGTATGTGCCATATGTGAAATTGGCAGAATATTGTATTTTTATAACTATTTTTTTTAAAAAAGCAATAAAAATATTGATCAGTATTTTCACCTTATTTATCATCATAATGAGTTTCAAAACCGGCGAAATGAACTGTTAATACTTCATCATTCAGAAATGAAAAGATTAAATTAACAAATTTAAACATGATATAAAAAATTCTGATTACTTTTTTAAATCAATATCTGATTAATTATTATTTCATTTTTTTTTTAATTTTGATTGGTTCAGTTTGTTGTCCCTCCTGAAAAATTTAATTTCTTGCAAATAGCTGATTTTAAAACTAGATGACTCCTATAAGGGTCCTCATTTTTGCCTAAAACAAAATAGTAGTTGTTTAATCAGTAGTTGATTACTATATCAGTAGTAGATTACTTAATCAGTATAGTAGGTTATTTAATCAGTGATATGTTCCGTAATCTTTTATATATATTACTTTATAAGTAGAAGATTTCTTAACCAATAGTAGATATCTTATACAGCAGTACGAAACTTAATAAGCATTAAACATAAAAAAGGGGAGAAGTGTAACTGAGTGGCTAGGAAACATAGAACTCAAAGCCAACCTAAAATAAATCCTTAGTTGTCTTAATTTTTTTACTCTAAGAATGGTTTGAATACTATAAAGATGATAATAATATCTTGTATGTGTCACAATGATCATCGAACAGATGTGTTAGAAATTTGATTTCCTGTCCTATAACAACCTTATGTTGTGTTGAACTGAACGTAACCCAGTTTTATTCAATAGACTCAACTACGTAGTTTATGTCTTTGGTTTTTCAAACCCATGAAAGAAGACGACAAAAAACTTAAATTTTAAGTATAAGTTTGATATAAGTTACGTTTATAGTAACAAGTTAAAGTCAACTAGTGATAACTCTACTAAACAGTTAGAAAACTTAAGTGATAAAACCTAAATCAAAGTACGATAAAACAACCTGGTGTTAAAATTATCTTCTCCAGATACAAATTGCTATAGTGTTACCTGCAATGAATATAATCTACACCCCACCTTCGCATGAAAGTTATAGCCTCGTTTTAATTATGCTTTAATGTTTTGTAAACGCGTGTTGAGAGTGAGAGAGAGATAATAAGGTAAATACATCATAAAGACATTAGTGTTGGAGTTAGATTCTGTTAAATTTCCCTGTTTCTCTTCAAGTAATTCCATAAGCATGTTTTAATGAGCAGGCTTTACGAATATTTGTATACGTGCTTGTGTTTGGGAGCGTGTTTGTGTGTTTGGATATTTAAGTTAGTTATAACATAGCATTAGGTAGATGCCCAGAAAACCGAGGGTAGAAGCAAAAGGGGCTTCTGATTCTCTCAATTATTAATATCATAAATTTCAAGGCCCAAAATGAGGCCAAACGAGCCTCAGAATTTCTCGTACCATTTTATCCAAGCACGACTTCAACCCCCCCCCCCCCCCCCCCCCTCATCCAACCCCTATTCAGTTTAAATTATATAAACTCGGCAAAAACTAACATACCCCTTTAATATAACACCAACTAAATATCATTCTAAGAATCGGTCTACTCAACATATCTCAGAATTACATATCCAGTTTTTTTATTGTAACAAATTAACGTAAGCATTAAGCGCAGAAAATTATAAAATAAATCACTTAAACTTTGCTGAATGAATCTTTAGGAGACATCATTTATACGTGTTAATTTACTTATTTGTCGGATACAAAATTTGTAATACATATTTACCCCACTTTCATACAACCTTGAAAGCTGCAACTTTCACTGATTATATATTTCCAATGGAACCTTAAACTTTAAAATAATTGGCTTATAAAACCAGTTAGTCGCCCCTTCACATAAGCAGCTACCCATTTTATAGCGATGCTCAGTGAATACTGAGCGAGGGGGGGGTGAAACCAAATCTGTGGTCACGACCAAATACTGTTTAACTTTATTAGTAGAAGAGCCTAGCGCTCTCCTATATGAGCTACCCATGCATTCAAATATTATCATTAAGTAAATATTTGTAATGTTCCGTGGCGATAGTTTTTAAACCCATCACATTAAAAAAAAAATGTATTAAAAATAACCACGCCATATAGCGAAGCTTGAGGATCCACATATTAATTAATATAGAATAAAAAAGAATCTAACATTAGATTATGAAATAAAGATAACAGATTATTGGATCGAAGTTCCTTATAGCACGTTACAACGCCAGCGCCTGGAGTCCGGAATTAAAACCGAAATAAACGACCGGTTACAAAATCAACCGTCACCACAAAATCGACTGATGCCATAATTTGATTAAAAGTTGACCGATTTAGTTGAACTTTGATTCATTTCACCAAACCCTGGACAAGTTCTTTGGAAAACGTTATTCACCCAAGAGTTCGCGTAAACGTAAGCTTCAAATGTTAAATTGGAATTTCAGGACGGGTAAAAAAAAAATAGATTTTATTATCACTTATTTGATGAGATAATTTAAATACAATGTTTTAGTAAAACCAACAGCGACCCCTCAATGAAGTGATAATGATCGTTAAAACTATTAAAGCGGACCTAAACGTTTAAAATAGAGAAAACACTTTTTTTTACCGACATCTTACGTTCTGACGTAACGATTTTAATAAAACTTCAAATACATCGTCTAAAGTATAATTGGAACAGGCATGTAACATTTAAACTTGATACAGGCAGAAGTTTTTGTGTAGTCCAGAGCGTGTAGTTAGTAGGTGGAATAGTAAGAATGCAGGGCGGCTCCCCCACTACTGAATTTTTCATACGCTTTATCAAATCATAGTTGGCTTAGCATATGTTTTAATTTTCTCTTTTCTAAATCCGTATATAAGTAGTAAGCATCGTATACTTAGTAGTGTGATTCTATAACTAACATTTAATGAAAAGCGTAAGGGTGTCGAGCGACACCACCATTTTTTCTTTTTTTGTATTTTACACCCCCCTCCCCCCTCCCAAAAAAAAGTTTATAATAATAAAAATATAAATAAAAAAAAAATCTTTGAAACGAAAATAAAATAAGTTAAAGAAAACAATTCTTTTTGACACAATTTAAACATTTTCTTACGAGATTTTTCAAGATCTGTAAATCAGAAGAGTGAGACTGAAATGAAGATAAAAAAGAGAAAATTATTTTTCAAAGAAATAAAATATACAAAGAAAAGCAGAGAAATGAAAAAAGAAACAAAACTTGTAAAGATGTATCGCTTGTATTTTACTTTGTTATCAACTTACACAAAAACAGTAACAGAAAAAACAACTAAAGTGAAATCCTTTCACCGTTTTTCACTTCCTTCACTTCAAGGTGTGGGTATAAATATATATAAATAAATATATATATATATATATATATATATATATATATATATATATATATATATATATATATATATATATATATATATATATATATACATATATATATAAAACGTGGAGTTGATGGAAAAAAATTTTAGGAATACAATTTTAAGAAGAGAGTCCACAATAAAAAGGAAATCGGTGTAGCAACCTAAAACTCATGAAAAAAATAAAATATAAGTAAAAACTTTCTATTTGCAAATAGAATCGAACCAGGTTCCTGAACAACTTTAGAAAAATAACCCAAACTTATATTTCCTCTTTTTTTACAATAAAAACTATATTAAATATATTTTCCCTATCGTTTCGTTTCTTTTCAAATATTTATGATAAAAATAAAACGTATATATTTGTATTTTATCTTATTTCAGAAGTGATTTCTTATTTATACAAGATTTCTTATTTCGTTTTTTTATTTGTGTTTAAGACAATATCTTTATTCTGTTTTAGAAAATGTTTTATTATATTTTATACTTGTAACACAAACTTCAACAGATACTTATTGTCTAATCCCAGTTCTATACAACAAGAACTTGATTTTTTAAAAAAAAAATCAAGTTCTACGTCCCTGCAGCTAAATTTAGTTGTAATTATTATTCAGTTATTTACTATTACTATAATTCCTGGAAAATTTCCAATCAGGGTACAGAGCCAGGGATTGGTTTCATTCGACGCATAATTCTATTTTCTACAAGGTTTAATTTAAGGAGATATTTAATAATTCTATTAGAGTAAAGAAAATCTTATATATCTTTACTAAACGAAACGGGCGCACGCACGTCCTATCCGTCTAGAGTGCCACACTCTGTTATTGTACTTCGGGCGCGTCGTGCCCTCATAATATAGTTTCTATGAGTAAACACTGTTTTTGTGCTTATGTGCTTCATGCTCTCAATAATATAGGTTATTCTGCGTTGGATATTAAAAAGAATGTACTTTCAACACTCACAGCCCAATATTTCTGCCAATACTATATTAATTATTCTTGATTTATCATTACCACTCGCTAACTGAATTTTAATTCCGTGTTTGCTCTCACATCTTGACAGTGCAACGTATAACTAGCCCTGAATACACACTGTATTTATGAAAAACCCGATTTTCTGTATCCAAAGCATTTCTCCTGTGATTTATATATTGTAATTGAAATACTTAAGCCACTGGAGACTTTCTTCTCGAAAGTGTCCTCTGTGCAAAACAAAAGGAATGTATCCTAATTGATTTTGTTGTTCCTGATTTGCATTTATCTAATTTAATTTTTTGGTATGAATTTGTACTCTCCTGAATGGTCACTATTAAATTTGCGTTCCTATATTGTTATTATATAGAGCTTGTTTTATGTTTAAATTCCTGAATAACATGACAACAGCACCGATTTTTTATATAAGTTATGTACGGGATTTCCTGGAAATATTATAGAATTTAATTATTCAGTCTGATAATTAAGCTGCGCATCTTCATCAGTTTCATCAGTACCTTTAGGTTTAGCAATGTCAACACTATTAAGTATTGAGAAATTTACGAAATTTTCTGATCTATCGTAACCATTTTATTTATTTATTCACTTGGTTTCTGTATTCTTAAAAAGATCGGAGAAAGATCTGACAAACATGTCAGGCACAGTCGTGCGTTTAAGAAGCTTACTACGGATATTCAGCTTTTATCTTGCTTGTTCATTGCTTCAACTTATGAAATTGTATACAGCGTTGCTAGTTAAGAATTTATTTTTTCTTATAGCCACACAGAGCAATTTTTATGATATATTATGCATGGTTTCTATTACAGTCGACATGATGTTTTGTTGTAAATTCGACTTCGTGAACTGTGAGCCACGACAGCCTGGACAGATGGCTGTGTTCCTGGATGTGGCTATGATATGGTTGAATAATTCATCTATAAGCAGAACGATGACGAATGCAAATACGACGGGCATTAATGGCATTATCATTTAATCGCCTTGCATTTGGTTACGATTCAGATATTGACTATTATACTTCACATAAAAAAATCATTATTGGAGGTATAAATAAAGTATGTCAATTTTGCCATGCATTAAAATTTCAAAATAAAACTCCTGGATTGTGTTGTGCTGCCGGAAAATTTGTTTTACCAGAATTGTATCCACCGTCTGCACCATTAATTTCATTAATATAAGGCAATACTGCAGATTATAAATTATTTCTATTAAAAATACGAACATTCCATTCTTACTTCCAAATGACATGATTTGGCTTACTTATAACCGTACAAAATAACGATAGTCGTCATTTGGATACATGATATTTATTTATTTTTTAAATATAACATTAAATCCATCTCCCCTGTAAAACTATCTGTTGCGAAGCACGGGATATACAGTATGTCCACGGATTGAGAGTTGCCTATACATGTAAACTCAAAAATTTTAGGAAATTGTACTTTCTGGGTACAGGGTACATTTTGAACAAAAAGTAATAATATAAATCTTCATTTAAGAATAAGCATAAGATTTTATGAAGAGTGACTTTTCTCCGAAAATTGATTTTTTTTTAATTTACACGTATAAGGCAACTCTCAATCCGTGGACATACTGTATATATGACGATAATTCTTTAACCCGCAATCATGCGTAAAAGAAGCTCACTACGGATATTCACGAACTCCCTTTCTTTACATACATATCATACATATAAATACATAAATGTGTGTATTGCCTGATTTGAATGTAGGTTAAATTTAGTATTCAAGTCACGCATGAAATATGTTTTCATAGTACACTCTTTTCCTTTTTGCCAAGCTTTCCCTCTATTGCTCTTAAAATATTGAAAAACTAAATTTAACATTTTCTCAACGGATGTTGCATAAACATTAAAGTTTATCATTAATAATGCAAAATATCGTCATAAGATAAAATGAATGATAGAAATAGCATAGAAAAACTCAAAGTATACTAACAGTATGCATTAAATTGAAGACAAACTAAATAAAATTCTCACTAAATACAATTCGTGATTACAGAGAAAAACTATAATCACAGCCTTTATGGTAACATCCTTTAAGACTAAATGCAAATTTTCACTTGACAAAACATCTAAGTATAGAGAAAAAATAACAGTTTTTAAGATAATAAAGTGAATTCACATACATTCATGATGAGTATCTTATCGATACATATAAAATCTAAGAACCACGGACCTACCTAATCACAGACTTATCACGATGTTTCTGAAACCACTGGACTTATGACCATTAAATTTATAGGTGTAGGGTCCTTGCTAAAAAATCTTTATTTGATCCACTACCTCTCATCTTGTTTTCCATAAAATAATCTTTATTGTAAGTTCGATATCTCCGGAACTTATTACGCTAGAACTTTGCACTAGAAAATTGAAGTTAGTTTCCTATTATGACATAAACAACTTTTGTAAAAGCGTTTTTTAATCAGAAATTTTGGCTTAATATCACGGCCATTTGTATGAAACATTTGACAAAGTGATATCTCCGGAACCGGTTTTACAAGAACATTGCATTTGTTACGTAGGTTCCTCTTTAGTTCTTGTGTTTTTTAATAATATTATTTTTCAAAAATAGCGGAAATTTTTCGACCATTTTGACTCATGATGACCATTTCCCCTCACTAAAGTAATAATCCTTTAAGTAATTACTCCGCAAGAAGGGATATCCTGAAATATAATTCCTAAGGGAGAAAAATGCTATTAACTGTCGGTGGGTATTTTGAGTAAATTAGCGTCCAGACGGAACTGTTCATTGTTTCAAAGCTAGGTTGGTTACGAAAGGTTACACGCAGATTTCTGGCATTGACTAAAACGAAAAATTCAGTCCAGTTGTGAGGTATGACAGTATTAGAGCTCTTTTAGCACTTGCTACATGGGAAGAGATGCATTTGTGTCAATTGGACGTAGAGGCAACTTTCTTGTATGGACGAAGAAATTTACATGAATTTACGAAAGGATTCAGCGATGGAACTACTCGTGTATGTAAATTGGTGAAAGGCTATATAGTCTGAAACAAGCACCCAGGTGCTGGAATAATATATTTCCAGATTTTCTTCGGCACTATGGACTGAAAGAAAGTGATGAGGATCCATGCCTATTTGTGAGAGTCAACCCAAATCACAAGTTGATTGTTGGAATATACGTTGATGAAGGGATTGTCGCTTCCACATCATTTCGTAATCATCATTTCTTAGGACAAGAGTTATCCTAAACATTTTTAGAAGGAACTGTCTAATGAGTTTAAAATGATATCTGGGCCACTGGAACATTATCATGGCGTTGAAATCCAACATTACCAGGATGGTTCTATATTTATAAATCAAAAGAAATCAAAGAATTTCGAAAACGTTTCGAAAATCAGCAACTGTGCCCATTACCAAGGGGGAAGTAAATGCAACTTGTAAAGAGGAATGTTGTTTGGATGCGAGTGGTCGAACGCAATATAGAGCAGCAGTAGGGAGCTTGCTTATTTTGGGTTGCTTTACGAACCGATATATCTTGTACAGTGAGTATTAAAAATTCAAAACAATTGGATTTGACTTGGGTGAAGCATATGCTCAAGTATTTTAACAGTACATCAGATTTAGGAATTATCTATTCTACAGAAAGGTTGATGGGCTTAAAGATTACTCTGATGCGGATTATGCTAGCTCAAGATCTGGAGTCGTATAACGGTGGTCCGATTTCTTGGTTTAGTAAGAAACAGAACTCCGTAGCTCTGTCCACAACAGAAGCTGAGTTTATGGCAGCATATGAAGCAGCTAAGGAAAGTATCTGGTTGTGAAGGCTTTTCAAAGACATGAGTGCAGACGAGTCAGCTCCAGATAGATAATATATAATTGGGGATTCATTGCTAAGTTAGTATATCTTGCAATAAAATAATGAAGCGAAAATCCAAATTAAATTTCAATTATAAATAAAGCAAGAAACATATAAAACACTTTCATCTGTTAAAATATGGACAATTTTGAAATGGAGTCATTGCTTCTGTTCACTAAGCCCCCTCTTGCTTTCTCTAACTCAAATTCTGCCGACTCTTTGAATTTGAAACGAGGTTAAACATTTAAAATGCATTAAGGGGGAAGGGAAGGTTGAAAACCCAGCCCAGATCCCAAGGTTGGAGGGGTTGGGATATACCCCACGAGAAGGGGGTAAATATTGACAAAACTTTCATTTCATATTCTTATTTTACACATACGTCCATTCTTTTGCTTTTCTCTTTGTTCAAAACTGTATAAATTGTACTTGGAAGAAAAAAGAGCAGCGCTATTTTTGGATAAATTTTATTTTCTCCTTTTTACCACAATAATAATAACAGTGTTAAACATCCAAATCTCAACCTTACTTGTAACAACACAATATATAACACTATTCATTTCCTTCTTTTTGCCTTGACCTAACCTTATGCGATGTAGAGTTAGAGAGTAGCATATGCAACTGTCACAAATTATTGTCATTACAAATACTCGACACATCAAAGTGTAACACTTTAAAAGGTTTTAGTGTGTTTATATTTTATATATATAACATGCACAGCACACTAGTACTTCCATTGTCATAAGCGCATTTGTTTTTCACGCTGTATTTTCAATGAACTATGTAAATGCGAATGCTACCGGTACATTGGCTTAAACATTTCTACCATTACCTTTAGTTTGAATGTATAGAGAAGTGGAATTTGGAATTCAGTTCGGGTTTCAAGTCTGTTCTCATTGTGTATCCGCATTTCATTATTTCTCCTTATTTCTCCTAAGCTTTTCTTTTATCACATTCCCTTTTACTTGAAGAACCAAATAATTTATTTTACCTACTGTTTTACTAGGGTTCTTTAAGGGGTAAAAAAACAAAATAAATAAATAAAATAATGTAATTTATGATGGAAATTATGTTATACATATGAAATTTCTAATTCCATTACATTATTCAACGTATACATCATTGTATTATAATATTACCCTCGGAAGCTTAGAAGCGATTAACACAGTTTTCACGACAAATAATTTCAGTCAGTTTTAGTGTCAATAGAACAATAATAATTGAAATAGAGCAAGAAAAATTAAAGGAATGCAGAGCACACTAACCAACCATCGGTACTACAGGTAACCGAGACTAGTGTTTCATGAAAGCTAGAGTGACGGCCCCAGCGTATATGTTATGTGGTTGCATGAAACTTCAGTTTTACGCTTCGTAAAACTGATTTCACGCAACCAGTTTCCTCGATGAGCACCTTGTCTTATGCACTAAAAAAAGCTAATCTAACATAATATTTTATCTCAGAGCAACAACATAACTATGTAGTATAGGTTCAGGGTTCAGTCTATACCCTATGCATTATATCGAGTACTTTTGTGATGGATAAGGTATTATCTATACTAGATTATTTTAAACATACCTGACCTACACTTTATCTCAGACCAACATTACAACATATCTTCACCTAATGTAAATAAATCTAACTTAACTTTTTATCCAAGCCAAAATAATACATTTGCTTAACCATTTTTATAACCTTATCTATAATGGTTTTGTTAAAGAAAATATGTTTACTGATTTAACAACTCAGTCTCCACTTGAGCGTAGGTTATAAAAATTATCCATGTTCGGAGGTAAACATAGTTTTATAGCTGCTCGAGCCCACGCTCCTCGCTTGTTAATTTCATAATAAATAATTCGTTAAAACAACAAATTACAATTACAAAGTAATTTCCTTAATCAAAGAGAATAAACATATTACGCCTTTAATTAGATACTGCTTTATACAAAGCCTAATCAGTAATTTTCAAATTAACATTGTGAAAATTTGTAGATTAACCCATTTGTTTTGTTAATTCAGCTCAATTAGTAACCACTTGACTTAATAAAGAACTAATTAATTATATTACAAAATATATATTATCCTATAATATTGAGATAATATTTAGTAAACTTAATTATTTATTTTTATATGTGCGTGGTCTTTGTTTAAGAAAAAATTAATATAAATTTTGTGAAGATTTACAACGGTTGCTTTATCGTCGAATGAGATATATGACTTATTCTTGTATGTGGCTTATTATTTCCTTCAATGCAGTTTAGATACCAAAACATTCAAATCCCTTTTTTCTAAGTCTGGTTTTTGATCAACCAACACAGTCCATGAAAACATTATTAATCTGAAATACTAATTAAAATAGTTTTCAAAAATAATTGCAATGTGCAGCTGATAGATTGTATATTCTTGGAACTTATAACTATTATAACTAACATAGTCCGACTTAAAATCTCCTTAGATATAACTTAATCTTGTTTTAAATCTAGTTCTACCTTTAAAAACTTTACAAAACTATATTCTTGTATGCAAAAAGTTATGAAATACACACACAACTCATAAAAACGTAATTGATCTCGTAATAAAATGATTTTATAAAACTGTTGTAACATGCAACAAGTTTTTCTCTTGGTGTAAAGATAATTTGAATTTAGGGTGTAGACGGTTGCTTAAATGTAATTCATACTTTAGTCTCTAGACAAAAATTAAGGAGACCTGCTCGCACATGAAATAGATTGTAATTCTGTATCATTATCATTTTATATCAAGTTTGCACAGATCTGTTAAGTTGGATTAAAATTCAGTATCTTAATAATCCCTACCTCTCAGAGTAACTTCAGAGTATATATTGTGAGGCCGCGGTTATTTTGATTGGGACGTGTGATTCACGTGTTAGAATCCTAACCCGTCAACCCAAGACTTTATGGAAAACGAAACCTTCTCATCAGCACGTGACAGTTTTAACCAAACAATATCGTTTTGCGAAGTTTATAATAACGTTTGTGGATTCGACGTGATTCTGTCGTTTGTCGTGTTGCGTAGGATTTAACGAAGGCAGATTTCTCGTATAATCCAAGTCTGTATGGTTTGGATTTTACGGCTCGACTACTCGAGGAGGATTTCCTCTCCCCACATATTCATATAGATGTCAAAACATAGATAAACAAAGAGCCGAGGGACGTGTTGACTGCGGTTCCCAGGGAAGCTGGAGATGCGACCAACCATACAGGATTCAAACCGTAAACACTGCGCCATCACTTACTATTCCAACAGTTACCATAATGAGGAACCAACTCCCACATCTCCCTTTTTACCATACATCAATAAACACAACATATCCAATTATAATTCTTCTTTATTTTCCAATACCACGCTTCAATGTAAAACATTTACACCCCTCTTCATGTTACCTTTTCTCTCCCTCTCAAATCTCCATATATTAAACATATTGATTGTTTTTCTTTCTCTGCCCTTTTTTCCCATCGTTGTAGCTCGCTTTTTGAATGTTAACTATTGACGTAGATTACTTGATAAAAAATAATTCCAAAGAATAATAGGTTGCGCATCATTATGAATAAGGCTAGTGAATAATTATTTAAGTATATCATACTATTCGAGCCTGAGGGCGTACTTTCTGTAGACAAAGGTAAATTTAGATCTTTTAAGCTGGCAATCATATTTTATTTATTTACTTATTTTTGTTTTGATTTATAACCTCAATATTGAAGGTTTAGTACCTCGTATGTCATAAAGTTTGAGGAGATACGAATACTCGCTTCAGTCAACAGATACAGCAGGGTGGTAAGGGAGGCTATCGAGATCGAGAAACAACCGGAGAACTTTAACAGGATAGTTTCACTCTCTCCCGGACCTGGAAACCTCTGGTTAGCACCTACACCAAGCAGAAAGCAATAAGCGGCGCGGCGCCGCGGTCACTTCCCAACTTATTACATCACCCGTCCGACAAAGGAACACCAACGAAGGCAGCACCTGCCTTATTGCATCATCTCTACAAAGAAACACCGACAAAGGCAGCACCTGCGAGATTGCATCATCCCGACAAAGGATCACCCCGAGTAAAGGAACTAGTAGGAAGCCAGAATTAATACGCCGTTCTTCTCCCTAGTCGTCTGTATATCCCGTGATTGCTTCAAGTCAACATCACGATGCACCACACCCCTGAAGATGCTTCCAGCAGTGGAAGGGAAACGTCGGATTTCAACCCCATCGTGACGTGGATTTCACCGGAAACCCAAGCAGTACATAAGACATCACAACAAAAATAGTGAAATACTAAAATTATTTCAACTTGCCAACAAAGTCATAAAGGAGGTAATTGAAAAAAAAAAACCCATACATACATTTAACCGACAAATAATAACACAGATATAGAGGATAGAATATTATATATGATATTATTATTATTATTAATATACAAATCGGTACAAAAGTACAGGTACCAAATATTAAAAAATAAACAAATGACACAGCCCTAATGTACAAATTGAGGCTTTCCAAATGATATACAACTCGTAACAAACACGTGGTCACGTGACACGGGAAAACGATTGCTTTCATGTTCCCAACAAATAGGACTCATTTATAAAAGCAAAATTACTTGATTAAAAGAACATTAGCTAGCGATTAGAGCCATATAATAAGAAATATAATCTATCAATTATAGTGAATGCTATGAATCTAAAAAATCAAAAAATGTTAATCAAATCTTACTCTAACTAAGGTTCAACCGATTGGGTGTATGAAGAAAGTCTTTGAATTAAACTAGTAGGTCTTTCAAATTCAGCAATTCTTTATGCAATCAGTTTTTCGATATGACTAACTGTTAATTCTTAAAAACCTAAGGTTGTATCCGCAATTTATTATTTCATTTCAGGGGGTTAAATGAAAAATTTCAACTTTTACTTTTTTCCCCGTCAGATGCACGAGTATAGCTACAAGTTTGCCAAATTTTAAGTTTCTAGCTATTCTGGAAGTCACTTATAATTTTGATGATGATTGAGTCAGTTTCAAAAATTGCAAACTTTGAAACACCTTTTGAAAAGGCTTAAATATTAAGGTCTCAATTTCTCAGTTATTAAGCATAATCTACGTTTCAAATTTCAGAATCCCATCTTAATAGGAAGCTGATATACGTATTAGGGTAAGGAAATCCGGGTTAAAACCCTTTGCATCCGTCAATATCTCAAGAACGAACTTGTGTGCTGTCACAATACTTTTTCTCAACATTCACTGAAGAAGTTATAAGAAAAGAAAAGTTAACAAAATTATAAATATATATATATATATATATATAAATATATATATATATATATATATATATATATATATATATATATATATATATATATATATATATATATATATATATATATATATTTATATATATATATATATATATATATATATATATATATATATATATATATATGTACTATATTGTGAGTTTTCCTCTTATTTTTTATCAGAACCACCAACTTTTAAAAGAGTTGAGAGAACATTTGCTTAATATATAAAATACTGTGTAATCAAAAACTTGTCATTGGATTTGAAAAAGACATTAAAACTGAAGCGATCTTGGTTTGTTTAAAGATGTTTTTCGACTAGAGAAAGATTGAATATTAAATTTATTATGTAAATATAAATAATGGTCGGAGTTTTCTTCAGACGAGGACGAGAAGAAATTAGAAAGAAGGAATTAAGGTGCATTTGAGTGGCATAAGACCTCCGAGCTCGACTCGGGAATTATAGCAGGTGGAGCTAAACAGCTTTCGAAGTTTGTCGCTAGAAGGAAAGTGTGTCGTGACGGGGAGCTAACAGCCAGTCTTGCGTTTCACTTTTCTCCGTCTTGTGATTTTCCTCTTTCCTAAGTGTTAAACCCTTAGTTTCCCAAGCTGTGAAATTAGAATCGATATGGGTCGAATGTTACTGACTAGGAGACGTAATCACGACATCTGTTTCTCTTCCCTTCCAATGATACACACTAAATCTTATCCCACACTTTGATAATTGAAACTTAATATATATATATATATATATATATATATATATATATATATATATATATATATATATATATATATATATATATATATATATATATATATATATATATATATATATATATATATATATATATATATATATATATATATATATATATATATATATATATATATATAAGCTATAATTAAAGAACAGTTAAGTGACTTTTTAAAAAGACTTTTAATAATTAATTACAACAAATATAAAATTTTACAACACAAGGTTGGAGCCTAGCAATTACAATAGATACTTACACGTACTAATTCAAAACTAAGACTAGCGGGCGCGTGCAGTCTCGACTGTTATATAGGATGAAAACTGCTGATGTCTTCAATATCGGTCATGGTAACTCCTTCCCTCTTAGATTGAAGCATCTCCTGGAAGGAATGATCCTGGGGGATGTTGAAGGGGTGTCCTGATTGGTTTGTTTCGGAATCTGTAAGAGGTTACATCGTGACGTGGCCGGCAAGCCAAGTGCCAAGCACAACTCTGTGAATAAACAGTAAGCACAGAAACGCTCTCCAAGTGCCGGATACATAAGTAGGCGATGGATGTCCTTTTACATGAATGAAATGAATGATGTGGTGGGAATGTTCCTGAAATGTAATGTTCTTAAATTTATGGTGAAGTTAGAAATCCATCCTTAGGCAACCGAAGGACCATGTTGGTTGGTATGCCCTGAAGAGGTAGACATATATTGAAGGATCTTGTTCTTCTAGATTAGATCTCCATTTTTTTTAATTTTTTAACAAGAAAATTCCATTAAATATTTTGACACTGTTTCTTAAGTTGATTTTATTTGTATTTCTTCTAGAGAAGTGAAAACTGCTAGGTATTGATTTACCTACTTCTGGTATTAGTTGGATATGTTGACGTAATATATTCATTAATTTCTTTTATATATGAACATAAACATACATTTGCTATGATCTAGCAACTGGATCAGTTCCTAGGTCATACCCATTTCAAACTTCACTATGTTAAAGATTGTGTTTAGTATAGTCTAATAATCTAGGTCTAGTACATATATAGTATATACCCTGGTGGTGTAAATACATTTTACGAAGCAAGTTGGTTAAACTATGCTGTTCTTAATTAGTTGTTTTGGCTGAGATTTTGTGGTCCCATTTCATAATTATGACTAGAGAGGTTGGTAGAAAGTAACACAACAATATTGTCACCAAAATTTTATATTAAAACTCACAAACGCGTTTCGACATATATACTCAGACATATCTTCAGATTGCGTGTTAACTTAGTAAGAGTAAATTCTAAACTAAGCTAACTGTTTTACAAACTATTATGACAAACTAACAGTACAAGGTGGGGGTAGACTAGGGCAGTGTGGATAGAAGGATTACGGAAATAACAAGGTAAGGGATATGAAGTTGAAATCCAAGGCGGAACCCAGTAAAGGTACGGTTCAGGTACAACGTTTGTTTCAACTGCTTATAGCTAAACAATAATTCCTTATATTACTATAACTAAATTACGAGACATTATTTAAAAAAATATTGGTTGCTCTTGTCAAACCATAATATTTTTCAAGAAAAGATAGAAAATTAGGACAACATTAAGGAAGCGGATAAAGAAGAAAATAATAATTGATTGAAGCGACCATAGGGAGCATCCTACATTCGAAATATGCTCCGTGTCTGTGTATGTGTGTGTCTGAAACGTACGACGATAACTTGAGTAAAATTTGACCGATTTTGATGAAATTTGGTACACATGTTTATTTTACCAATGCTCAGGACGAGTTCGTTCGCACGCAACGCTTACGTAAACGTGCACTTCAAAATTAAAATTGGAATTTTAGGACGGAAAAAAATTCTAACTTTACCTATTTGACGGGACAAACATTTTTTTAGTAAAATTAACAGCGACACCGCTATGAGTTGATAAAGATCGTTAAAACTATTAAAGCGGACCTAAACGTTTAAAGTAGAGAAAACAACCTTTTTACCGATATCTTACGTTCTAACGTAACGATTTAAATAAAACTTTACATACATCGTCTTAAGTACAATTGAAACAGGCATGTAAAATTTCAACTTGATACAAGCAGAAGTTTTTGCATAGTAAAGTGATACATTTATAATAATAGAAGTGGAATGGCTGGGACGTGAAGATGAGTTAAGGAATAGAAGAATAACCCTTCTCCACCAGTATTACTAGCTCTCTATTATTAGCATATTCTTTAAATATCAACTCATCATGATTAACTAATATTTATTCCATTACAGGGTGGTTCCCTTACTACTAGCCGCTGTACTACTATCATACCCTTTATCAATCAACTCATCATGATTCATGATTATCTATTTTTTTAATATTCAATACATATTTATTATATACGCTCGCTTCAATGATAGAGCCACGCGATACCTAGTTATTTTACTTAGAAGAATAAATAAGATGTAAGTTTTATGACCTCAAGGCTTAGCTTTCATATTAATAAAGGGCCAGAGCATACTAACAAAGCCTTGGAACCCTTTAACCTCCCCTGGAAGATAGGTCTAATAAATAAATAATAGCAGCTACTAGATGACATCTAAGTAACTCTATCAATTAGGAGTAGCGTGCGTATATTAGAGACAAACAAAGACATTCAGAAGTATAATTAAGACTAAAGTGTGTAACGTGGCTTTAAGAACAAAATGAAACCCTACATTTAGACAATTAAGACATATCTCAGCGTTCCTTGAAATCTGGAGCTTAAGTGACCTTCTCTAGCTACCTCTCTTAGTCCCCTCGATTACACCATATAAATGTTAATGAATCAGCACAGCAGTAACATCTTAGCTGCCTGCATCCCTCTGTTTCTAACCATTCCTTTTCTGCTTTATCCCATACCCACTTCATAATGGCTAATTTGACCTGACCATTTGACGCCAAGTTAGTGTGTAAGCACAACACTACCTTCACAGAGAGTCAACATCCTGTTTTAATTTCTAAAAATAACAAAATAAACTTAGCTTCCATGCTTGCTAAAATCAAAGTACTGGACCGTCTTACAAAGTTATTTGCAGAAATGGTAGAAATAATTGAAGAAAGAGAGAGGCAAAAGAATAGCAGTAAAAACTGATAAAGAAAAAGCAAAACATAATGCCATCAGAAAAGAAGTGCGGTTAAAAAGTCATTATTATCCATGCAAAAGATTCAATTAACAAAATTATCAACTAACCCACAAACCCACATCTACAAAAATGAAGCTTAGAGAGAAAATAAATGACCAGTTAAAGAAATAAAAATATCATGATAAATTAGTCTTTGATTAGAACATTTTTCGTATAGAAACAAAGCCTCCAACATGCGCCAAATGTTAGCGCATATATAATAATTTTAATAAACAAAGAACACAGCAACCAAATCGTAGAAACCGCTATATAAACAGTTTTTTTTTTTTCAATTTTACCCCTCTCAAAACTATAAATAACACAAAATAGAACGTAACAAAAATTAATCTACTATTCAAGAGCTTTTCAACGATATACATCATATTATAAAAGATTAACTTTGACATTTGTACCCTTGTACTTTGAATTAGTAAAATTCTATTTGAAAAAAAAAAAAAAAAAAAAAAAAAAAAAAAAAAAAAAAAAAACAATGCTAAAGGGCATTAATTTAACTGAGAAATAAATATAAATAAAAAACCTAATAACAAAAAAATATTATTTAAACCCTTTAAACTAAAACAATATTATAAAATGGTACAAAAGTACGTGTACAAAATTTGTGAAAAAATAAACCAATAAAATAGCTTTAATGTATATATCAAGGCTTTTCATTTATACGACACAACATTACAAACCAAAAAAAATGGTCACGTGACCCGGCACACGGGAAAAGGTTTACTCACATGTTCTCAGCAAATAGGATAAACTAATGAAATAAAATAACTAATAAAATAAGCGCCTCAATCAGAAATAAAATCGGTCAACAATTTTAGAAACTATGGCCGTTCAAAGACAAAAATCGAAAAAAATAAAACCAAAAAAATTCCAAAATTATCACCATCTTATAAACAACCGATGATGATACGACAAAAAGTCATAGGACCAAAGTTGTAGATCTTTTAAAATCAATTACCGCCGGTGCTATCCGTTTTCCTATACGACTTACCGTTCAGCCGCAATCATCCCCCAAAACAGCTTAAAAATCAAGTCGGCCATTTTTTTTAAAAGGGGAAGGAGGGGGAAAAGTAAACTTTTTAGAATTATTTTGGTGCACAATATGGACGTTGCGCGTCGAATGGCGCAAACAGCAAGTCTCTAGCTCTTCTGGAAATGGGTAAACATTAATGTCGGCCAGTGAGTCAGTTGGCCATGCTTCTTTATAATATACAGACATATTAATTTAGCACGATTTAAAGTGCGCAGACGGTTGAAATTAGGCAAGTGCTTTCTGCAGGCTACTTTCAACAAACCATACTAATTTCATAAAATTCAGATGGTTACATTTAAAGATATAGCTGTAAATAAATGTATGTTTGTGAGCATGTGGAAGATAAACAAATAACCGCAGAAGGTTGAAACTTATATGGGACCAACAATGAGCTAATTATGACCTACTAACTAAATTTCATTAAAATCGGACAGTTAGTTTTTAAGATATGGCGGTTCGCAAAAATTGAGTGACAGACCGACAGACAGACACGGAACCAAAAATTATCCCTGATGTCAGAAACGGATTTCTGTCTTAGAATTTTTTAAATCGGGGACCTAAATTTTTTTTAGGTTTAATTTTTTTTAATTCGGTAGGTAAGCTAAAATAATATCAACGTCGAAGAACCAGAGTTGCTAAGGGATCAAATGTAAGAAGCCATTAAAAAAAACTAGAAAAGGACCTGGAGTAGATAGCATTTGTCATGAAGTTATTATACAGAGTATGGACACGTTAATCAACCCGTCTTATAAATAGTTAAACAAGATACTAAGTGAAAAAGAGATCCCAATCAGCTGGAAAGTAAGCAAGATCTTTATTCATAAAAAATGTGAAGAAACATTAAATAATTTTCGGCCCATTAGCTTAACTACTGTCCTGTATAAACTCTGCCGGAATAAGTTAACAAAGAAATAGGTGATTTATTATACAAGTCACAGTCCATTGAGCAAGCAGGTTTTAGACCAGGTTTTTCAACACAGGATCACTTGCATACAATAGGGATAATTATAGAGAAATGTAAAAAATATGACATACCTTTGCTTTTATATGCTATATTGATTGTAAGTGTAAAAAAGCTTTTGACTAGCTGGAAAATGATAAAACATGGATAGCATTAAATGGAAGAAGCTGGTGTAAAAGGGACGTAGTAAAGTAGCGATGTAAACTGAAGAGTAAGGCCTGGTGTAAGGAAATATTGGTCTCAAGAAGATTTTTAAAGGCTATTTATAGGACAAAAGAATAAAAGATCGAAACGTCTCAGAAATTAATTTTACCCACAGTTCTAAATGGATGCCACTTGGAAGTAAGACCAGAGACTGGTTTTAGAGCTGTGTCAGATGATCAGGTTAATGTTTGGTATAAGCAAGAAAGAAAGAGTAAGAAAAAAATATAAATTCAATAGCAAGAAGCAGAGATAATAGAATGATAAAACAATTACACACAAACGAAGAGGAAGTAGGCAAGTCATGTGAACAGACTGAAAACAGACGGATGGGGTAGGATAGTGACTGAGTGGATCCTATAAGAAAGTGTAAGAAGTAGAGGAAGGCAGGCAAGAAGATAATCAGAAGATTTGGCGGAGAGAATGGAGAAACTATGGCATAGAACAGCTATGGACAGGCTAAGCTGGAAAAAAACTAGAGCTCTGCATGCAAAATTATTGCCTCTAAGCAATCCCTTATAAAGGAGGAAACAAAGAATTGTCAGAAAAGCTAACGATTATGAGTTACAGACAAAAATAGAAAGTGTTAAAATTAAAGGACCTTTACCTTAAAAATTTAAAATCTAAAAATATTAATTTTGGAATAATGAATGATCAATCGTTGAAAAGATCAGGAAATTTTCTATAAAATTATGTATGTTTTGTATTTTAGTTGTAGTTTTGTCTATTTATTGTGATCTAGAGCTGTTTGAACAAAAATAAAAATAAATATATTTTTCATAATATATTTTATATATAATATATATATATATTTTATAAACTTTAGTCCATATGTCACTAAGACCCTGTTAAGAAAATGCATACAGTTAAGTAAAATTGGCCCAACTAATAACCTTTAAAACTTCAAAAAATTCCAACTCTAAGAGGGCGAATATACCAGTTTTTTTTTAAAAAAAAAAAAAAAAAAAAAGCTAGTGCAAGGCTTATTAGTGATGATTGTCGTAAGTCATAAGTCGTCATTTACATACATAATTGTGTAGGAAGTTTCTTAATCTTTCCAACGATTGATCTTTTATTACCCTAATATTAATATTTTTTGAGTTATTGATAATTTTTAAGGTAGAGATCGATTAATTTCTACCCACTCTGTTTTTCCTTATAGCTCCTACGCCACGCCGTTGAGAATTTGACAATAGTCTATATGAACTTACTTACTCAAAATGACCTGAAAAACACCCCTTTTAATAATATTATGATCGGAAATTAATACATCCTGTCACACGACAAAGGAGTTATATACAACGTATGTCCTAAAATAAAAATCGCTTAAGTTTCGATACATAATATATTATACTACGTATTTTAGAAACTATACATTAGTCAAATATCGTGTTACAAACTACGTATATCCGACAGTAAAATAAATCGATCAGGTATTAAGGTGAATAGTACAGATATCATAAAATAAAACATCTGTTAATTCCAATTCAATTTCGAGTCATATTGAAAATTATAGAGACATATATGTCTAAAAAACGAAAATTTAATTTTGGAAAACTCTACACCTATTACTTTGACAAAAAAAAAGAAAAAACAACTATAATCTTCAAATCTTTGGTGACTCTGCTTTTATCAGAATACCAAGTTGTTCATTAACTATACTTTTTCATGAATTAAAATATAATGTCATGACAAATTATTGATCCGCATCAAACAATGGCTATGATTTCACTTTTTTAACTCCATACTAGAACATTTGGCATTTAATCTGCACATGTTAGACTCAACCCGTCGTTAAAATTTCTTCTAAAATCGACGAGTTTGGATTATTTTTTTAAAATTTTAATTTTAAATTTCAAAAAATTATTTTCGTGAAATTCGGTATAAATGAAGTTTTTAAAATCGATGTTATATGTTTTTAAGTATATATGTTTTTAGTATTTATATGGTTTATTTAAAGAAATATATAAAATAATAATAATAATAATAATAATAATAATAATAGTCCAACCATTTGGTGAAAAAAGAGACCTATCCAGGAAAAAATACAGTAGTCATTTTAATTTTTTTTTTAAAAGAACTAAAAAATTCAATTCACTCAAAATCTCATTTTGAGAAAAGTAAAATCAAAACTTTTTAAAGGTTAACTAAGTTAAAGGTTAGGAAAGTTGAAAAAAAAAAGAAATTAAAATAAATAAAGTTAGAAATATAACAATAATAAAAAAATGAAATCCTATACCGGAAAAAAGAAACTTTTTCTTCTGGTTCATTGAATATGCAAAAAAAAGAAAAGAAAAAGAACACCCTTACTCAAAAAACAAAAGTAGACCCATATTAAATATCCATTTAAGAGACAAAAGGTGATGCTGAGAAAAAGAGAGAAATAATAAAAGTGAGTTAACTAAAAAGAACTTGAAATAAAGTAAGATAATTTAAACAGTAAGAATTTGAGTTTAAACAGTAAAGTAAAAATGAGAGCCGTGGAACAAAAGCGGTTTAAAGTTAAATGGGCGTGCAAGATTACCTTATGGAAAATGATTTTAGACTTAGACCTACCCAAGAAGCTATTACAATGGTAATCCTTTAACTGCAAAGCAAAGCAGTGAGCAATGCTTAGCTTTTAATTCAATTTTAATAAAAGTCAAAATAGAATGCGCCACTTTTAATTGATAGAGTGCTGTGTTTATTTTATAAAATAGACTGATGATATATTAATTAAATTGAATTATATTGACAGAGATCAACGAGGTCTAATTAGAAGTCACGACCAAATTCGTTGTATTCAATTTTCTAAAATTTTGGCATAGATATTTCTTAAATTTATAAAAATCGTCTTTTTAAAAATATATATATTTTTTTAAATTTCTTAAAAAGTTATTTTTCTTGAAATTTGGCTTGGATGGTCCTTGAAGTAATTTATTCAGTCATATATTTTTTACCTTCTCATATGCATAGTATATATTATAAAGAAAGAATTGTGATAGCGCAAAAATTCGATGTTAAGATATAACGGATTTAAACGTTTTGAGATCCCTTAAGTCGAAAAAAGTATTTTTAGAAAATATTTAAAAAAAGGAAAAGAGAATGGAGTACGTCAACCCAACATACAAGTGTGCTGGATTTTGTAATTTGTATTTTTTTGTAAGAGTTTTGTAATTTGGACTGATATAAATGGCTGTCTCGACAGTTCTTATGCCAATTTGCTTAATATTTTTAAAACAACTTCATAGTAGTTCTTTGTTCGGAGGGTCTGTAGCATGGTGGAATGTTGGAGCATGGAGGTTAAAATCCAGAACACTTGTACGTTGGGTTGACGTACTCCATTCTCTTTTCCTTCCTCCTTGGTTACCTTCCCTCCTGCTTTCTTCTCTGCACTCTCAGCTCAATTTTTATAAATTTAACTTCTCTTTATATTATGTCTTCTTTTCTTCTGTTTATTTTGAAGTTTTTAGCCTTTTTAACGATGTTTTAAGTAGTTTGTTAATGTTTTATTCGGTTACCGTTTTTATGTCTAATTATTTTAGTTCACCTTGATAATGCTTGTAAGTCGGTTTTATAATTTTTTACTACGTTTTTATTAGCTTGCTTTCTTGTTTGTTTGTTTGTCCGGTACACATCTGGCAATCGATTTCTAACTTCCCGAATAGCTAGACATTTGAAACTTTTAGCATAGCTCAGAACACGATGACAATGCATTATTTTAATACTTTTAGCCATCTTTCAGCAGAATATAATTGGTTTTCAGCAAATTTTGCTGTAAGGAAAGTTAGTTCGGAAAAAATCCGCCAGTTATTTTATTTGTTTTGCCATATCGCATATTCACAATCTTCATTTTGACGGGTTTTAAATTTGTGATTTTTATAAATAAGAAATAAATAAATAAACATTGTATGACAGCAAAACAGTAAATACATCGATTATATATTTATTAATTATATTATTTATATTATTTCAAATATATCAATGGCACGGTTTAGATTTGGTGTTGGGGAGATCCGTTGTACAAAGATTTGTTCTTTTATAAGTTTAAGATCAGCTCTCTAGATGATTGTCATTTAAGTTAAGTAAATAAATTCGGAACTATTTTTTTTTCACTAACATTATATATTATACAACAATAACAATTATATTATCAACATCACATACGATTCAACAGAAAATTTAAAAACGTAGTATATAAAAAGTTCTATTTACCTTGAAATTTGTGTTTTGTAATGGTTCTGTTATTTTTATTTTGCTTGTGCATTCATTCTTGGTTTGTTTGGTTTTCTCTTCCAGGGGTCGCCCTGATGAAGATATTTGTGCAATATCGAGACGTTGGCAGCCTAGGTTAACTGTGTTTTTATTGGCCTTCTCCCGAATTATACTGTCTTCTTTATATATATATATATATATATATATATATATATATATATATATATATATATATATATATATATATATATATATATATATATATATATGTGTATATATATTTATATACATATATTTATATTAACTTTTTAATTGTTAATTTATTTTAGTTATTGGATCAATTTATTTGTATATACACTTTTGTCATTTTAGTTGCTTATTTTAATTGTTAAACTACTTGTTCTTTATGTTTGTCACTTTCAATTGTTATGTAAGTTTTGCTTAGCTCGAAATTCATATTTGTTCTTAGATGATGGCCTTTTGAAGGCTCAAAGCTGCTTATAACGACTTCCATATCGAACCTTTTACTATCAAGCAATCTACTTTTGTTTTCAAAAGAATGTTCTTTTTTATTATAATAGATTTGCTCTTCATTTCCCTTATCTTAATCATAATAAATGAAAACAGAGAGAATGAGTAAATAACAATAACAAGAGAGAAAGAGAGGGAGAGAGAGAGAGAGAGAGAGAGAGAGAGAGAGAGAGAGAGAGAGAGAGAGAGAGAGAGAGAGAGAGAGAGAGAGAGAGAGAGAGAGAGAGAAAATAGCGAAAAGTCTTCTAAACAGAATCTAAAGACTTGTGGCTGCATTCGTATAATGAATAGGAAGGCAAGAGGAAAAACCGTAAAGAGACTTGTGAAGTCGAAGCTTGCTACGTTAGAGCCACTAGGTAGAGGCCTATATTAGAAGAACAATAGGGAGCCGGCTGTGTTCTAACCCTTGAGATGAAAAGTAGGAAAAGAAACTCATCCGTTGCCTTCCTCACAGCTGAAAGAAATTGGCAAGGAATATAAAAAGCTTTATTCTGGCAGAGTTCCACCTTGATGATTTGGGCATAAATCAACCTTCGCTGAGAAAAACTGCTGAGAACTCACGTTACTCTCCTGTCTCTAGTAAGATCCACCGATAAAATACTTTACTATAAGAAGGCAATCATCCGACAAACTTGGAAACTATCTCATATTTTACATAGTTATTATAGCTTATTAATTTTTTTAATTTTATATATATATATATATATATATATATATATATATATATATATATATATATATATATATATATAACATCAAATAAATAAAATAACAAAACACTTATATTTAATTGAAGATAGAAACGTTAAAAAAATGTACGGGTAACCAAGACAATACAACAGTCACAGCGAAAGAGAAGACTAAAATTATTTACAGCAAGACGTTATTGTGTCATAATTGTTTTTTATTTATTTATTATAATAATAAAAATCGGGTACAGTGTACCTCGGAACTTTTCCTCACTTCGGAGGCCTGACTCACTTGAGGACTGCTTCGCAGCAGGGGGAAACAGCATTAGGGATGGTCAGTACTTGGATAGGTAACTGTTTTAAACTAACTGATTTTTTTATTATCAATTTAAAAAAAAAATACACATAATTAGTATTTATTTTTTTCATTAATTTAATTATTTGAATTTTGGCGGTATTTTGACAGATGTAAACTAACTGTCGTTTAACAAAAGTATCGCACTAAGTAATAATTATGTTCACTTACAACTTTTAAACTAATTAATGGAATTTCATCAGGTTTTTTTTTTATTTTGATCGTTATTTTTTACCGGTTCCAACGATATGCTACACGTCAAAAACGTATTTATACTTTCAGTATTACAAATTGTCAAAGTTTCAAAATTCAAATATCGATAACTTCAAAATGGCGGCCAAAATTGAAATTAATTTTTTTACGATTTGTTAAAATTTTTGCTGACACAACAAACTGGGTTCAAGAAAGCGGAAAAGTTGATTTTCCGGGCGGCACAACTAGAAGTAGGGATTGATTTTCCTGCCAAGTTTCAACTCTCTAGGTAAAATACCCTGGGCCCTACGATGATAACACACAAACAGACGTCATGCTGAAAACCACTAAGGAAGATTTAAAATCCACCCAAAACGGATAATTCAGTTGAAATCTCCCAAAAAAAATTTGGGTGAAAACAATACTTTTCCTTCCATAGGTGGGGAAAAGTAAAACATATTATTATCAAATATAAGTTATTGAAATGGGGTCAGTTATCATTTAGAACTAGGATGTCCAAAGAGGGAGGCCAAGACAAGCACTGAGTAACTATGTGACGCTTAAAGATGTATCTCTCTTGAGACAGTAGAGAACAGCGGAATAGCCCTTTAGACCAACCTGTGCTTTGACCCAATTAAAAAATATTCTACTGAGTCATTAAGTAAGCGGAGGCTCTGATGCATGCTCTCGATGATATAGATTGGTTGGTGTTTGGGTTTGG
Source organism: Gerris lacustris (assembly GCA_951217055.1). NCBI lineage: Eukaryota > Metazoa > Arthropoda > Insecta > Hemiptera > Gerridae > Gerris > Gerris lacustris. The sequence continues at coordinate 34,510,605 of OX578277.1, read as the reverse complement.
GATTCTAAGGATGTCCAGGCTTATATTGCTGTCTGTATTAATGATCCTTACTGTAGTAGATCTTTGTGATTGAACCAACCATTCAAGAACCTTCAATATTGCAAGTTTTTCTGCTTGATTGTTTGAACAGTTCAAAGTTTGAACCCAGATTCAAAAATTGATTCGCCCTTCTCGTAGACAACGAAAAAGCACATCCAATAGAGTCATCAGTCTTGCTGCTATCTATATAGATTTCTAGATTACATTCGATTTCTTGATTTTCCTTTTTGGAAAGCATAAAGATAAGAAGGGCTTTGGCTGGTCTATCTAAGTGTTCACTATTCATCTAGTTCAAACTGCCACATGATGATTTTACTTAATCTATAGAAGTTCTTCTGCCTGAAGACACATCGGAGTAATACCAGCAATAATGTAAGCAGCGTTATAGGATATTGATCTATAACCTTTAATTAGACGTATAGAAAAAAAACACTAAACTCTTTCCAATAGAACTCGGGATCTCTTCAGTTTTAAACCGATGTTACAGATAAATGGGTAAACATAAACAAGGGTAAGAATGCACTTTTATACATGATTTAAAAAACACCGTATGCTAAGGCCCAGTGGACCTTCGCTACTCTAGACAACGAATTAACAATCTGTACGTCTTGATATACTCGATTTGCTTATCCCAAGATGTTAATTGTTTGTTAATATCTCTAGTTTATTAATATCTTGTTTTTTAATATCTCTACTTCTAGAACATAAGGAAGTAAATAATCGTCGGCGAAGGCTATAGCTGAAGAATGAACGTGATATCTAATTTTAAGTAAAGGATTGTGTGGGGGTGTGTGTGTGTGTGAGCACGCGCGCATGTTTAAGTGAAAGTTTATTCATATTATACATTTTTTATATAAATTAAGTAATCCGTGTTCAGGCTTTATTTTCTTTAATGGAAATAGGTTTTAATTAAAAAAGGGATTTATTTTTTCAATTCGTGTTGTAATAAATAATAAACCATTGAGAGGAGAATGTAAAAACGATATATATATATATATATATATATATATATATATATATATATATATATATATATATATATATATATATATATATATATATATATATATATATATATATATATCGTAATTTATCATATTAGAGGTTTTTTAAGTGGATTTGCGATTCAAGTATAATAACAATTACTTATAAAATAAATGGTAGTTCAATTATTAAAAGTTTAATACTTTTTTGAAAAATTAATTAAAAGCTTTTCATTGTGAGTCAAAATACAGGGGGGAAATGGTAAATTTTTAATGAATTCAGTCACAGAATGAATAAAATTTAATTGATGTTTGGTTTCGTTTATAATATTGAGAACAATTCTAAACAGTATTAGCAGTATTTTTTAGTTCTATCAAAAAAACAACGAAGTATGCATTTTTAACTTTATACATTTTCTTTAATTAAAACAAAAATTAAGTTGTAACTGAAAATACTGTGTATAGAAGGTTACTCACTTATTCTGATGTAGTTTAATGGAAACTGAATTTACATATATTGATTTTACCATTCATTAGTACTCAGATAAAGGCCTGATGATGCCTAGGTATAGGCGAACATTTTCAAATTAATTAAACTGACTTAATAATAAATAAAATTTTTTTTTTTTATTGACTATCCCTTATAGCCCAAGAAGAGAGAAAGAATATAGAAAATTAAGGAAGGGATAAACCGAAGATATAATTAAAAGTTAAGTTGACATCTAACTGTTTCATGTATAACCCAGCTCCAGCTAGCAGGTCCCACGATATAATAAAACCATATGTGGTTGTACACCTATAAAATTACATACATTTTTGTTAAGGTTTATTAATTTTGGTTTGATGTTATTAGTTTAGGGCTAAAAACCAAATAGATTTTGGATTTCTGGAAATATTTAGCAATAATATTAACGATTTAGCTAGTATTAAGCGTGGGGATCAATGAGAGGTGAATTAATTTTCCAATTTAAACTCAGTTCAAGCTATAATGGGTACATCAAATATCAGTCACATTTATCAATTTAATTTAAATTTATTAACACACATTGTAAACTCTAAACATTATGTTATTATAATAAATAGTAATATAATGATTAGAACAAATTATTGGATTAACTTACCATTTACAGGCGTCAAAATAATTGATAAAATCATGTATCTTACCTGCAACAACACAAAAAATAAGCAAAATAATAAACAATAATTAAAAGTAATGTTAATTATTTCTTTATTACTTGTGTAAATAGATAAACTATTTATATTTATATTTATATTGTGATGATGTCAAACTACCACTATGAGGACTTAAATTTACACGGTTCAAAGTCTGTTAAGCGATATAAAGGCTTTTGTTTTTTAAATGTATTTTGGCAAGCCTTGTAACTTTCAAATTTATTTTTTAAAAAAAGAGCGAAGTCTCCTGCCTAAAGGTTTAAGAACATTTTACCGTCACATCAAAACAAGAATTACACTTCACAATATGTCACTTTTAAAAATACATCAAAATACTACAAAGATAGTCCAACACTCTCGAAAAAGACCTTTTTTATATAGATAGTGATACCGAATTAAAATCCAATAATATCTCATTTTTTGGGGACAGTGTCCCCCAAATTATACCTCTAATTAATTTCCTAATTTCACCATATTATGATGTGATTTTTCTGAACATAATTTCATCGAAATCTGCCCAAAAGTTAACTCTTTGCGTCTGCACAAACTTAAGGCATCAAACAGACTTTTTATAGAACAACCTTATTTTTAACAAGAACGTAAATACATCACGTTCTTAAAATCGAAATTCTGCGGCATCACAATACTTTCTCTACATCCATGATTACATATGTGAGAAAGTAAAAAGGTAATTTATGTAAAAGGAATCGTCCAGAATGTTGATTTAAAAAGACATCGGTTGAGAGTAATGAAAACAATAAAGTTAATTGTCAAATAAATGCAAATTAAAAAGTTTCAACTAGGTTTGAGAAATGTTAAGAGAAATGGTTATAGATTCTAGAGTTATCACGATAAAACAAACTATTTCTGTTCTTATTAATTAACCAAACTAAGTATAAATTATTACGTCTTAGGCTACAAACTTAAGTTTCTCAATTAAATCAGGATAATTGTTCCAAAACACTTCATCGTTAATCAAAAAGACTTTGGAGCCAAAAAACTTCCTTTTGCTTTTACTGATTCAATATTTCTTCTGACACTCAATTCAAAAACCCATTGCGGACAACAAATCCCACTTTTCCGACAGTGAAACTCCCAAGAGGGAGTTTAGAAAGAAAAGGGTCGGAGTGTTATTGATTGAGCTCCTGCCAATCTTGAAAACAAGGCTTGGCTCCTGATATCATCCTCGTAGTAAATGACTCGAACCTATTTATCTGTAAATACGTCTTCTCAAGGAGTAGAATGGAAGGGCTTCTGGGTTCGTAAAGGGACTCTAAGTTATCACTCCTCTATGAGAACGCTGAGAATGGCTGCTTGGATCAAGTGGAAGGTCTAACTAACAACCAACACAATATAGAAGATGGTGCCCACTTCTTGTTGTAAGGACCTCACAGCCGTTGTTGGCTTCATTCCATACTTCCACAGGATAAACGACTTAAATCCTGCTGCACCTTAACACCATTAAGCCCTTCTTAGTACAAAGCTCTCGATGAAATAAGGGAAATCCACTGGAATGGTACTATAAACTCGACTCTCTATCCATCACTAATTTAGTTCCACTATTTTAGTGTTCTCTAGTTTAACAACTTCTCTAACTGGTAACTAAAATTTACAGATTAAATTGAAATATTCACTGCAACTGCCTTTTAAATTTAGAATTGAATGGAGACATGTGAAAATCAGCTTTCAACCACTGACAAAAATATAGACATTCTAAATACGAGTTTACTAAAGGGAATGGAAGCATTACAATCATTCTGAAGATGCAATTTTCAATGCAAAGAATAGAGGTCAAATATTTGGTCTTGTGGCTGTCTGGCGGTCTGTTTATGTGTTAAATTTTCATACATTCTAATTTTAGTGAATACGTGATGAACCTTGGTTGTACTATTTCTCCGATCCACGTAACTGCCCACTAGGCGCCGGGGACAACAGTAAGTTCTTCACAACTATTAAGATGGTGGGTGAATATATTTTAAAACAAGGCATTGTGAAGCTAAAACATGTTTCATACTGATGGTCATGTTATCAAGTGGATGTGTGAAGTGGCCGACCGGCCGACCCTCCCGTGTTTGTTCAATGGACCCTCCAACGTGGTCTAAGTTAGGCCATAATCAGGCTCAATTTGGTTTCAACCTCCCGGTTAAAAAAAAAAGAACCCCTTGAATAAAAGCAACGCTGGAATCTACCCAAGGCTTTTTAAAGGTAAATGGATAAAACTTTGTTTCCACAAATAAAGCAGTTTAAAAAAAAACAAGGGAGAATTAGTCAAGAGCGCAGATGTGTCAAATTAACCCGGGGGGGGGGGGTTGGAGAGGGAAGCCTGAGATGCTGACTAATTATATGAGATTAGTGTCTGGACCCAAATTCCTATTCTGTCTTGCCTACCTCTCTAACACACTCATCCTTTCTACATTCCTTTAGGCCTGTACAAACATACTGACACACGCACTGAGGAAACAGTAAACATCGTAATTTATCTGTGTTTCAACCACTCACGCTAAAATCACACACATTGCTGTTCACATTGCTTTAATAGATATCCATAAATATCACCCACTTTCCATTCTATTCTATTGTAACATTTTCTTGGTTATTAAGTTTGCATTTATTTTAATCAAGCTGACGACTTGTATCTTTCAGATTTTTATAATTTATCGATGTGAAGATTAATACTTAGATTAAAATAATAAATATTTCCACGTTTCTGTTTTTCTTTATGTGTAATTTTTATTTAAAATCGTATTTAGTCAAATAGTATTAGGCGTATCTATTGTCTGGAATTGTAGAGGTTTATCTACTGTGAATAAAATAAAATTGAGGAAAGCAAAAATAAAAATACATGTAGATTTACCAACGTTTCGGAAAAATGTATTCCTTTCCAATTTTATGTCAGAAAATCTAAACTTTTTTTTTTATTTTTGACTGATTCTCAAATTTATATGATGGGGCTGCAAAGAATTTAAAGGAGGTTGTTTAAATTGACCTTTTTCGATTTTAACCAGTTTCACATTAATTTTAATTCAATGGCTACATTCATGTTTTTTACGAACTTCCTAATGTATATTTTAATTTTTGACTGATCCATCCTCAATTTTTACTCAGTATATTTCAATCCAGTGTCTTTACCGTAGGATCATCAGTTCTAAATTTAATTAGGTTTGGTTTTAGTTCTCAAGATTTTTCATTTATTGTGAAAATGAAATGTGGTTTTTCGGGACATTAAATGGATCAAATTCGCTTTTTTAATTTTAATTTCGAGTTTTTTTTTAAATAATTTTAATTAAAAATACCAATTTTATTTTAATTCAATTTAAATTAGAGATTGTTTTTTTTTCTTTTAATATATAATTGAAATCAAAGGGGGAATGGGCGAAATAGGAGGGACTTTTAATTAAATATTATTCCTGAGAGGGATTGTGTAGAAGAGTTGGAATTAATTGGATTGAATAACTACTGGATTTTTACTTGTTTAACAAATGCAACAATTAGCTAATGATGGCTAACAAGTCACAAAGCTCTTAGCCAAATAAATTTAAAAAATAAACTCTTGCTTAACTTTCTCTCTAGACTTATAACATGTAAAGTGTAGAAGTTCAGTAAGCTTCTATTTTAGTTCCTTCTACTTAAGTTTTAGTTCCGAGCCGACGGCGAGGATAGGCTAAACAAATTTACTGCAGAGGCGAAGCCAAGGCAGGAAAATTTTAATTACCTGCTAAGGTGTAACCGAAGCAGGTAATCTTTAAACGAATCAGGAATGTTTCCTTTGCTGCATAGTTACATATAATATTTTATCTACTAACGGCAGAAAAATTACACTAATTATTATATTCCCTTTTTAATATATAAAAATTTAAAGAAATTAAAGTTTAAAAAAAAAACGAAAGTTTGAGCCACCAAGAAAACAAAACAAAGGCAAGACGAATTCAGTGTTGTCACTCTTTTTGATTAGGTGTATTTTATCTTAACTTTTAGCGATTTTTTAAAAATAATCACTATAATTATTTATTACTATAATTATTTAAGTTATTTAAAAAAAATATATATAAATATATAGAAGAACATTAGGATTAAATATACAAAAATTAACGATGTGGGAGAGTTTATCTCCTGGACTATTACAACGAAGTTCTCTATATACAGTATATTTTATAAAGTTCTTGACTTTTAACAGCGTAATTTACCGTACAAATGTCTACAAGAAAATCATCACTTTCAGAAAAAATGAATCTATTATAAGACGTAGATAGATAGGTCCACCTGCGAGGGCAACTTTCAACAGACTACTAAATTTCCGAAATATCGGAGTGTTTTTAAAGATATAGGTGATAATTAAAAAAAACTTAGAGCGCAAATGAAAGTAAAACCAATAGTGCAGAATGTTAAATTTATTAATATAAATAAATATCAAGACCCAACATTTTATTAATTAATCTTAAATAAAACAATAATTAGCATTTTTTGTTATCATTAGCCTATTGCAAGTCAGCGAGAAAATTTTTGAAAAAAAAGAATGAACTTATCTGTAATAATTTACGACTTTACCGGAAACAATTAATCCAAGGATTTACCAAGTGGAAGAAAAGCCATCGATTGCTTTCATAATAAAAAAGAAAAAAGTTTAAAAAAAAAAAAAAAAAAAAAAAAATGTATCATAGATATATTTTAATTTTTCCCCTGTTACCCGGTAGTTTGGTTGGTTTCCTAGTGGCGTCAGGATGAGTTGGTTTGGGAAATGATTCAGTGAAATAGCGTTCATCCAAGCCGAAGTATTCGATAAGTAGCTTAGCTTTGATTTATGCTATGATATATTCAGCTTAGTCTGTGCAGAAACTCGAACAATTCACTATTTTTCTACCCAATATATTTATGTCTTTAGTTATTTTTTTAAAATACATTTTTTCAACTTTTAACTTAAATAACTGTCAACAGTAAGTAAATATTTCCGTAATTTATTTCTCGCTCTAGTTTTTTATCAATCTTTTTTTCTTTTTTTCCTTTATTTGTTATATTTTAGTTTAGATATTCATTTATCTATTTTTTTCATACTTTTGTATTAATTATTGGTATCTATTCGTATACTTGTGCTCTGGTACGGAATATGTTGTAACATCAGTTAGTGATAAAAGCGGGTAGAAATAAACTAATATCCCAATCATTACATATGTAGTTAAATAAAATTACTAAAAACATATGCTTAAAGAAATATTGTCATTAATTACATTATTAATTCTTTTTTATACTGTTACTACCTGAATTTCTTTTCTCCGCTAAGGAGTGTCATATTTTTAATTTGACAACTTCGTTTGCTTTCAAGATTATCTACACTCCCATTTGGGATTGAATTTCAAAAAAAATCCTTATGAGCAGGCATTATTGTAGAAATTATCACACCAAATACATATAACGTATTTGTATTGTTACTGCCGTCTATAGGGTTGTAATATATACCCAGAAACGGTGTAAGAAAAATATGAAGACCAGTGCAGCGAGAGACAATATTACCAGATTTTGCGATATTTTGTGGCACAGGGTGCAAAAAATAGGACTGCATGGGAAAAGATGGAAGAGGTCTATCCCCTTAAATGGGCTAAAAAAAGTAATTAGATTATTAAAAAAAAAGAAAATAAAAAAGAATGTTGGCACATCTATTAAGCTTTAAAATGATACCAAAAATATTAAACAAGGGTCCATCAGAAATAGTGTTAATAAACAAATCCATGATTAGAATGTAGTTGAGAAAGGGCTGGGAGAGTATAAAGAACAATGAAGTCAGACAGTTTCCGCTCTCCAAGCCCTATCTTTGCTGTTCTTTTTGTTTCATTCCAGGTGATGTGCATTTTTAACTATCAATTTAAGTTTTATGCATAAATTAATTATAATTATGCAATTACAGGACGGGGGATCGGCCACTTTACTCATCTGTACTCAATGTTGATCATTGGTGTAAAACAAGTCTCACCTCTCACGAGTTCGAACCAGTTATGTTGGTGCTTTGACCTAGGTTTTAGGCAAGTTGATAGAACGCTAACCAGTAATAGGTATTATTATTTAATAATATATTACTTTATCAACCCATTTTACAGTGAAAAAAAAAAAAAATAAATAAATACTAAATTTTGTATGGTCCATTAACAAAAAATCAGATGAAGGAAGAAAACAAAATTATCAATTTCACAAAGTTTTCCCTTTTTATGTTAAAAATAGCTTTAGAAAGAGGTTGTTTTGCCTGAAAACGAGTCCAACATTATAGAATATAGTAGCTCTGTTATCACCAAGTCTGTAAAACAAACTTTATTATTGATCAATAACAATAACAATTGATATTAGTGAATAGAAGAAAAAAATCCATGTACTTGTACCTCGACTTTTATTATCAGTCATATTCTGTTTATAGTTAGCAACCTTTTTTAAAAAAAAGAAAAGCCTTTATATTACTACGAAAGTAACAGTTTTCAAAAAAGGAAAATATGAAATGTATTTCGAATTTTAAAAAATAAAAAATAAAATAAATGTGCCTATTTAATTTTACGCTTTATTCTTGTTAGGTGCGCAAAGAAAAAAAAAGTAAATTATAAAAAGAATAAAAATGAATGAGAGAGAGAGAAACAAGAAATGAATACCATTAGGATATACGAGTGAAGCTTTATTAAAGAATAAATTTTCTCAGCTTGAAAATAACATCTTCAGCTTAAACGTACACTGTATTAAAATGACCTACTGCTTCCTTTTTTCTAATTTAAAGTAAAGAAAATGTTTTATATGCATTTATATTTATATTAGTTCTCGTTTACTAAGACTCAATAGTGTAAAAGGATTACGTGTAACATAAATAATAAGAAATTTATCACCAAAAGTACGTGATAATATAAGTAATGAATAATACAAAGAAGTTCTGGAAGACGTCTCGGAACTTTTCCTCACCAAATAATTTCAAAATGGCGGCAAATATTAAATTGAAATGAAGAATTACTTATCTTATTAAAAAAAAGTTATCCGACAGACGCGAGCCAGAGAAACGAGATACAAAATGTTCCCTGATTTCTAAAACAGATTTCTATCAATGGATTTTGACTTAAATAACAAAGAGGTGGAGGGGGTAATTAAGAAACAGACTTTAATGGAAACGTTACATAACTAAGCTATATATAGATATTATTTATTTTTAGTAGGTATATTAAAAAATTATTTAGTGTACATTCTAATTGAGTTTAGATAGGAGAGTCAGAAGCGATATGACCTCTCTGTTACAAATATGAGAAGTTAATTTAATATCAATAGCATGCAAATGTTAATTATGCTCGTATATCAATATGAAGCAAGACGTATTGCAAACCATTCATATGTTTCTACTATTATAAATCTTATTGCACACCGTAATTCTCTGGTTTCGTGTAACCGATAATTTATATCATTCATTACATTTATCATTGCTTTGTTTTAAACGAATTGCATAAAAGTATAAGAGTAGTAACAAAAAAAACAACAGTAACTGCTAGTAATTCTATAAATAAATTACCGCCACTGGGACTGGCGTTAACTAACGCCACCAATAAATTTACTACTACTGATAGTTGCCTTATTTATAAAGCAGCATTTTGAAATAGTCAGCCAACTAGTGGGTCACAGCTTCCTCGCATCATGTCCTTTATTGTTGTTCTGCTTCAATCAATTATTTTATGATTCACATAATGTTTTCTAAATATTTGCTTCCAAGGATACTGAAGGTAACGGAAGTTGTGTGATCTTTTTAATGAACATACATATTTTGTCTTCGAGTTCATAAATTCCAAGACAGTTATCTGTTTCAGACATCAGTGCAATTTTTATTTATTTTTTTTAATCGAATAAAAGTAATATATAATGTGCGCATGCGGTTGAAATTAATCTGGCGCAATCTGCGGGCTACATTCGACAAACCATCCAAAGTAATTAAAGATCACGAATACTTTAGACAAGAAAACAGATTTTTCTACAAGTTACAATGTTTATTCATACATCAGACCAGTGTCGGACTGGCAGCTTTCTGGGCCCTCGGCAAAATTTAGTCGTGGGCCCTCTCCCATGTTTTAATTTTTATACTGAATATACATCATGGTAATTTTAATTTTGTAGAGGATTATTTATCAAAAATTAAATATGACATCATATGCCCTTCTTAGGTAACAATACATTTTTTATTATTTTTTTTTAGAAGAGGGAATGGTTATATCATTTTATTTAATGTAAGAATCAAATTTTAATACATTTTTTGCAACATAATGTCAATGTATAATAATTGAAAAATCAAACTTGATTTGAAGAAAATTACTTTGAAGGGGGCAATAATAATAATGTAGGCTTACATAATACAATGAAACTGACTGTGCTTGAAATATTTTTTTTTTTTTAATTTCTTTACATAGTTAAAAGATATTCACATCATTAGAATTTTCCTAAGTTCGTCTCTTGTACATCTTCTTACATCTCTTGTACATTTTCTCTCGCAATTGCATCTATTATTTCACGTTTGTTAATATTTTTGGTTTAAGTCCCTTTTTACATTTCATTAGTATTAAATAACTTACAAATTCCTGGACGAGAGAATACCAGTCAAAATCGTCAGAAAATGGTTCAAAATCAATTATTGAACTAAATTATTTTTGCCTGCATTACTATCTAGTAGCGCCAATTTTTTGTAGTCTATATGGTATTTCTTGATGACTGTTGGCGTTTTCTTTCCAAAAATGAATTGTTTTTTAGGACTGACTGAGGAAACAAGCCATTTATTCCTTCAGACCAAATACGTTTTCGCCCTTAAGATAAATCAGTGTAGAATCATAACCATTAGATTTAAATTATTCAGGGGGTGTATATCGAATTCGGGTTTTCTTTCTTCAGATGAGCGATGATTGTAGCCTATTATAACGCAATAACAACCTTTCATGTTGACAGCTTCATCAAAAGAACAAGCTGCTACATCTGTCAGAGAGATTTCATAGTTCGTTAAATCTAGTTTAATTTTTTGTGGCCAAAAATGTTTTCCCACTGGAATGTAGTACGACACACGACACACAAGTCAAGAAGTCTCTCATAGACCTTACCTAGCTCTACTTACTGAACACAGGTAGCCAGTTCGTTCATGACTGCCATATCTTGTGTAGAATCGATTATCAAACTGAAGATAAATCTTTTAAAAATACTTTCCTCTTAATGTTGCCTGTAGTCTTTATTAATTTATTGTTACAAGTTTTAGACAATAATGTTTCTTCTTACTTCTTACTCCCCGGCAATTCTTACTTCTTAAGTTCTGTCATTTGTTTTCTTCTTACAATGTTCTGTAAATTGTTCAACGTGAGTTTTTCAAAAGAATGTCTTATTTTTGATATTAACAAGACACAGATTGCTAAAAACAGATTGTTAAAAGATTCAGTGTCACCAGCGTCAGGCCGCCAAACTGAGATTCTATAGTCGTGAATTGGATAGATGAGTATACGTGGTCCATCTATTAATTAATTTTCAAAGTATCGTTTTTTCAATTACATATTCTACAATTAGGGGGCCCGAGTGGCCTAGGGTGTTTTTATTTTATTTTTTTAATTTGGGTAATAGAGTCATTTGATATTTAGGCTTATAAAATAAGCTAAGTATGTATAGAGTCGAAATATTTTCATCATTACTGTCCTCCACTATCTATCATATCCAGATTCAGATGAACTAGACCTGGACTGTTTATTAATTTTATCGATGAACTGTAAAGCAATCGCAAAAATCAACGAATCTTTCAGGAACCAACCAGTATATAACTACAGATACTGCCTACTCTACTGTCTAGACTCTTGACAGTCGGCCGTCGGCCATTTGTTATTTTATAAGTTGCAACAGAAACGCTGGAACGGGGAACAGTTGACACACACCGTCTTTCTTTCAAACTATCGATATCTCACACACTTCGTTTCTTCCATCCATGTTTTAGTTCCATTCTATATATTCATAACGTACGTAGATGGTTTTGTCAATAGTCATACTACACCACTAATCGAATTTACTTTGATATTTATGCCTATCGATAATTTATTTCAATTGAATTGATTACGGCATTGGAGAAAAATATTTAAAAACTATGATTTTGTTTAACTTCGTGGGCCCTTACTGGGGCCCCTTGAGCCCGTGGGCCCTCGGCAAATGCCGACTTGCCGACCTGGCCAGTCCGACACTGCATCAGACAGTGATAAAGTAATTTAATCGTTCCTACGTTGTCTTTTATTTGTGCATGCATTGTTCTTATTTGGAATGCATGCCTTCGTTGTCCCACTTTGCCATATTTTTCTAGATTACTTTACCAATGACAAAATTGCATGAACTCTTGATCTTGGTTATTATCCAGCTAAGCGAGATTGTAATGAGAAAACATTGTTAAGTTTCATTGTAAGTTTATTATCTTACATAAACAATATCTTATATTATAACGAGTGAAGGGGATTTCTAATTATAATCTAAATGTTATTAGACAACTATACTTGGAAGTGAGAAGATGATAGCAACGTGACTCCTGTTCTGCTATACATATATACCTCTCATATCAGTAAACATTAACAACGGATTTGTAATATCAACTAATATTTTGCTCTAGTTTCAAGAAATTGTCCCACAGGGTTTAAAGCGTCATTTCCAGTCACGATAATTTCTAAACTAAGTTCACTATTATAACCATTTTCTAATGTAATCCTAAGCAACGATTTAAGTTCGCACAAAAGCATAAACGACGTTAACTTACATCTCAAGTTAATACATTATAATCAATTTTTGATCGTAATTCTAAACAAAAATCACAGGGAAGTACTTGTTAGGGTTTCGTAGATTTTTAAGCATATACGTTATTATATTATAAAAAAACTTTTATTTATTTCCCCACACTGCTCTATATGATAATAAACAAATCTTCTGTCCCCCTCTCTATTCTCTTTCCCAAATCACTGTACACGTTTAAATTTAAAAACATTTTCTGGCTGGGCAAAAACGCCAAAGACACTAAAATTAAATGCAGTGTCGTATACAAATTTGTATCCCTGTGCTGCGACTTTCTTTTTTCAAATGAAAAAATAATATTTATTATTTGATTTAAGTTTGTCGCGTGAATTTGCTAAGTCAGAAAATGTTTTTAACTTTAAACGTGAAGAGTGATTTGGGAAAGAGAATAGAGAGAGGGGCAGACAAACATCATGTACTTGCACTGGATAAATTAGACCTTAGATACTATTATTATTATCACTGAGTATACTTCTACCAATTCATTAAAACATAATCTGTCACGCAATAGAACCTTTCTTAACCATTAAATCAACCAATAATTGTCAACAATTTAAAAATTTGCTTTACGAAAATAACAGAGAAATTATGAATGAAGAAATAATAGTTAATTGGAAAAAACCAAATTCAATTTTACTTTCGTTATTTAATTAATTTCTTGGAATAAGCAAAAAAATATGCACACTAAGTTAATAATTGATCAATAATAAAAGTATTTATACAATGTTAAAAAGTAAATTGTTATCATTAAGCTATATTGACAGGTGTAAGATAACATGCCTTGTGAAAAGAGTGACCTTAACAGTAAAATAATAAATGCTATAAATATATAATTTGATTGTCAGTAGTTCCTTAGTATTCGAACGACCATTTACAACTAGAATTTCTAAATAATACTTATAGACAAATTTAGGAACAAGTAGTATTTAGTGTAGGGACAATAAGTATTTTATAATTTGTAAAATTTATTATTTAAAAAATATAATTAAGAGTAAACATTAAATATGAAAGTATTTTTTATAATTTTTGTTCTGCTAGTGATATTTAACAGTATTTATTCTATTGAAAGATTTAAAAGTTTTAATGAGCGGAATAATATAAACTCGCTGGGTGGAGTTACACTACCTAATCTGAAAGATTTGGTAAGTACATTTATGTATTTAAAATCTATAACATAATTTTCATAATAAAATATTTTAAAATGTAGTGAGTATTATTATTTGTTATTGAAAATATAGGTTTTTGCAATTGGCGATTTTCCGAACCATATACTTTCATGTCGTTTCTACTTTACATTTTTAGAATATTTTTCTTTCAAGCATACCGAAGGTAAGGCAGCATCGTGATCTTTCTGAAGGACATATTTTTTTCTCCGAAATTAAAAATGCCTGAACAGATATCCGTTTTTGGTTTCATGTCTGTCGTATAACATTTTGTAAAGTACCAGATCTCAAAAATTAATTTTCTTATATTAATGAAATTTGGATGGTAAGTTGTAGGTTTCTGTCAAATTCAATCAATTGCTTTCTCTCTTTCACACGTGCCACAAACTTATTTTTAAGAACACCAACATCTATAAATGTAGTTAAGTATCTAGTTTTAAAGAAATTTGGATGCTTGGTCAAAAGCAGCCCACATATGGTCTCATACTAGTTTAAACCGTTTGCTTTCATTTAATATTGAATGGACATATATGTTGCCCCAACCCCATTTTAAATTCCCATTGGGATGACATTATTATATATTCATGGGACCATTTGTCCAGTTATAGGACGATACAAAGCTATGTTCTACACTACCACACTAATTCGTAGAAAATTTTACGTTCAGTAACGCTACCTATACTAATATAATAACGAGGCAAAATTGTGTGTTTGCAGTACATAACCGATTCTGAAAATTCTTTCACTAATAGAGTGACAGGCTATTTTTTTATATTTACACAGGCACATACGTACACTGTGGTACAGGGGACAGGGATATAAGAGTCAAAGTAATATAATATACCCTTCATGATGCATGTCGTTGGAAAGCTCTTTAAGAGTAAAGTAATTATGGCTGTGTAAACTTTTGCCATACTTTTTTCTACGGTGGTAACAATTTATTTAGTATACTAACATGGGGAAAAAAGGAATATATTATTTTTAATTACAATAAAAACAAGCAATATTACTAGTTTTGATCCGATTTGAATGAAAATTGGTAAACATACCTTAATTATTGACATGAAGACGATAGTAAAATAATTTTTGTAAATTCAAGAACTTATGCTTAATAATGCATGTTTTAAGCTCTGATTTAACTGGTAATATTTATTTTGATTAATACATTTATTAGAACTGCTAAAACGTTTAGTGATTACTTCAATGAAATATTATTTTAGTACTCATTAGAAAGTAGGTACATAAAAACCAGCAAAACCAATCATGAAATATATCGCGCAATGGCTCTTATAGAATAAATTAATTGTTTTTATGTATAATTTTGTCTTTTTTTTTTTCTTTTTTTTTTTTTTCTGGGATAAGATTGGGAATTTTTTTTTGTAGTTTTATTTAAAATAAAAAATTTGCAGCGTTACCTCATTTGCATATTTTTTATTACTTTGATTATTTTTTACTTTTTCGACGAATTATTTCACAGGGGTTTGGCAAGTTCAAATGATTGGGGGGAATAAAAAATACAAAATACCTCATCACAACGCTGTTTTCTAGATTGAGGGATTAGTGTCGTTCCACTAGGGACATTTTTTTAAATACTTCCTTCCACATGCTGAATCTGGAATAGTCGGTTAGCTTTAGCACGGTTATATTAAACTAACGAGCTCCGTATTATCCATTTATTTCAAATAGTAAAATTTGGTATCCAAAGTGAATTTTTCGGAAAATTTGTCATTAAGATTTACGAATTAAGAGAATCGAAGTATTAGAAGCCATTTTTTATAACAAATAAACAGGTCAAGTGTGTGCTAGTCAGCACACAGCGAGGGTCCGTAGGCCACACTATATAGTGTTTCAAACCCGCTTCAAACTCGCCTACGCTCGCCCTATCAAAGTTATAACCAAAGAATTATATATTTTTGTAATTAGCTCGACTTACCCTTTCATATGATACCCCTCACGGTGTCGAAAAAAAATAAAAAAAATTTAACCCTTAAGTTTTTTTACGCGAGAGGATGGACGGACAGACACACGCAGGAAAATATAAGGGTCCTTGGTTTTGCCTACGGACCCTAAAAATTAAATTAATCTTCCCTCTAAAACAGCCCATTGCGAAGCACGGGGATCAAGCTAGTCATGTATATAATGTTGTTTATCTCCAGTAGTGACGAAAAGTAACTTTTCAGGGCTAGTTTATAGGTTATAATGTTGGTCTTTTCATGCCCGTTCTGAAAAACGGAGAAATAATGTGAAAACGGGGATGTAATGTAAAAACAGGATTATAATCCACGTTTGCCAATCTAATTATATTGTAAATAGTAGAGGATGAATGGTAAATGTAGTGAATTTGTTGAAATCAGATTGGCAACACTGCTTTTAAACTCCCAGCTGTATTGCGTTCATTCTACAATGTTTTGTTTACTTTTGTTTAGCTTGCGTTAAACTTCTTTTTTACTTTTCCTCACTACCTATAGTAGGAAAAGTATTGTTTTATTACTTTAAAAGGGATTATTAATTGTTTTAAATCATTTATATTATTTTATTTCTGTATTAAATTCTGAATTAAATACAAATGTTTTCTTTGTTGAACAAATCTTATAAAGCGCCTTTTCTGGAGATATAATTTGTATGCGCGTCGAGAATAATGCATTATTATTCCCTTGTGGTAATTATCAGCTAATTGGCATTAACCCCTCGGCCTCGCCCCGGGATTTAGTTGCCTTGATTCCTTCGGCTTTGCCTCAGGAATCAACTCAGTCACGCGGGAAATAATATCTTACATTATTCCCTAGGTGCATTTATAACTACATATTATATTTGTAACAGTTAGGTTTTAATGTCCCGTTTTATAATATACGGGACAGTAAAAATTTCAATAGATTTACCAGTGATACATAATATGTACAAATATATGTAAGTCTTAAAAGTAATAAGTTGCTCAACATTGATGGTTGCCACTTGGATTTAATCTGATTGGTAAATCGGTTTAAAAAAATATTGGAGGAGCAGCGTGATTAGGAGCCATAAAATTGTTTTGATTTAACCTTGACTAGGGCTTCAGTATTAAAATAGAAGCTTAGGTAGTTAAACCTGCCCTAAATACTGCACTAGCAACAAGATAATCACAATATAGTGTTATAATTCTCCTTCTCAACTCTGCCTAACATCTGTCTTTGTCTAATTGATTTATCAATTAGACAAAGAACTGCAGCCTGATAATAAGCGCTTCACACACACGTTCAGTAACATTAAGTTAATTGCATCAAATTTATGGACGAAGTTCCTTATGGCACGTTTTAGAGCCCGGGAGTGAATCCGAAAAAAACGACCAAAATCACCGTCACAAAATAACCGTCACCAAATCACCGTCACAAAATAACCGTCACGCAAAATCCGTCACGAAATCTACAGATGACGATAACTTGAGTAAAAGCTCACCGAGTTAGATGAAATTTGGTACACATGTTAATTTTACCAATGCCCAGGCTGAGTTCGTCGGAAAACGTTATCCGCCCAAGCGCGTTCACACGCAACACGCAACGCTCGCGTAAACGTAAGCTTTAAAAGACGGGAAAAAGTGTTATTAAGGAAGCCTGTTACTTGACTTGTTTTGATTATTTTTATTATATATGTCAAAAATGTCACTTTGTTTTGTAAATAAATAAAATATAATCATGTCAAATTTCACCCAAATACAAGCAGAAGCTGTAGAGTAGGGAAGAGATATATTTTATAATATTTTAAATTAATTGGCCGGGTAGGTAGAAAACAGTCCTATTTCAATCCAAACGTAAATAATGATTTACTTTTAATTTTGCCTTAACTCTGCCAGGTACAAACAGTTTTTTACTTTTAATTTTGTCTCTTTTCTAACTCCGTCATGTATAAGTAGTTAGCAATGTATACGTACTTAGCAGTGTGATTTTAAAATTGATATTTAATGAAAAATGTAAGGAACTTCGTTCCTACCGGGTGTCCCACGACACCACACGTATTTTTTTTTATTTATTTCACATTACTAATGTAAAAACAGTCTACCAATTAGTTTGGTACATAGCTTCTCGTGTCCTAGTATTGAACGAATAAAATAATGTGATCCTACTGTGTATTGAAAGTGTGGCTGTTTGGTTTTGTTTCCATTCCCCATGATAAATGACCGCAGACGGTTAAAATTCATATGGGACCATCCATAATTTTGTTGTCTGTCAAAGGCACCGAAGCAAGCTAAGAGATATACTGTTTCTAAACTACATATAGCACGTGTTAGCATACATGAATCCTGTAAGGTTGGACTCGCAGATCTTGCTTTTAAATTCTCCACACAGTCGTTTCTGATACCTTATTTTCACAAGCAAATGGCACCTCGCCCTCGGGCCCTCGATAGCCACACTAACTCTATTAAAATATTTGGGAGTTCGAATATTTTATAGACAGATCTAGTTATGTTGAACTTTTCGAACACCTTAAAATCATGTTGCGATCAAGCAAGATTTGACTTGGCACGATATTAAAGTGATCCCGGAAATCCCACTGGTCTGCTTCACCGACTCACCATTCTCATAATAATGCAGCGCCGCGAACCATTTCTATGACATATTGCCAACCCTCCTAGGCACAAAACCTCCTCCACACCCGTTCTAATCGTTTAAAAGCATACGCTTTCTTAGCGTTCACTATAGTTCAATAATCTTTAGAGTAATAATAGCGTATTGAAATACGTCCCTATTATTCGTTTCCGATATTGCCTTCGACAATTAGTAAGTAGTAATGCAATTAGTATACACGTATAGATCAAACAATCTTTGTTTCAGATAACACCAAACAAACTGCACATATGGCCTGGAAGAAAACGCTAAGATACGTCTTAAATCGCTACAATGTCAGGACAATAATTAAATACAGAATCAGAATCATCTACACATTCAAATTGTAAACTTAATAAAACTATTTTGTACACCATAATGTATCCCATATTTATTCTTATGTTATTAACTATTCACATGCATACCCAATCTATAATCCCTGAGTTGTTTGATTAGATTTGCTTCCGGTCTTACCGAAAGTAACCTAAGCATTTTTGGATCCAAATTTATAAAATATTATTCGACTATAATGTGTTAAAGACATCAGGAAATATATTTGATCTCGTTTCCGTCCGTCAAGATATTGACGAATTCTAAAAACTTTGGATAACATGTCAAATTATCTCAGAGATAATTTTAATTTTAATTATCTTTTCATATTGTATACATAAATTTAAATACACAATATCAGGATAAAATTTGAATAAACTATACTAAAATAAACCATTCCAGACATGGATAGATACAAAAAATCAAAAGCCTATATAAAATGCAAATAATTGAACTAAAAGCATATAAACTTTTCAAGAATATATATCTATATTTATAAAAGATAAAATTACCTAAATTGAAGATGAAGGTGAAATCAAGCCTTGAATTGTATACGATTAAGAGTAGTAATTAATAAATATTTTGACCCATACCTGAAACAAAGATAAAATGATATTACATAGAATTACATTTATATGTACGGCCAGCCTGCGGCCTTCTAGCTGCCTTCTAGCTGGTACATAGTATATTCCAGGCAATTGTATATAAAAGCAGAAACTTGTGTAGACCTGGTACATTTATCAGAGCAGGATATTTTATTTTAGCTAGTTATTGAGCATAAATAATATGGTGCACTTACATCCTTACGGCTTACGTTTAATATATTTTGTTGCATTTTATACATAATTAAATCCACCCAAACACAAGCCTGTTATATATATATATAATATATATATATATATATATATATATATATATATATATATATATATATATATATATATATATGTATAATCCTTCCCTCATTACTTCCTTAATCCCTCTCGCTGGAGATCAAATCTAATTTGCTAAAATCCCTAATTAGTATTTGATTTCGTCAACAGAAGCGCTTTCAGAAGAAGCAGAGGTATTATTCTTGTTTATCCCTACCTCGGAGTCTTATTACTTCCCTGGGTTGAAATTATCTTTTATTACTATGACCTTTACTTAGATATAAATAATATTTTATAAATTACAATACCAAAACAATAATTTAATTTTAGCGTTTTAAAGAATTGGTGATAAATATAGTAAGAGGGACTAGCAACATACCTATAAAAGACTTGTATATTTTATTACTAGTAAAAGATACAATACTATTAGACAATCATAATTATTAGACTACTAAAGTGCATGGAATAAACTACTAAAGTAAGAGGGACTTATATGGCCGTTTTCAATCGCCGGTTTCTGTACGATTACGATTATAAGTGTAATATTTTAATAGTTGCTTATTCTTTTTCTACACTGCAAGAATTTTTAAATTGATGTATACATCAATCATCAAACAATATTCCTTCTCTACAAGTTGCACGGTCTTTTTTAAAAATTTCTAGGGAATGAGGTAGATGTGCTTTTTAGTAAGCTAATAGCAGAAATTTATCCTTTTGAATCACATTATGTAAAATAGAGGTGAACTCTCACAACCTCTCGTATTGGTTAATTAAATTTCGGCTCTTAGACATGCAAAAATATTAGGTCACCTTGGCCACCCCATGCTTGTGACAGGCTAGGGAGTGAGAAAATAACATATATGTGTATTTTTAATTCCCTAGTAGTGGAACCCAGCCTGTCAAAAATTTAGTGGATGTGTTGCCTTATGGTCTTAGGTATTATTTAAAAAACAATCAAACTTTATGATAAACACTTTTCTATTTATGACCCTATGACACGAATTGAACCGAAATTTTGAAATGACACGTACAACATGTTATAGTGACAAAAACATTTGTTTAGTTGTTTGAAAATATTAAGTGTGAAATTTTAATACTTGCATATTCTATTTCTAAAATGCAAGCCCTTTAAATTGATGTATACCACGCCATGGTGACTATTAATTTATTTTTTTTAGTCGCCCGCTATATTGGCCGCCATCTTGAAAATATTAAGTGTGAAAACTCCAAAAAGTGTACAGTAGCCTCAAATGACGAGATGCACCTGTGTGCCGAATTTCATGTTCCTAGCTATTATAGTAGTTCATGAATTAAAACAAGCCAAAGGACAGACAGATAGAGAGAGCCTTTAGGTCGGTTCGTACTTCGGACAGAAACCTAAAACTGTCTATATACAAAGTGTAAAGGGTAAAAATTATTTAACATATAGAGTAGATGAAAAATACAACTTCTCTATTCCAGTCAATAACTGAAAATACAAGAAAAATTGACAATCTGTGGAAGGAAGGACATTTGTATCGACAGGTTTTCCCAGAATGCAAGATTCTCTTGGATGCTCTAATAGAAAGCTACAGCAAAGAGCACTCACAATATACTCTATCCGACCTGTTCAATATGGCTTAACTCACTTTACACAGATATCGGCTTCATTAGATATAAATTTATTTTTTACACATTTTAGTGATAATAAATGAAAAGTGATATTAATGATATTAATATAAACTCGTACAAAATAGTTAAATTAATTCCATACTCACTCACACATCACTAATGCTCCCCCTTCCCAAAATGGTTGAGGGTTGAAAAAGTGATACGGTTAACGGTTATATAATAAAAAAAAAAAAAAAAAATCGGCCCGGTCTGGCAAAATCGAACATAGTTTTCTTATTTTCAGAGGGATTCTGAATTTAAATTCCATAATATCAACTTAAATTAATTTATAATTAATAATATTTATAAAATGTTCAACAGATAGTTGACCAAACGTAGGTCTATATTTCAACTGTTCTTCTTCAGACCGTGTGAAATTTCGTCGCAGTTACGGCCAAACACGTTACGATTTTCTTTAAATTTGACATAGATGTTCCATAGGTCATAAAAATTGACGTATTTTTCATTTAAAAAAAAAAAAAAATAAATCTGGCAAGAATGTTTCTCAAAATTTTTAAAATCGATATATCTGGGGGCACGGCAGTGCCCCAGCTAAGTCGACACAGCCGTACCATCCTTTACTGGAACCATTTCAAGGCATTTTGGACCCCCTCTATAATCTTATTAATGATACTTAGATGTGTAAAATTAGTTTTAAGTTAGAGTTCCAGCAATCAGTTTAGTGTACAAATAATGGAAAAATCCACTAAAATCTGTTTTGTTGCCAATCTAAAGGCTATTAGAAAATCCGCCTGTTCAAAGTTAATAAAAAATTTAAAATATGCGCTACTAGTGCTAGCTAGTAGAGAACATTAAAACTAAAAAAATATTTTACTTTCGTTTATAGAATTTTACTTTGGAATAAGTGAGGTTAACACTGATGTGACAGTATTGTTCGAGATATTTTTTTAGTTCAAATGGATTACTTGTTTTAAGGATCATATGTAGGTGAGTAGGATTAACAATTAGTTAATTAAAACAAGGTTATATTTCACCCCTTACGGACATTATCAGACCTCAAAGCCTTGCTTGCGTTAAAATTGTAAACACAGTTTATAATTTGTAGCAATTTTAAAAAGAATAAATATAAATAACTGAAATGATCCTTAAATCATCTGTGTCTCACTGTACACTGTCGCACAAGCAATCTAAAGTTATCAAAGGTGCAAACATTTAAGAATTATTCTAAAACTATTTCGTTTAATTTGAACACCCAGCCCACCCTGTATTTGTGTTTCAAACCCTTTCTTCTAAACAATTCTAATTATTCTAACAACTCTTTATATCCTAATATTTCTTTAATTGTCTTTCTATTATATACTTACAAAAAGAAGTGAAATCCCAACAAAAACACTTATGTAAAATAATAAGCCAAGTCTCGCGTAAAAAGTTGTGAGATCATATGTGTAGCTAAGTTTCCCTCGTCCAAGTAAGTTCTACTAGGTCTGATTAATCCATTACAAGTAAATGATGTAACTGTCCCCCCTGTCTGTTCTTTGTCCCTCACAAACACAAGCATTTTCTTTTCCATATTAATCTACATGTTTAAATTTAAAAACATTTTCTGACTTGGCAAATACGCAGCGCAAACTTATTAAACTGCAACAAATAAATTTTAATTTTTAATTTTAGTGTCGCAGCACGAGGATACAAAATTGTATATGACACTTCATCTAATTTTATAGCCACTTTGTTGTGTTTGTTTTTAACTTTAAAAATCAACGTTTAGAAAAGTTAAACTAAAAAATTATTAAATAGAATAATTTACAAAAGCCAACATAATATACAAGTTAAAATAATAAAATAACCTTGGAAGTAAGATTTATTAATTTATCTACAACATTCAATATTCGTGTTTAATTAGAACTTGAGCTAAAGCGTTAAATGGTACAGTAGAATGTAATTAGACTGTCATTATTTAAAATATTAATTAATACAGACAGTATTTACCTCTGTACGTGAAACAGAAGGCTGCGTCAAGCTACATCAAACACGCAATTAATCTCTTATAACACTGTTACCTTAATTTCCTAATGAATTTTCAAACAAAGGTGAGCATTTTTTAATTAATATTTTGTTAATTTTAATTTAACAATTAGAAATAAGAATGTACATTTTTAATATATATTATATGTACGCTTTTAAAAATGTTCTAAACAACAATTGTTGGTTGCTGATTTTTCCTATAAAAAACAATTTTATTTTAAAACTATTTTAAGTAGAATTTTGTGTTTTTGAACTTAATCTGTGACATTTTCAGCTTTCTAGGTAGGCGAAAAATTGTTTATGAAATTTTAACCTCACCAACAAATGGAATTAAATAAAAGCATGTAAAAATGAGAACTTGATAAAGGTTCATTTTTTTATTACAATCATACTAATGAGTAAAGGGTGTTAGGGATTTGACACATTGTTAAGTGTAACATTTTAATAGTTGCATATTCATTTTCTACACATCAATATCTTTATATTTGTGTATAACATGTCATGGTGACTAAAAACATATTTTTAGTCGCCCGCCATATTTATTGGCCTCCATCTTGAAAATATTAAGTGTGAAAAATCCAAAAAGTGTTCAGTTGTCACAAATGACGAGATGAACCTTTGTGCCGAATTCCATGTTCCTAGCTGTAGTAGTTTATGAATTGAAACATGCCAACGGACAGACCGATAGACAGAGTCGTTATATAAGGTTTCTTTTTGAAATTCGTACAGAAACCTAAAACTAAGAAGAGTCTTAACAAAACCTCATTAATCTTATACCAGAATTTATTATGATAATAAAAATTATAATAGCTAAATTAATTCTTGATTAGACGGCTAGAAAATAACAACCCCCCCTTTTCTTCAAAGCGGTTCCCATTTCTTTAGCATTTAATGCAATTTTTAACTGAGCTTTAATTCCGCATAATCAGATGAAAACATGAAAAACCATTGGGAGATATTTCAGACTTAATAATTATTTCCTGCATAATCAGCTGTATAATTGTAAATACAAAGTAATGTCCAATTTATATGGAAATCCCTTATGAAATACCTCCCGAAAATAAATAAAAAAAAGCTTTTAAAAGAAGATAATAAGAGATTGGTTCTAATTTTCCTCGCTCCTTTCTTCAGCTCTGAACTAGGTCACTGCCGTTTTAATAACTAATTCATGGGTGCGGACTTGAAGCTCTCGAGATATTTAGCCAAGCCTCTGAATAAGTAAACAGGTGAAGACTAGGGTTGCTTAAAAGAGTAAACTAAAGAGGGATAGAAATAGTAAAAACCAAGAGATATAGAAGCAGCTTGAAAAAACTAACAGTGATTGAAATGCGAGGAAAATAATTGTCCAAATGACATGGTAAACGTTATATTATTTCCTTATTTTATTTATTCATTTTTTCTAGTTTGTAGAAAGATTTCTTATCAAGCACACTATGGGGAGCAAAGAGGAACGCACCTACAAAATTACACGGTCATAGAAACTCTAGTTCTAAAAAATATCGTGGTCAGTCAGTCAGTTGTTTGAGGGTTATATATATTTATATGCCCTAAAAAACCTAACCGAGAAAAAAGAGCCAAGTTGAAGACCCCTTCCAAAAAAGTCTGTCTATCGAAGTAGTTATATCTACATTGGGCCAAGTCTGCTCTTTCAGTAGTCCATAACCTCACTTCACTCCTACTTTCATGAGCAGGGCTACTCTTTCATATTGATTGCTTAACATTTAGTCAGCTTCTGAATGAAAGCATAAAACAGACTTTGCCGAAATTAAAATATCTCTACTTTGATAGGGTGACTTTTTTTATGTGGGTGTCTGGAAATTTTTTCTTTTCTTCTTAGTTCTCCCCTTCCCATTACCCCTATTTGACTACTTTTAGTACTGATGTTTAATGTCCAATCCAAAAAATAAACGGGTATAGAGCATTTTCCATGTATGATATTATTATTATGATACAAATCGGTACATGTACAAAAAAGTAAACGTACCAAATGTTTAAAACATAAATTAAAAATTCAACCTTAAAGTACAAATTGAGGCCTTTCAAATGATATGCAACACTTCAACAAACTTTTAAAAAATAAAAAAGATGAAGAATATCAACTTTCCTAGGCCCGAAAGGTAAATGTTTCAATCGAAACCCACGTTAAAGTGCCGAGCTAATTGGCTTTCTTTTTTACGACGAGGCCAAAGTTAGATAAGAACTAACTACGTAAAAAGCACTTTGTATTTAGGAGATAATACATTATTTGATAATGAAATAAAGAAAGAAACAAAAATTTCCCCGTACTACTCGTACTGAACTTTTACATACATAATTTAATAATAAGTTTGTGGATATCGACTTTGAATTAAATAGAAAATGTGGATAGCAAATATGAGTGAAAAGTTTTGGTAGGCTAGGCGCACACTAGGGGCAAAACAGTTTGCAGACTGTCTGCGGGCTGTCTGTCCCGGTGCTAAAGATTGTCGCCGCCCAACTATCATTTGCACCGGGAGACAGCCTCCGCCGACATCCTGCAGATTGTCTGCGGGCTGTCTGTGGGCTGTCTGCCCCGGTACAACAAATTGTCGCCGGCGACAATCTTTTGCACCGGGAGACCACTCCGCAGACAGTCTGCAGACTGTTTTGCCCCTAGTGTGCGCCTAGCCTAAAACAAGAATATTGGATTGTGCCTTCATGCCTTAAAAAAGGAAATAAAGTTTTCTAGGTGAATCCAAACATTTTATTATTTGACCACTTCTAGATTTCTTCAATTTTTAAAACTTAACCGGTTCGTCTCATGTTTTCTATTTGTTAGTTCTTACAATTTTATTTATAACTATAGAAGTTAGTTTAGTTATTTGTTTGTTCGGAGTTTGCTGGGAAATATTATTTAAAATTATTTTAAAACATTTTACGAGAAAAATACTACAAATATAATTCAACTTGGAAGGAAATCGAACCCTCTATTTATCTTTATTCATTCCCAATTATTCCAGGGACGACTCATATTATTTGTTTTTGTTTTCTTATTAGATCTGTATGGAGACATTAACAAATCACGCTCTTATTGGATCCCTGGGGAGGGGGGGGGGGGTCACAATGTATTCATCGATAACATGGCTAGGTAAATTACATTTTTTCAGGAAATGTTTATCACCCCCCCATAAGGTATTAGCATGAACTATTTCAAAATTTTAAGGCCATCCGTTATATAGTGGTTTGGGAGGGGGGGGATTTCGTTGGGAGTATTTTAATGCAAAATTTAAAAAAGAATATATGTGTATATATATATGTATATATATATATATATATATATATATATATATATATATATATATATATATATATATATATATATATATATATATATTTATTATATTGGTAACCTAGTATTTAGCAGCTTTTATTTTATACCCCACTCGAAAAATTAAAAGAATGACATTTTTTGAGTTTACCACATTTTTGGGAATTGCGCATGCGTATATTTAATTTATAACTTGTATATTTTTCCAATGGTTGGGTCAAAAATATACGCCAATATTTTAAATTTCAGCTCTTTAGCTTAAACGGTTCGGGCGCTATGAACCAAAGACCGACGGACAGATGGACACTGGACACATAACCCTCGGCATAAGAGATTCGAGAAGTACATCTACGAAACACTAAAAAGGGATGGTTTTGGCAGCACTATCGGAAAAAAGAGGGTTTTCTGAAGGTAAAAAGACGAGGCTTAGTTGCCACAAAACAAACAGCTTAGAAAAACTAGGGTGAATTAGTCAAAAGCAGAGGTGTAAAATTAGCAGGGACGGAGGAGGGGGAGGTGTTTAGGAGAGAAAAGCCGGAGATGCTAACTAATGATATGAGATTAGAGCCTGGACCTAAATTCCTACTCTGTCTTGCCTACCTCTCCAACACACTCATCCTTTCTACATTTGTACACAGAGCTGTACAAACATACTGACAGATGCACTGAGGAAAAACTAAACATAGTAATCTAGATACGTTTCAACCCCTCACACTAATCTATTCACATTATGCTAATCTATATCCATAAATATTTTTACTTTCTCATAATGCCTTTTTTGAAAATAATACGAATTAAGTGATTTACAAATGCGAACTTGATTCCTTTAGATGGTTAGACATTTTGTTGATGTAAATAATTAGACACAGACAAAAAAAAAAAAAAAAAAAAAAAAAAAAAAAATGTGTGAGACTCTCACACATTAGAAGTGAAACTTAAGTTCTAGAAACAGAATAAACACATGAAGTATGTGTGAACATATGAAATATTTGTATGTATAACATATGTAATGTAAAATATATTAAATATGTGTGAAATAGCACAATAACCCTTATTTAAGTAATGCATATTATATAAATCATTTAATAAATACGCAACATACATATTTATAAACACGAATTTTCAATGCCGCCGCAGTCAGATAATTTCTCAACGAAACATAATTTCAATTAATAAAATATTTTCATAAAATGTTAGCGAATAATAAAGAAAAACATGAAAACAACATTAATATATATATATATATATATATATATATATATATATATATATATATATATATATATATATATATATATATATATATATATATATATATATTATATATTTATATATATTAATTGTTATAATAATACCCATATATACTAATTCTGTGTACAGTATAAATCAACTACTCCCGTGCTATAGTAGTAGCACGTTAGGCTCTCATTCCAGTAGTCGGGGGTTCGAGACTCGGCCAGAGGAAAAAGTTGTTACAGGTAAATCAACTGCCGGCCCAAGTCGGCAGGCAATTAAAATATCTATCACAGGCGAGTCTTAAATAAAAAACCTGCAATTACGTTAATTTCACATCAAAAATGTTTCACTTGGACGAGTCTCGAATCGCGAACTTCGTTCCCGATGTCAATTTTATCCAAGCAAATTCACTCTGCCGCGGCTAAGAAGTTTCACTTAAAGAAAAAAAAAAAAATATATATATATTGTCTTTACTTATCGGAGAGACATTCTCTTGGGACGTTTTGGTTGCGCATACATTGTGGTCATCGGATAAATCAATTTGAATCCGAATTTTAAATTTTAAAAATTTAAATCAGGCGGCGACGGCAGTTAGCGCATTTTTAGTCTAGTGTCAGTCAAAAATGTATTAACATTTTTAAAAAATGAATTAAAATAAAAGTCAATAATGTATTAACATTTTTTGTAATACCATGCACTTCGATATTTAAATTTTAAAACTATTTGTCCGATTTTGACGAAATTTAGATATTACGTAGCCCACAGATGTTTCATTATTAACGTTAACTGCATACGGCTTCCTCTCACGCATGAGCTTAAGCCATTTTACTTACCTTTTCATATATGTAGTATATATACAGTACAAAGTATAAAAAAAGTAATGTGATTGTTGATACAAAAAAATGTATTTCATATTACATATTTATAATCGGTTGAATGCTGTGCGGTTAAAAATATAAATCGTGTAAAGAACTATCGAAATAGCCATGTAACATTTTACTTGATACAAGCAGAATAATTGTGTGGTGAGGTGATATTGTATAATAAAAGTTTAAAGTTAATTTATCATGATTAACTATATTTTTTTTAATACATTAAATATTAATTGCAATTTACTCGCTTCAATGCTAGAGCCATGTGATGCAGTTTGTAGAGGTGTTGGTAAAAATTATCTAATTAAATAGAAAATCAACAACTACATGGAAACAATCACGTGTTGAACACTTTTATAAATTTGTCTCATCAAAAATTAATTAAATTAGTTATTCTGGTATTAAAATTCAGTATCACTGTGTATAAAAGAAAGTTTTGTTGTGTTTTGTCAGCCATTTTATATATATATATATATATATATATATATATATATATATATATATATATATATATATATATATATATATATATATATATATACATATACATTTATAATTTTCATTCCACGTGTTCACTAAGTTTCCCCTATCCTAAATTCTTGTGTAACTATCGTCTATTCTCATATTATCACCTCCTAAGTCCCAAGTTGTATTATCTCATTTTACTTTATGTTTAACTTTATGTCCAATGATAGGACGTGAGAAAACTATGTGCTACCATAATTTGCAGACGTTTTATATCCATAATCCAGTATGTAATACAAATTGACTACGTGAAATTAAGCAGTAAGTTTTAACATTAGAGATTATAACCACTTTCAAAAAAAAATGAATCTGTTGGATTATCTCAGATACGGATTTAGAAAAGATGTAAAGTAAAGGGAGGAAGCGAGGGGCGGAAAAGCCGAGCAAGAATAAAGGATTTTCTGAAGGGTGTAGGAAGAAGTGATATAGGGAAGCCCTTCAGAACCACGACTTCCATACGATATATCTAAAATTGAAAGGACTAAGAGAGTGAAAGACGGTCTGGAGGAGTCCTTTCAATCTGACTATACTTGAAACTCGTCCTGTAAGGACTCACGGTTATATCCTGAGTCCTAAGGACTCGTTTAACTATATCCTGCATTGCCTTGCCCCGACAGTGTTCAACCTGTTACCGACAGATCCTTTACTCCCGGCTAATGTTCGTCGATTGTTTTCTTCTCCCCTCACTTCAATTGCGACCACATCTTTTTAATATTTCATATTATTTACAAGAATCTAGCTTCTACTCATTTCTTCCCTTCTCCTTCGTCAAGGTGTTCAAAGCTATCCCGTCCAGTTATAAAAACATTTTATTAACCAGTGGAGAGCGGCCATGCCCCGCCCTTTATGGTGCACAGTGTGTTTTTCATTATCCTGAGTACAAAATTAGTTAGTAGACCAAAAATCAAGTTGATGGTAGTGGTAGTTTGTCACTTGACTTATAATTTTTTTTTTTAATTTTACAGTTTGTCTCGAGATATAGTATCCGAGAGGAAAATTTTTCTTATTTTTTGGTTTTCGAAAAAATGTAATTCTTTATAAAAACTCCTGCTTGTTTTTAAACCTCTAAAAATTATAAAATTTTCCTGATTTTGTGTACAGGATGTTCGGTTTTTGAAAACTTTAAAATATGACTAGAGTAAGGTACCCTTATTTTTGATGGTATCGTCAATTTTTCTCTGTCTGTCTCCCATTGTTAATAATAATTATAATTTGATTTAAAATAGAAATGGTTATTATTATTATTATTATTATCATACACAAATTGTCTGTGGTTCACAGGTAAAAATTCTATAAAATAAAGTTTCCTTAGTTGTTAACTGGGTGATAAATATATGTTTCAAAGTAACTAGTTTTCACAATATATTTTTTTTTCAAATCGCTTAAGATGATAAACCAAGCTTTCACAATACAAAGAAATGTCCATCTTACGAAATAGAACAATTAATCGTAAAGCTATTATGATTGATTAAGAGCCTTGTTAAAAACTAAATTAGTATTATTATTAATAAAAAGGTATTCCTTTTATCAAATTTATTGCTAAATTATTTATTTTAGGGTTTTCTTATAATTTATTACCTATTCTTAATGCTCAAGAAAATAATTTAGCTTTCTCACTAACCCTCTTTTAGCACAGCCATTTTTCGAAGAATAAAAATATACTTAATTTAGGAATAAAATAAGACGTCTACACTAAAAGTAATTTAAACTAAGTAACGTCTACACTAAAAGAAATGTCTACACTAAGTAATAATTGTAAAGCCGATTGCACTTCAGAAGATGACCACTAGAGGTAGAAAAACGGCTTTGTACACTCAATTTGTTTTAAAGGAGAGTCGAATTATGCTTCCGAGCTTACCGAAGGTAACGGAAGCTACGTGATCGTTCTGAAGAACGAACATTTTTTAGGTCTCCGATTTCAAAAATTCCAAGGCAGAAATCCGTTTTAGACATCAGAGAACAATTTTGGTTCCGTGTCTGTCGGTCGGTCTGTCGATGTGTCGGTCTGTCTGTCGCTCTATTTTTGCGAACCATCACATCTTAAGAACTAGACGCCCGATTTTAATTAAATTTGGATGGTTGGTCTTAATTAGCTGATTGTTGATCCCATATAAATATCAACCTTCTGCGCTCATTTGTTTCTCTTCCACATGCGCACAAACTTACATTTATTTACACCTATAGCTTCAAAAACACTTATGTGACTTGTATAAAACTTTATAGTTTATCGAAAGTACGCTGCAGATGATAGCCTTAGATTAATTTGAACCGTCTGCGCTCAATAACTTTTGCTAAATTGATACTTTAATTTATATGTAAAAAATCCAAACAATGTTGACAGATTAAAAAAACGGGGGAAACAAATTAAACAGTAAAAGTATAAAATTAATAAAAGTATAAAATCAATAAAGTACGTGGGAGGAGGCGAGGAAGCTATGTGCCACACCAAATGGCAGTCTATTTTTAGAATGGAATTATTTAGTCGCAGAATACAAAATATTATATCACTTAATCTTAGAAACTTATTTTATAATAATAAGAAGCTTAAATACGTTTTAGATTATACTTATCAAGGTGTACCATTCAGTGTGTCGGGTAAGTTTTTAAAACCATCCAAGTATTTCATTAATAAAGGCATAAAAGCTCTCGGAGTCTCTCATATAATATTATCTAAGGGTAAGTCTAATGATTGGACTTCCAAAATTAAACTATTTAATTCCCTAGTAACCGCAAAAACACTATACTACTATACGCAGCTGAACTATGTCTTTAAGATATTTGGACACATTGGATAAGGTTTTTACAAATTAATTTAAAAGATTATTTTTTTTGGCCTTTTACTAGCACCTAATAATTTAATTTTTATGTAGAACGGTTGAAATTCACTTAAACAAATTTCTTGAAGCTGTCGTTAAATGGTGGAATAAAATACTTGATATGAACAAGTCAAGAATTTACCTACCTAGAATTTGTTACAACAAACTGTTAGATCTACATAACAGAGGTATCAAAACAAAATCTAACTGGGCCAACCAAGTTTGTAATATTCTTAGAAGTATTGGGAACAAGAATGTTGGGAATCTCAAGATCCAACTGTAAATATATTTTAATCCATTAGTTGATACTTTTACTAATAATTGTTAATGTTTAAATGTTGAAAGAGCGATCTAGTCAAACTATTTCAATATCTAATATCTAGAGACTTATCAGTAGTTTAGGACATGGTGAAGATTACTTGTGTTTTACTTATAACATCACAAACATAGACTAAATTTTAATTTAAATCAAAATATAATTATTATTAACTACGGGAAACAGACAGAGAAAAATACACTCCAGCGCCGGGATTAGAACCACGGGCCTCTATATTTTATTTCTCTTATTTATCGGTCTAGTTCTATGTCATTAATGTTGACTTCTTAGATTTGTAGAAAATTGAAAGCTTAAATTTGGGACAAGGTATCATTAACGTCAGAGAAAACCTTAGTTGGTAGAGCGCTGTATTGGAAATATAGAGGCCCATGGTTCAAATTCCGGCGCTGGAGTGTATTTTTCTCTGTCTGTTTCCCTTAGTTAATAATAATTATAATTTGATTTAAATTAAAATTTAATCTTTCCGTAGTATGAATACTACCAAAATCGTAAAATAAAAATAGACTAGTGAATCAAGTAAGACTATCTAATCGACACAAAATAGTGGTATACAATAAAGACAATAAGTATGTTATAAACTGTCAGGAAATCTGCACAGGCCAAGTGGTCAAAGAGTCAGGAGAACCGCGGAGCTGGAACATAGAAATGGATCGGGGGACCATTCGACGCAATCGAGCGCAGTTGATTCCTGCTCCTAATCGACCTGAATCAATTCGAGATTTGGAATATAGAACCGGACCTGAAGATTTTGGCGATGACTGTGCATCTACTGTTCCCTCTGCTGTACCTTCCATGGGACTACAAACCCACCGGAAGTATCGACCGGAACCCTGACCCCATACCTCCAGGAGCCGGGTGGACGCTTTATGGACGTTTATCAGTGCCTCCCAAGAGATACTGTCCCACACCCTAGAAAAGGGAAGAAGTGTCCCTAGACATTTAGATTATTCTGGTTGCTAAGCGAGGGAGTTAATTTATATTATTATTAATGCCAGTCTATTTGAAGTATTGTTCTTGTGTTGCGTTTTTACGGCTAAATATAATTCATATGTATTATGTTAGTGCATTTATTGTAGAGTGGAATACGAACGAAAACGAAACTGTTTATCACTTGGCTAGTCATTTATCGCTTGGCCTATATAATAATAGGAAACATAGCCACTTTTTCCTAGCATGAGCCCCATGAGGAGCCAGGGGTAAAGGGTAGTAAAGTAAAAATAGTTTTCCATAGATTTATTGCTCTTGACAAGATCAATTTAACAGTAAGCAGCAAATATAAGTAGGTAGAGCTGTTTCCAGCAAATAGTTCTGTATATAGTCGTTATATTAAATTAGTTTGATGTTACTTGTGAAAGGAAAATTAGAGGAGAAACAATATTATAGGATTCAACGCAAATTGATCGATCTTAAATAATCGTTTTTACTACTATACAAAAAAGTTTATAACAAATTTAATAGTTTTGCATATAGTCAACATATTAGACTAGATGGACTATACTCTGAAACGGAAAATTAGAGCAAGTTATATTAAGAGCCGTATACTGCAGGAAACTGAGTTTGAAAATAAGTTAGGTCTTTATTGCTCTAGTAATATTTTATATTTTCACCTGAGAACCCTATAATAAATAATGAAGAGTAGGTAAGGTGAAGGGATCCAAGGTAGTTAGGGATCCATGCCAAGAGATAGCACCACTTGGGGTCTCCATTGCCTGTATTTGAGATCTCCTACTTACCCCCCCCCCCCCCCCCCCAGTTTGAGTAAGGCTCTTAACCACTTGGTACCTTCAACATTCATGAATCTAGAAATATAACAATTAATCAAAATAAACTATTAAGGAAACTAAAAAATAAGTTTTTTTATGAATTATACATACATATTTATCAACAAAAGCCATCTAATGTAAAATATTTGTTTCATGCCACAATGACTTTATTTAGTCTTATTTTTATTTACCACATTATTTTTAAATAATATATTATGAGTATGGGTGTAATATACATACAAACAGCTATCCATTATTCACATTTTCTGGTCTTGATTTAATTAACGCAATACAGTTTAATTAAAAATACATACGTAACTAGTAACAAGAAATGAGGAAAAAATTTTAAAATTATAATTTTAATGTTAAGAGTAGATAATTGACATTTCCATAAAATATTCCAGATAATAAATTAGAAATTTATGTCATCATTTTTGAAGATTTTTTATCTTTAACTCGGAAAACTTTAGCGTCATTAGTGATATAAAATATTGTAAGATACTAGAAATGCAAGAAAAACTACTTTTATCTCCAAAAGGAAGAAAAAGTGAACTTTTTTTTCCCTAGTTTGCAGGGAGGAAAGTTACTCATTGCACCTTGCAAGGTTAAACTGGAAGTAATGGAAAATAAAGGAATCATAAACACGCATGATGATGATGATGATGAATGTCTAAATCTATAACGTAATCTTCTCACATTTCAAATAACTTCCTCAACGGTTGTTATGGCGATTCATTAGAAAAATAAACAAACAAGTTAAAAGTGAAATCATAATTTCTTAATGTAGATAAACTAATCCATATGTTCATACATCAGTTGTCAATACTATTCAATACAAGATTCAGCAACCATCTGATTCTGCTATCTAACTTTAGTATTGAAATTCAAATAATTACTATCTATAATTTAATTTTAACGTGATTAATATTGTTTAGATAATTGTTAATAATATACCTAACTATATTTTGTTTAAAATAAATCTAAAAATATTTACTTTTTGTTTAATAAAATACTTTAAAATCTTATTTAATTTTTTCCCCCTCCTGTAGATAAAATTCTTGTTCCTACATCGGGAGTAAAAATCAATTGTACCTGAGCGATAATTATGATAATGTTAACATTATGGTTTCCTTTGCTTTGCCTCAGGAACCAACTTCATCGCTCAGGGTACAATCACTACTCTAGTCCCTTGGTGCTTTAATAACTATAGCAATACGCTGAAAGCTAAAACTAAGTAAGGTAAAATACAATTGATTTGATAGATTTAAAACGTAACCTTCAGAATATTATAATTTTAAAACAATATAAAATAAAAATGGTCTACAATATATTTTGTAGCATATAGCTTAATAGCGTCCTATCATCGTCATGGTCACATGACATTTGGATCTGTTTTAGATCAAATTTACGCAGACGGTTAATAGAAAGATTTGTGGGCTACTTTCAACAATCCATCTAAATTATTTCAAAGTCAGGTTAGTACTTTTAAAGATATAGTTGTGATAAATAAAAAATTGTGGGCCAGAGGAAGAGGAATTTATGGGTAGGTACATAATTTTAAAAATAATAATAATTACGAACTACCATCCTAATTTAATTTAATTCGGATATGCAGTTTCTAAGATATTATGGTGGGTCTGCAAAAATTAAACGACAGACCGACAAATATTCCTTGATGTCTAGAACGGATTTCTTTACGCATTTATCATTTTTAATCCGGAGGAACAAAAATGTCGATATTCAGAATGGTCATAAACTTCGGTAAGCTAGGAAGCAATAATAATATAAAATTATAGCAAATAAAAAATTGCAAATTCACCATCTTTATAGGTTTTTCGCAGAGCTCAAAATGTAAAATGAAAGACTGATTTTCAACACAAAGTATGTGTAATAATTATGTTAATTAAATTATTATTTAAAAAAAATACAGGAAATAAATTATATTCAAACAAAATAAAGTTTGGCCTTTGACCGCACACCAAGATCTGACTCTAATGCTTATGATTCAATAAATTAAATCTTTATTGAAACCGATACTGAAGTTTAAGTTGTCATACTTCTAAACAGACTTGAGTATACCCATCAAAAAAGGTATGATTTTTTGTACTTATATGCTAAATTTTATCAAAAACTGCCCATTAGTTTTGGCTCTCTGTGTGGCATCCAATGGCCAGACGACAATCTACAGATCACTTTAAAATCTCAACATTAAATGTTTGCACCAACACAATATTTTCTCTCAATTTAATGCGTAGATGAGAGGGTAAAAATTGATTAAGTAAAAAAGTCAAAATCTGCTTTGTAATACAAACAAGTTGCAATTTACGTGGATTTAAGATACCTCCAAACAAAGACGCTTCTACATCTAATTTTAACTACCGTATTGGAGCTAGTGATGCATTGAATTTGATG
This sequence comes from Gerris lacustris, assembly GCA_951217055.1. NCBI lineage: Eukaryota > Metazoa > Arthropoda > Insecta > Hemiptera > Gerridae > Gerris > Gerris lacustris. The sequence goes on along the minus strand of OX578277.1, from coordinate 34,473,797 downwards.
AGAATTCACGTAGCCAATGTATTTGGTTGTATAGCTTCTCATTTCACTACGCTGTTTATTCCCTTAGTTCATGAGGTGGGTTTGTAGTTCGAACCCCAAGTTACATGGCTGGTAGATCAAATGTATCAGATAGCAGAGTTTAATACCTCATACCAAGGTTACTCTTGTGTTCTCAACAATGTGTAATTGTTTGTAATGTTTTCCACCAGTTTAATCCTTTGAAAACAGATTTAACGCTAATTAAGCTCGAAAAGTTCCCTTATCTATTTGCAATAGCCCAACTATTGCACTAATAATGCCTTCACTAATAAAGAAGACAAACTCCAAATTAGAAAAAAAGTTGAAGAAAAAAGCACTAGCTAGTACTGACCAACACCACGATACAAATTTTAGGAGTCGTCTGAGAATCAGAGAATTTCGAAGTTGTATAAAGCACGTCAATGAAACAGCAGGGAAGATAAATACTTCCAAGGCCGCTGTGCAGGTACGTGAAGCCTCGATGATACGTACGTACGAGGTAAGTGAATATATCGATTAAATTTGCCATATTATGTTGAAATGAAAAATCATACCTATAAGCAAAATTGAAAAAATAGTTTTAAATCTAAATTTGGGGTGATGCTTCAAACTCTCTGAAAACTCAGAAACACACAAAAATAACAAAATTTTATCTTGGATATCTGCCTAACTTCTTTTTCGAAAAAAAGACATGGTAAAAACTAAAACGATTCCAATTTTGAATAAAAATTCTAAAATTTTGACCATTTAAATACAAATATAGCCTGGAAAAAATGTAAATTTATACGCATGCTGATGGTGCAAAACTAATTTTGCACCCGCCGAGAAATAGAACTGAAAAATAATAAATTATGGTATCTACATTCAGTATCTCTATTTATACAAGACATCTTTATCACAAGATTTAGAGTTTAATTTTTTAATTTGTCCGATCCAATATTTGACATCTAGATAAAGCTAATATGCATAAACTTTATTGAATAGTTAGTAGAAAAGAAAAATGAAAAAGGGTGTCAGATTTTGTATTTTTTCCATTCCTTTTAACATGGTTCATTTGCGAGAGATAATAAACTACTATTAGACGAGAATGGGTTTAACGTCGAGATGAATTGTCCCAGTAAATAGGTAAATCGTTCAGTTCACTATGCGTAAGAAATCGATGGAGCATGAGTTTTCCAGAAAGCTTCGAAATTACACCTCCTTTCATAACAAATAGCGTTCGATTACCCACTCCCCCCCCCCCCCTCACCAGTATTAGTTCGGCTTATCATCCGGCCCCACCCTTCAGAAACATTATATCAGACATGACACCCTAATTTTACTAACACGAATGAATTTTCATGGCGTTCATGTCTAAAGCACTGTGTTACCAACCCTCTCAAAATTCAGTGTAATTGATTTTCAACTCGACTTCAGACTCAAATCATGTGGCTTGAACAACAACTGGAGTTAATGGTTTTATTAACGTTTACAAAATTATCCAGGTGCTTCATCATAATATTACATTTTAACACACCATTTTTACCCAAAATATAGCTAAATGATATAATAGGATGATTAGTGTTTAGCCATAAAGTTTAACATTAGTCAAAAATAGAAAATTCATGGAGTTAGATTTAAGAAATGAAAAATGTTGAAATATTTTGCTCTCACCTTAGGTCATTTTATCTAAGTAGAAGATCTTATATTGCATTAAGTTAAATTACGGAACTTACTCATAAAGGAGAAAACTTTAAGAGCAAAATTGATAAGTTTAGTAACAAATTATGTTTTAAGTACGCGCTTTCAGTGCACACAAAGTCCAAGGAGTCCACAAAGGGTAGGCAATTTAACAAATCGGACGAGTTCGTTAACTATCATAATCAACCCAGCCGTTTTAAGATAGTGGCCATTTAAAAGTTTGTTTTAGGTATACATTTTACACCGCTTATTATAATGACATGAATTTAACACCTTTAAATACATTTTAAAGAACCTACTGCGAAGTGTCTAGCTCAAGATCTGTTCCCAAGATATAAAAATGTTTAACATTTTAGGGAGGAGAACATTGTTTTCTTACAAGGTATGCGACAGATTAAAGATGCCTTATAATATAAATTGTTTCATGACAGAATAACTGATGTGATAAGCGTTTTTTCGGTTATTTATTAAAAACAATAGCGGGGGAGACACGTAGAACGCAATTTTTAAGGACACATAGCGCAAAAATCAATTGATACAAAAACGAAAACAAATATATATTTGTACTCAGGGCGTTCACCTTCTTGTATTTAACATTCCACAAGACGCATTACAGTTAAAATAAAATGTTAAAAGATGATTATTGGAACGAAGTTCCTTATGGCACGTTCTGGAGCCCGGGAGTGAATCCGAAAAAAAACGACCAAAATAACCGTCACGCAAAATCCGTCACGAAATCTACAGATGACAATAACTTGAGTAATAGATCACCGAGTTAGATGAAATTTGGTACACATGTTCATTTTACCAATGCCAAGGCTGAGTTGGTCGGAAAACGTTATCCGCCCAAGCGTTCACGAGCAACGCTCGCGTAAACGTAAGCTTCAAAAGACGGGAAAAAGTGTTATTAAGGAAGCCTGTTACTTGACTTGTTTTGGTTATTTTTGTTAAAATATGTCAAAAATTTCACTTTGTTTTGTAAATAAATAAAATATAATAATGTAAAATATCACCCTGATACAAGCAGTAGCTCTAGAGTAGGGAAGAGATATATTTTAAAATATTTTAAATTAATTTGCCGGGTAGGTAGAAAACAGTCCTATTTCACTCCAAACTCCTTTAACAAACATACTCTTTCACTATAAACTCATCATGATCAACTTTTTTCTTATATTCAATACATATTTATAGTAAGACGCTTGCTTTAATTATAAAAATATTGATTTTCTTTTAATTTTGGCTTAACTCTGCTAGGTACAAACAGTTGGTTACTTTTAATTTTGTCTCTTTTCTAACTTCGCCATGTCACACATTGTCTAAAGTACAATTGAAACAGGCATGTAAAATTTCAATCGGATTCAAGCAGAAGCTTTAGAGTAGGGAGGAGATATATTTTATAATATTTTAAATTAATAGGCCGGGTAGGTAGAAGGCAGTCCTATTTAAATCCAGCATCCTTTAACAGAGATACTCTTATACTATTAACTCATCATGATCAACTTTTTTCTTATATTCAATATAATATTTATAGTAAGACGCTAGCTTTAATGACACAAATAATGATTTTCTTTTAATTTTTCCTTAACTCTTGCTAGGTAGAACAGTTTCTAACTCCGCTATGTAGTTAGCAATGTATACGTACTTAGCAGTGTGATTTTATAATGTATATTTAATGAAAAATGTAAGGAACTTCGTTCCTACCGGGTGTCCCGCGACACCACACGTATTTTTTTGGAATTCTCGGTAATTTTCTTGTATGTGGTTTATATACACATAACATAACTGCAAAGATTCTAGTTTTTATATTGTTTTGCAATGAGTTAATATATTCTAGTGCTTGTAGAATGGCTAAGCTTTTGAATGATATAAATACTAGCTTGTTGAGATCATAATAGCATATACCTCGATTCATCGTGAAATTTACTGTTATTGTAACACTATGTAAGTGTGGGTATTTGTATATTTAGTTGTTGATAGAAGTGTTCATTAGTAATTTGATGAATAGGTAGTAATCTGTGTTGAAATAATGTAGTTTAATAAAATTAAGGTAATAGAGCATTGTAGCTATCGTTTAGTAAGGGTGCAGGTTTATATCGCCAGTATCTGTGACATCTATTTATTTTATTTGATAGTTCTGGTAAGGATGTACATATGAGCCCAAAAAAAACACTAGTGTAAATAAATAAGCCAAGTCTCGCGTAAAAAGTTGTGAGATCCCTTTTTTTTCAATTTAGCTATCAATTTTGTGATTCCATTGCTTGCTAGACGTTTAAAATATGAAAAATTAAATGGTAAAGCTAATTTAATTAGGGAATACTTTGATTACATTATAACTGAAAATTTATTGAGTTATAAGAGAGCAAATTAAAGATTTAATATTAGGTAGGTAATAAGAGAGCCCAAGGAGCTAAGCTTATACTTATTAGGGTGTAGGGTGCGTTATTAGGTTCAATTACAACGGCTTTGTGAGGCCCTAATGGACCTGAATTACACAGCTTAATGACCACTTTCAACTTTAATTTACATTCAATTTACACGATTACAAGGGCAAAAATTACAGTGTTCCTTGAGGTATTAATATCTTATGTTGAGTTCCAAAACGTTTGCATTATTTAATATTTAGTTCATTTTAAACGCGATTATTACCTTTTAGTATTGCCTCCGAGCTTACCGAAGGTAACGGAAACTGTGTGATTGTTCGGAAGAATGAAAAATTTTAGGTCTCCTATTTCAAAAATTCAAAGACAGTATCTGTTTCAGACATTATAGTACAGTAAAATTAAGCTCCAACCCAAACATTCAAAAAAAAAAGTTCTACCTCACGCCAAATTGTTCTATACCCTCCTAGTAGTAAGTGGTATAAAGTTGCACAAGTTTGGCAGGGTGGGGGGGCGAAAAGGGGGGTAAAAGGGTATTTATAATCGTTGTTCACTAATATCTCGAAAACTATGAGGTTTAGCTCTAACTTTGTTATATACAAAATTATGCATTTTATGCGTATTTTCTGCAAGTTATGCGGAGGGGTAAACATATCAGTATTTTCCAGTTTGCTTGAAATGTTTTCGAAAGATTTTTTTATTGAAGTTAGGGCCAGGCCAGTTGGGGGTAGTGACAGCCTAAGTTTGCTGCTTCGAAATACCTGAGCAAATACCTGTGTAATACCTGGGTAATAGGTGAAAATGTGAAAAATAAAATTACTTTTTTTAGTTTTTGCCATATAACCCGTAAACTGTGTTTTTCGGTATTAGTCGTTATTACTATTTTTAAAGTTAAGTAAATTTGCAACAATATAAGCCCAATTTCCGCTCTGCCCAACTAATATTTTTCGAGACATGGCACGTCAAAAATTGTCAATTTTGTTAAATAAAATAAAATTAAAAGTATTGCTCTCGTTTCGGGCCGAATATCGGCATAAAACTGCTCACCTACGAGAGAAGTCATAAGTAATAAAGTTTTAGTAAATTTAATTGGCTTCCTTTTATGTTCAATGGCAACTCTGTACGCCTAATAATTTTCGAGATATGACTCTTCAAAAATTGGCAGTTTTTCCCAAAAAATGGAAATTTTATTAATTGCTCTTGTTTCAGGTCGAATATCGACATAAAACCTCTCACTTACGAGAAAAGTTATAAGAAACGAAGTTGTAGTAAATTTATTTGGCTTTTAGACAAGCATAAAATGAAGCCTGTAGACAACATAGTTCTCTTGCAATAGTAAAAAAAAAAAAAAAAAAAAAAAAAAATCCGGAAAATTCTGTTTTAAGAAATGAACCTAAACCACTTTTAATAACAACTTTCGGGCATTCGACGAAAGAAGCAAACATAAAATCATGTTCAAAAATAGAAAAGTGAAATTATATGTTATGAAAAAAAGTATCAGCAATCAATAGTAGCAAGATATAGCATCCTACTGTTGACAGGTTATGCGGAAATAAATTAGTAATGAAACGCTTTAAATCTCAAGCTCAATATTCAAACTCCTCTTCACTGTGAGGATCATCGTCATCAATTTTATCGTCGATACTTAGTGAATCTCTGTTTATGCACCCATGTCCCAATGAATAAATGCAGGTTGAGGATTTCAAGCCACTCCTTAGATACTCACAGTTTTGCACACACCCCTCCTTGCAAGCGCAAACAATGAGTTTGAGTAATTCCTCAGAAGCAGCAGCCTTTGTAGTTGTAATGGGACGCAGATGACCATCAATCTTTTTCCAACCCCATTTTAGAGGATCTTTCTTGTGATTGAGCTATTGCTGTACTTGGTGGTAAAAAAAATTGTCTGCATTTTTTTATGTGAATAACGAAAGGAAGAAATGCTGTCCAGCATCAGCTACTGCAACTGAATCTGCGTTAACTATACAAGAAAAAACTCGAACTACGATTTTTTATGTCTAGTTTCAAATCAATACAAGTAACGTAGGGTTACCTTTTACAGAAAATTACTTTAAAATAATTAAATTATAGTGCGTCATATTTGCATTTTTGCTAAAATTTAAAATACTGATATTTTTAGAACAAAAATGCATAATTAGCCCCTTATAAGTTTCAAACTTCCACTTATTACTCTACCACATGCGCACAAACATACATTTATTTACACCTATATCATAACTTATACCCACTTGATGTTTATGAAATTTGGATAGTTTGACGAAATAGCCTGCAAATAGGCCCAGCTTATTTTTAACCGTCTACGCATATTGAATTTTGCTAAATTGATACTTAACAAAATATGGTAATTAATTCATGTCAACAAAATCAAACTAATTTGACCGATTTAAAAAACGGGGGAAAATTAAGAAAATTTGACAATAATAGGTTGTAAATAAAATTATTGAAGTATAAGAAATAGGACGCGAGGAAGCTATGTACTGTAATCATTGATAAACTTTATACTCTATAACAGGCATGTTGTTTTAACGAAATAACCGATTTCAATGAAATGAGGTACAAATTTCATTAAGTTATGTTGTTTTTTTTACAACACAAGTTTTTTTATATATATATACTAATTTTCGGGAGGGTTACTCTATGACCCCCCCCCCCTCCCCTATAGGGGACAAAATATTGGAGATTTAAAAAAAAATTCGCCAAAGAATCTAAATCTGTCAAAAATATACACTCTAATTATAAATTTTGAAGTTAGGTGGCCTGGGGGAAAAAAGGGAGGTTATCCCCTCGTGCTATCCGAGGTGCGCGATAGCACGAAAACAAACTTCTCTTTGTGTGGTACTGATCCCTCAAGATTCATTGTTATCTTAACTGTCTCAAGACGTTTGAACCACTCTATATATTTTTAGTAGATTATTTACAACATATATTATTTAGTGCTATTGTAACACTCTTATTTAGAAATATTTCTCATTATACCATTCGTACTTTGATAGGACGCGAGGAAGCTATGTGCCACACTAATTGGAGACGTATTTAATAGTTTAACTCCTCTCTTTCCTCATTCTGTTATTTCAAAATGTTTTAAGTGAAACATTTGGTTTAAAATTATTTCTCTTTTATTATTTCTGTTTTCTTACTCCTGAGTTATCTTGAAGTCATAATATTACGTTTTCTCAGATATGAATACCATGTTTCCTTAACGTGACTTGAATCCATTATCAAGATAATAAATGTTTGTTTCCATGTAACACACGAGTAGAGGCAGAGCTGAGGGCACATCGCTACAAAACAACAGGTAAACATAACTTTTTCCTATGTTATGAGACTTAAAGCATTAACACGTAGGTTGTAAGCATTTATTTTTTCTCCAAGTATTACAAATGTTATATATATATATATATATATATATATATATATATATATATATATATATATATATATATATATATATATATATATATATATATATATATATATATGTGTGTGTGTGTGTGTAATACAAATATTTACATGTTTAAAAACAATTCTCGTAATTCCGAGTAAATATTTAGTTTCTAATTTATAAAATTTATGTAACTTATATGAATCGTAAATTACACGACCTTCACAGAAAAAAAATTGAATACAACTTTTTTCTCATGACGTTAAAACAATTCAGTTTATAAAACTGTTAGTTTGTAAATGTAAGTGAACGCTAGCAGCAGTAATTGCGAGGAAAATATATTCAATCATAATCCAAAAGGTCAAAAGGGTTTCTAATGTAAAAAACTTCAGAATGTAATGGAAGTATATGTCAGTCTGTATAGAATGTAGTAATGTATAGTCTACGTAAAATCATTGTAAATAGTCGAAAGACTGAAACAACGATCGTCTGATTGTTATTTTTATCTATATTGTGGTGAAATAAGTTATGGCTAAATAGCTAGGTATATGGTTAAATTTTAATTTAAATGGACTACATATTAAAATATTTGATTTAATTAAATTTGATTAAATCAAACTATATTGATTTATTCAATAAAAATCGACGGCACAGTGTTGTTCAGTTATTTTAATGATTTTATACAATTAAAACCTATTATTGTCAAATTTATTTAATTTTCCCCCGTTTTTGAAAATTCCATTTGTCAAAATTGATTTGATTTTTTACATCAATTAAAGAATCAATTTAGCAAAATTTTAGGAGCGCAGATGGCTGAAATTTATCTGGGGCCATCTGCAGGCTACATTCGACAAACCATCCAAATTTCATAAAAATCAAATAAGTGCTTTTGACGATATATGTAGGTGAAAATAAATGTAAGTTTGTGCGCATGTGGAAGAGAAACAAATAGGCGCAAAAGATTGAAACTTATATGGGACTAACAATGTTAAATCGATTTATACGATTTAATTAACTCTCTATTATTATTATTTCCGAACCCGGTCTGCCACCATCCGCGTTTGCTATTTACTCAGGAACTATATTCTTCCTGGGAAAACAACTTCTAAGGTTGAAGTTTTGAAATAGACTATATTTTAAAATCGTCAGAACCGTTTTCGAGAAATTTATTTCTTGTTGTTTAACTATTTTTTGATAGTGCCACTTAATTTGGAGTTAAAATTCATTTTTTGATTTATGCCTCGAGGCATGATTTTTCTGGAAATTTATGCCAAATGTTATTTATGTAATTTTTTAAAAACTACTTTTTTTAGACTCAATGGACCTTAAAAATAAAAATCTATTAAAATCTCACAATCGAATTTTCGCACCATCACATTTTCCAAGCGAAAAAAAAACCACAAAAAACTAATTTAAATAAAATAGATGGTTATTTAACGATATCTGTAAAAAATTGTTTTGGAACTGAGATGAACCACTTGCGATGTTGAAGACAAGGGTCGGATAAAAGAATAAAAAATAATATAAAAAAATGGCATCCAATATAGAGGGGGGGGGGGGGGGGGGGGTTGAAGAGATAAATAGAAGGATTGCTAAGGTAAAGTTGGAAAGTTTTAGGGTTACAAAAAACTTGAATAATGCCGAAAATAGACGAGGGGGAGGGGGTGTTTGAAGCAAAAACAGGGGCTGACCTTGTTTACGATCGTTTTTACCAATTCTGTTATATTTTTTTTTGTCCTTCTGACCGAAAAAGATTCAGTTTAGTTCACACTTTTGAAGTTTAGCTTTTTTAGTGTGAACCAAAAGATATATAGGGATGTTTTTGTGTCTTTTTTTTAATATGCACACCTTTCGGCACCCCTGTTAAGCTGGGATGTTAAAATATATATAAAAAAGAATCGGTTAAAATATGAAGAGTTGACGTAATATTTTCAGATATGTTTTTTGCGTGCGGTAAAATTTAGCTTTATTTTTTTCAGATGTTAGAAACTCACAAAATATATATAGATAAAAGTACCGACAGAAAAAGCTTGGAGGGTTATTTTTTTTTTTGTCGATGATCATAGTTCACCCGGTTCATTGATGATTCTCTGTTCTAGATAAAAAAAAAAATCCTACAAGATATGGAGGTGAAAATCGTTACACTGGAATTGACAATTTTATTGTTTTAAGTGCCAAATGTTTTATTTTTGTTTTCTTGTTTCCCAAATAATAAATGACTTGAAGTTGAAGTGTATAAGTTTACGAGGAGAAAGCATGAAACAATATATTACATCATTAATCAATTATTAAATGCTTTATAAAGTTTGAAAGTTAAAAGTTGCTGCTGCCAATTATTTACATTGTACTGACGAATCTTATCCCTCGTGCAGTTCTTTTTACATAATTTATATATAGGTAAATTAGTGTTCTTGGGTATCTTTATAAAAAAAATTCTGTATCCACAACATAGCCTCTACCATATATTGCTCTCAATGATTCGTGTTTTAACAAAAACCTTGTGTCTTTTGGTGCCCTATTTTCGAGTAATTAAATCGTTTGACGTTTTAAATGTAATTGCAACAAAGCAAGACTTAACACTGAGCATTGCACATATTGGTGTAAATGGCTACTACAAATATTAGAAAATATAAAATCAATTTTTTTCTGAAAGTGAGATAATATAGATAAAATTACGCCTCACCCGATTCTCCTCGGATCTCATATTAATTTCTACAGCGTTAGCGTTATTAATAATCTAAAGGTGCAACAGCCCGTAAAAGGCTTAGCTGCTAAAGAAACTATATAACACGAGGCTACAACTATACAATAAAGAGGTCAAGTGTGTGCTAGTCAGCACACAGCGAGGGTCCGTAGGTAACCCTGTATAGTTTAAGTAGTACCCTATTGATGGTGTTTTCTAAAATGCTAAAAAGCTTACTTTGAACTATCCTATGGGTCTGATATTCTCAAAACATAAATCAACTTCTGATAAAGTATTTGTTTGCCACTGAACCGGGCTACAACCATATAAATACATCGAAAAGACCATAGTTATAAAAAAACGTATTTTCTCGATAAAAAATAAAATAATGATTTTTTCGAAATTTCCAAAAATTTGTATCTTTACTTTTGGTCGAAGAATGTTCAGGAATTTTTTAAGATTTTTTGCACTTCACATAAGCGAGATAGAGGGGGGGGGGGGGGACACGTTTCACACCCACTTCAAACTTGCCCACGCTCGCCCTATCAAAGTTATAACCAAAGAATTATATATTTTTGTAATCAGCTCGACGTACCCTTTCATATGATACCCCTCACGGTGTCGAAAAAAAATATAAAAATTTTAACCCTTAAGATTTTGAACCCTAATTTTTTTAAAAAAATATGTTTTTTAAGTCGCTATATTTTTACAATATGTGGGTAGGTACAAGACACATACATGCTAAATTTCAATGTGATCGGACGACAGGTGTAGCCGTGAGAGCAGGCGACAGGACGGACGGACAGACACACGCAGGAAAATATTAAGGGTCCTTGGTTTTGCCTACGGACCCTAAAAATTGACATTTGCAACCGGTTGGACGCCATTTAATAAGCACGACTCCTAGCCGGACTCGGGAATCGAAGCCAGTCCTGCTTCGATTCAACCTGTGTGCAAAGCGCATGTGATAGCAATGAGCTGCTAGGAAACCTTATTCCTAAGTTAGGATTATCTTCAGAGACTAAAAGCAAAATTGTTTCTGCAATATACATAAGGCTGTATATTTTGAGCACAGCTAAAGAATAGAACGTAAGCTAGAATAACGTAGATCGTAGGGAGCGGTTGACTCTCATTCAATCAGGTTAAGCAGCATAGGGTGGATAGTGGTCAGTAGTTGGATGGGTGACCACACAGCTGGTTCATCTAGCATTACTACAACAAATAGGAAGCTGATTACGAGAGTTAGTGCCACCAGGTTTTGGCCAGCAAAACCATCTGTTCGACACTATCGGTTTAATAAAAAAATCTAGATAGGAAACATGGTTTATCGACTAACACTTCACACAAATGTGAAGAGTTTGCTCATCCATCCCGGATTTGTTCAATGGACACACTTAAGTGGTCTGCGTCTTCGGGTGTAAAAGCCTCCGAAATTAAAATACAAAAAAAAAAAAACATAACCCACAAGTTCATACACCATTTGTGAGCATCCAAAAGTGGATGTCAGATTATGGTTTATATTTTCAAAAGGCGTGAATTAAATCAAAGCGGAAGCAGGAGTTGTTAGTTAGTAAGGAAATGGAAGATGCAAGGAGTAAGTTGAAAACGCTTTGCTCGGCCGTACTTTAAAACGAGGGTATAAAGAGGATTTATCTAGAGACAGAGGAAGATCTCCTGTGATGTTGGGGTTATAGACTAAGGCAGTAGGAAGAGTTGAACAGATCTAAGCATGGTTAGCACGTTTCTCTTAGCTGTGCCCCTGGGGGGCAACACTTCACCCTCCATATCAAATCCTTCCAAACCCTCAACTTAGATGGAGTTTTCTTTCTAAACCTCACTTTAAAATCTAAAGCTTGCAAGAAAATAAAACCTCTTGAAGAACACCAAAGAGCTTAGAAGGGGTAGAGGGAGAAAAGGCAAAAACCCTCGCTTCACACCGGTGCTCAAAAATTGGTGACAACAAGTGGTGCGTTCAAGCGGCAAAACATACTAAACTATTGTATTGCTGTCAAATACTTCTGTTAAGTTATCTGATAGCTTATCGCTGTAATTATTTTTTTCTTATTCAATAAAAATAGAATCTTTTTTTAAACACCTTGGTAATCATTTGAAGTCATTGAAACTATAACTGGTATAATCAGTTGACTTTTCTCTTACAATAGAGGCATCCAGAATGCCTAAGCACCATGTTTTAACGGAATCGAGTAGGAAGTGCCATATAATATCCTCAATGCATTATAGATTTAGTTCCTCATCGACCCAAATCTAGGTACCATCAGCATGAGCTGTCACCAATGTTTAGGCCGCTTTTACCTCTTTATCAGTTACTAGAGGTAAAGAAAATTAAAATACAATCTAGTTAAAAAGAAATAAATAAAAATAAAACTATAGAACCCTAATGTGTTATTTGTCAATAATTCATTGCATTACCGTCAGTATGATAGGATTTTGCCGATACATTTAATTAGAGGCGCATAATATAATCGGCCAAAATTGGTCAGGGCCGGTTACATAGACAGAATTAATTTAAATTTTTTGCAGCATTATAGGATCTAGGTTTGCAATAATAATAGACATAGTGCAGATCATTTTTTAAATACACCTTTCTGGACTGAAGGGCAATGTAATCCTATAAGATCAGACTGTAATATAAATATGGAAAACTACATGGTTAGCACTCAAGTTCCATTGATTTTTGTTTTGTTGATTCTACTGTTTATTCTCTAGGAAGATGTGTTTATCCTAATCTGCTAAACTGATTACGAAGTAATTTAGTGTTCAAACACCTACATGTTTAAAAAAATGCTAGGAGAATTAAGAGCATAATGGCATGGGCAGTAGATGTCAACCAAATTGTACATTTTTGTAAATGGAAAATAATGGTAATTTATTAATTAGACAATATCATCAGTACACAATATGTCTATATGTGATAAATCCTGCAAGCCTGCAGCACGATACTAGGCATATATTAGGGCAGTTCTAATAATAATTCGAATGCGAGACAGAATGTCATTAATTGAAAATGTGTTTTTGCAATTTATATTGTAATTTACTGCTGTGATTTTAGTTACATTTAGCCTGTTATCATTATTACTTCTATTTTAATTGACTAGTTAAGACTATAGTGGCCAGATTCCCCGTCTTGTAATAACATTATGGTGTGATCGAGATGTAAAAGGGAGAGCGCAAAAAAAAGCAAACAGTTCTATTTTTATTATTCAAATAATGTCCCACGATAGATCAGTACGCTGTGTGTTTAGCAACCCATTCTATTTGGGCAGCATCACTGTTATTTATGTAAATAAAGTGTTTCTCTCTAAATGAAGTCATGTATTGCATATATTCTTAGGATATCTAATTTATAAAATGTGTAAATACATAAAATCTCATTTAAGTTATATATTTATATAGTTATAGGCACCCGGGACTTCTGTGGAAACTCAAGGAAATCCTACCCCCAACCTATTACCTCATCCTTCGCTCCTATCTTAATGACAGGCATTTTGTAGTTCGATAAGGTGCCTCTCACTCCGATTCTTTTAATATTCTAGCAGGTGTACCTCAAGGCAGCATTCTGGGGCCCACCTTATATTCTATTTATACAGCTGACATTCCAGAACATCCTTCCACATCCATTTCCTCTTTTACCGATGACAAAGCAGTCCTTTCTGTAAATCCAGATCCTAACCATGCCTCTGATATTCTGCAAGAACATCTTCTATCTATTGAGAACTGGTCCAAAAAATGGCGAATTAAATTCAATAGAGAAAAAAGTGTACATGTTACGTTCACTCTGCGAAGAGCTACTTGTCAACCTGTCTATTTGTATCATCACCAACTTCCAATTTCGAATCAAGTGCGGTACTTAGGACTTCATTTAGACCGAAGACTCACCTGGAACTTACATACAAGACTAAAACGAACAGACATGAAGCGACGATACAAGACTTTACTCAGACTTTTGGACAACAGATCTAATTTATCACTAACGAACAAACTAACTGTCTATAATCAAATTATAAAACCTATTTGGACATACGGCTTGAACTGTGGGGGTCGACCAAACCATCGAATTCTTACAAGATCCAATCCATGCAATCCATAATTCTACGAAAAATATGTAATGCACCCTCCTACGTGGCCAACCGTATAATACATAACGACCTAAATGTTCCCTATGTCCATATCCTAGCATCCTCTCGTTACAAGTCCTTCCACGCCAAGCTCATCCACCATCCTAATCCTCTCAACCAGAACCTATCCTCTCCTGATATTCCTGGTAATCCGAGGCGACGTCTAAAGAGAAAATGGCCCCGTGACCATCTTTGAAACTAATACTTTGTAATCAAAATTAGTTGTAACTGTGCTGTAATTACTTTAAGTGAGACAAGCTGCTTGATATAATTAATTTTTATAGTTGTGGCTGAATAATAAACGAAAAAAAAAAAAAAAGAAGTTATATATTGATAAAAAAAAAAAAATATATATATAGGTATATATATATATATATATATATATATATATATATATATATATATATATATATATATATATATATATATATATATATATATATATATATATATAAAGTTACTAATTAATTAATTAAATTATTTTTCCTTTAAAACCATTTATTTATTTTTTATTTTAATTTATTGTTTAACTTTTTAGGAATTACTAATTTAGCAAAAAAAGAATTTACTACCATAATAATTTATTAATTAACATTTTCATTTAATTATACTAATTTATAACGATTAATAATCGTTTTTTGATTTTATAAAAAGTAGAAAGCCCTTAACCAACTCCAGCTGTCGGAAAATTGACCAAAGGTCAATACAGGGCCAACAATTTAAAAATCCTCTAATTTTAACTAATAAAACATTTGTTAAATTATTATTGACTAAACCTAGTTAATTACATTTCATAGACTATTAATAAAATATCCAAAAAAGATTTTTCGAGGGGAGCAGCAGAGTAGGGAAAATAATACTCAATTTTCGAAAGAAACATTTGTTTTCTTTACGAATAATTTTCTGAGCTTAGCCCTTCTGATTTTCTTTGATTAGTCCAGGGTCTATTAGCTCTGTAAATGCGTCACTGTTAGCTGTTATGCATTGATATAGTTTAGTAATGAAGTGTACATAATTAATTAAATCAATTAAAATGTAGAGTGTATTCAGAGAGAAGTTGGATTAATCAGGAATTTGACATAATTGTATTGTTAATTATAATATCAGTGCTTAGTATGATAAGGGATATCATTTGAGTCTATCAAGGCAATGAGCCGAAGACTAGCTATGTTCAAACTCACTCGGCTCTGCTGGTAATACAATACTCAATCAAACCTATTACCTACAAACCCACAGAATCACTATTCAATTTTGCACTTGACTAAACAAACAGGCATTATAGTTTCTCAAATCAATTACTTTTTTATCTTTCACAACTTAGTAGGAAGCATTTAATAGATTATCATTTACGCCGATTGTAAATGTTCAAATTAACCAAATCTTGAAACAATAAGATTAATTGTACAGATAGAATACTTAACAAAGGATGGTAAAAGAAACAATGAAAAATAAGCAATGAGTAGTCATTGAATTCGTGCTTGCTTATGCACTAGAAGGAGAGAAAAATGTTTTTACCACCAATACCTTTAGTACTAATAACAAAATATAGAAAAAGAAAAGGCAAACTTGATTTTAATGTTTAATATTTGTTCTCGACCTTCATTTTACTTCTTATTCTATTCTCAATTGATTTAAATTTAATTAAAGTGTGACGTAGCGACCTGAAAAGAGGAAAAACTAAGCCAAGTTTTCTTCTGATTTAAAAAAAAGCCGTCATCAGCTTTTCTTTTTCTCTCGAGAAGAAAAGAAAAAATAAACTGATTAAATGGTCGGAAAAGAAACTTAACAATACAGACAATGCAACGGGCCGTTTTCTCTTCTTTGAACGCTCGCTTTCTTTATCCGTTTTTTGACTGTCGTTTAATTGTTGTTGTTTTTTATTTAACGGTTAAAAAAAACGGGAAAAATAAATAGAAGGTAAAAAGAATAATGTTAATTAAAGTAAATGACAAATGGTCTTTTTTAGTTGATAACTGGTTTGTCTCTTTCTGTTTCTCCTCTCCCTCATACCTTGTAAATATTTTCCACAAAACCACTTTATTCCGAATAGAATCATTTTCAATCGAAACCCATAAACAATTAAACTTTTCTACTAAACTGTAAATTTATAAAAAGTATATTAAAGCAATGAGATTTCAAATATTACAGTTCTGCAGTAAAGATTTAAAATCCCATTAAAAAAAAACTTGTGTAAAAGAATAAGTCTCGTGTAAAACGTTATGAGATCATAATAGGTTTAGCCAAGTCTCCCACTGACCAAGTAAGTTCTACTAGGTCTAATTTATCCAGTTTAAGTAAGAGATGGTTGTCTGTCCCCCTCTCTATTCTCTGTACCTCACAAACTCAAACATTCTCATTCCCAAATCACTCACACATTTAAATTATAAACAAAAATCTCACTTGGCAATTACGCAGCGCAAGTAGGTTAAACATATTATTGTTGTTATTTAATGTATATTTTAACCTGTTTCTTTAATTTAAACAATTTTTTTTAAAAAATCGGGTACAGGGTACCTCGGAACTTTCGGCCACTAAAGTGGCCTTGGAAAGCAGCATTGGACGTGGTCAGTACTTGGATGGGTGACCGTTCTGAACAAACTGACTTATTATCATTCTTCAAAAAACCTTATTTTTAATACCTATATTTTAATTAATTATTTGAAGTTTGGCGGTATTTTGACAGATGAAAACAAACTTTGACGTCATCAAAATTATCGCACTAATAAATAATTATATTCGCATATAACTTTTAAACTAATTAATAGGATTTCATCGGGGTTTTTTATATTTGTTCCTTAATTTTTTCCGGTTCTAACGATATGCTATACGTCAGAAACCTATTTATACTATCGGTATTATTAACCGTCAAAGTTTAAAAAATCAAAAATTGATAACTTCAGAATGGCGGTCAATATTAAAATGAAATTTAGTGGGCTTGTTTGTCATACAGAGATGTACACATTCGTGCCAAATTTAAACTCGATCAGGACCATTTACGATTTTTTTAAATGTTTGCTGACTCAGCAAAGTGGTTTCAAGATGGCGGAAAAAGTTGATTGTCGGGGCGGCACCACTACAGGTAAGGACTGATTTTTCTGCCAAGTTTCAACTCTCTAGGTTAAATATCTTGGGCACTATGATGATAACACACATACATACATACATACATACATACATATATACATACATACATACATACATACATACATACATACATACATACATACATACAGACGTCATGCTGAAAACCACTCAGGAGGTCTTAAAAACTCCCAAAACGGATAATTCCGTTGAAATCTCGAAAAAAAATTTTTTGGTGAAAACAGTGAGGAAAAGTAAAAAGTTATGCAGTGATATAAATAGTAAGTTTGTATCCGCGTGCTGCGTAATTATAAGTAATTTTTCGCTTATTCTCTTTCAATTCTGTAGGGTATTAAAAAAACTTCAATAGAATCCGTTTTTGGCTTTATTTTACCTACTTTGAGGTATCATCAGGCCTTAAACAATTCTCCCTAAAACATAACCTCATTTATTTTTCTTAGTTATTTTGTTTCCTGACAATTCACCTGCACGTCTTTACATAGTCACTATTTATTTAAGTCTGGTCCCATTACTTCAGTAAAACGTAATTTAAAAACATCATGTCTAAAGAGAAAACAGGTCTATATTATATTTATGATAATACTCTAAAAACAGATTGACTTGAAGTTTTTTAATACCTTACAGATGTAATAAGAATCAAGAAATTATGTATAGAAATAAAGGGTAATATACTACAAATATGAAAGTAATTTTTCCGTTTCCTAGCCTTTTTTACTTTTGAACACATAATATGAACTTATTATAGAATACATAATAATATAAGAAAATATAAGGGAAGGACAAAATAGGAAATAAATAGTAACACGGGGTGGGTGTTCAAATTGAACTATACAATTATCTGGTTTATGTGTAAACTCAACCTCAATACTCAATAAATATCAAACACACTTATTCCAATATAAAATTCTATAAAGAAGAGTAAAATAATACTTTAGTTTCAAAGTTCTCTACTAGAAAGTGCTAGTAGCACAAGTTATATTTTTTAATTTTTTTAAAAATTAATCTGTGGCCATCTGACTGGTCCTTTCGACAAACTATCCAAATTTCATAAAAATCAGATGAGTACTCTTGAAGATATAGGTGTAAATAAATGAATGTTTGCGCGCATGTGGTATAGAGAAACAACGCAGAAGGTTGAAACTTATGTAGGTCCAACAATGAGCTAACTATGATCTTCCTTCCGAATTTAATTAAAATAGGAAGAGTAGTTTTTAAGATATGTTGTTTAGCAAATATTAAGCAAAAGACCGACACACAGAAACGCAACCAAAAATGTTCCCTGATGTCTTAAACAGACTTATGTCTTGAAATTTTTGAAATTGGAAACATAAAAAAAGTTCATTCTTCTATGATCACTGCTTCCGTTAACTTCGGTAAGCTCGGAAGCAAAAACTTATTGAACAAGTAGTAACATTACTACTACTTTATACATACAGTCATAAAAATATTAACTAAAATTGCAACTTTTAAAGGGTCTCTTTTATAGTCTAAATATTTTGCTTCTTTTTAAAGTGATTTATCATCTATTTTGTTTATTTTAAAAATCAGTAACAATATTTATATATTAAATTTTTTGACGCAACCATTCAATCAATAAACTATTTTTTACCGTGAATTTTCAAACGAAGTTGACTTCTATACCAAGCCCCCCCTCCCTCTCCGTTGTATTCCTCCCCTGAGTTATCCCTCCTCCTCCCAGCGGACTTACAGTAAAAAATGAAAATGCTTGTATCCCATCCCGAGGATTATTTTTTTTTCCTTCGGGAAAAGGATCCGGTTGAAGGGTTGGGTAAGATTTCTGCCGGGGCACGTAAGATGAGAATCCGGTCACGTGCCGGTAAGGCGACTACGTACGTGAATTATCGTCAATCCGACACCCAGGACGGCTTTTAAGGCCAAAGCTACCCGGGACCGTGTTCGTGAGGAACCTATCGGCTTATGTTGGTTTTTACTCAGATTTTCGGGGGAGGGAGGGGGGAATATGCTTTTCTTATTTTGGCAGTCCCCTTACGAAAAAAACGACCTACGCCAATAAAAGAAATAGTGAAAAAATGATTTTACTCGTAAGATTTATAAGATGAAGGTTACATAGCTATAAATATTTTTTTTAAAAAAAACAACACAGTTGGTTCACGATTTAACACCCATGAAACTTAGAACCGGGTGGTTGTAAATTGTTAGTTTTGGTGATCTTACCAATTCACTCGGTTGTTATCACCCTCATATCTCTACTTCCTCTTAAGGTGGGCTTTTGAAATTTGAAACATAGATTAGCTTATGTAGCTTAGGAAACTGTTAAAAATTGAGCCCTATAATATTTAACCTTTTCAACAAGGGAGAGTTTCAAAAGTTTGACATTTTTTACTGAATCACTTACTCACTCGTCATCAAAATTATAAGTGACATGAAATTTGGCACTCTTGTAGCCATAGCCGTGAAAATAACAGGGAAAAACCAAAAAGTAGATTTTTTTAAAAAATGTTTACCCCCTGAAAAATTAAAGATTTTTTTATAAATTAACGGTAAGTCGTATTGAGAAAATGTTTGCACAAAGAGGTACTGATTTTTTGCTACAAGTAGCAAAAAAATTACCAATATGAAAATCCGAATCTGAAATCTATTTTTCTCAAACGTATAGTTTTCACGGAAAATTCGTCTAAAGTTCTGCTGACCTTACTTTTTTAAGAAAATTTTAGGGGGGGGGGGGATGGGCAACCACTAAAAAAATGGGCCAGACAACAAGTTGATGTAGTATTTAGGCACATTTTCCAGGAAAACTGTACGTCGGATCAGATTCAGATTTCTTAGTGCCCGAAAGTTTGTTAAATTTTGCAGATCTGAGAAATATCACATATGGAAAATACTCTATTCCCGGGTTATTCTATGTCAGTACAATGTATACTCGGGGAAAATACAGTGTACCCTGTTCCCTTCAGTGCCAAATCAAGTCGATAACAACGATGCTCAAACCAGCAATAAGGAAAGCTGTCCTCAGCAAAAACCTAACCGTGAAAAAAGGACCAAGTTCCAGACCCCCACCCAAAAAAGTAGGCCTATCAAAGTAGTGATAACTACTTTGTGGCCAAGTCTGCTCTTTCTTTAGTCTTTAACCTCACTTTAATCCCACTTACATAAGCAAGACCACCTATTTATTTTTATTGGTAAACACTTGGCCAGTTTTCAAATGAGGTATTATACATCAGTATCATGTGCACTCACATAGGAGTTACGGAGGTAATAAGAAGGAAAAAACTCAGAAGAAAAGAAAAAAGTTCCAGACCACCACCCAAAATAGTCAGGCTATCATGTAGTTCCCTAATTATTAACTAATCTTGAACACTGGAGAATTTTTAAATGTTAACTTTAAAGAAAAGGTCTTCTGTAATTAAATTTTAAATTTCATGATTCCAGGATATCGCAATTTAAAAACTAACTAACTACCTGCGTGGCATAACAGTGCTTTCAAATACCAGTTAATTAGTTTTTTATATGTGCATCGTAAAATATAGATGTTGCAGTATGGTATGGTTATCTATATAATACAAAGCTTGTCTGTGTATGAAGTTTCCAATTTATAGTCATCAACTTAATTTGTATGGAAACCCTATAGTTATTTAAAAGGTGACCCTTTTTAACACTCCTTTTCACCCAGACAATTCCGACTTCCCCTTGCACAGGCTATTCTATTAACGGTAGAATTGATATGTTTTGACCAAAGTATTACTCTCAAGACAAAGCTAATAACGAAGCGTGGAAGCGTAATTGCAACGGAAATCCGATACGAGAATGGTGGAATATCTAAAAAACATTTGTATATTAAACTAAGATGGTTTTTTACGAATGAGTTGGGTTCAGTGACCGTTCGGTTCGTAAGTTGATTTAGACGTAAGCCAGTCAAATAGTAATTACTATAATACGTATTAAACTTAATGTGTGCTAATTGGTTCATTTGTCTATTTCACTGGTAATTATGAAATATAAACCGAAGGAATTATATAAACAATATTTAATGGCCTTGAAAAGTGGAGGGGGGGGGGGCATTAGTTTTTTATGAAAACCTGACATTACTATCTATCTCATACTCGAGCTTAGATCCGGGAATCATTTAAATCATTATCACTGAATAAAGTTTTTTTTTTTAAATTTAATAACGAAAAATTAAATTTGTCATATAAGTAAGGTCAGAAACTCCGAAAACTGAACGTGTCAAGTCCTGTTTTTGTGCTTGAAGAAAGCAGGTGATAGCCGAGAGAGAGACAGACAAATCGATTATTAAATCGCCTATTAATAGACTATTAATATCGATTTAATTATTTTGTCTCTGTT
The DNA here is from genome assembly GCA_951217055.1 of Gerris lacustris. Taxonomy (NCBI): domain Eukaryota; kingdom Metazoa; phylum Arthropoda; class Insecta; order Hemiptera; family Gerridae; genus Gerris; species Gerris lacustris. The sequence continues at coordinate 34,452,074 of OX578277.1, read as the reverse complement.
TTTCCCACACGGTTAATCAACACTATAGTACGTCCCGAGTCGGCCAGCCCGAGCAATCTTTCCACAGCGTACAATTGTGCGCGACCCACGTGGTATACATCCTACACTCAGTGATCCTCGCTCAAAACAAAAATTTGCTAATGGAATCAACTTTACTCCTTAATCTGTCTTTTTCCCCGTTCATGTCCAGAAGAGACCGGTCTAGCAAGGATTTCTTAATTTTTAATTCGATGCATTAAATTCCATCGGAATAAATCCGAGATCGATTTATTGATGCTCGGCCTGGTCTCGGCCGGTCTAATCAGAGCTTACTCTAAACAAAGCTTAAGTGGAAACCAACTGCAATGCAATTTTTCGTGCAAATAAAACTATTTTAAGATAGAGATATTTGGTTTTAAAAAAAAAAAAAAAAAAAAAAAAAAAAAAAAAAAACGTTAAAAGTAATAAAAAGTTTACCTTTAATAAACAAAACTTATTTTTAATGTTAAATATTCTATTATTTATTATGTTAAATATATTAATCAAAAACATCCTAATTTAATACATCTAATTCTATCGGTACAAATCTGGGCCCAGCCAATCGATTCGGTCTATTATATTTTTAATTCCATGGGCAAAAATCCGGGCCGAGTAGGGAATCAGGCAGATTTAGTCTATACGCATTCTTATATTATTATAAAATGTACTTATTTAATTCCTTCCCAAAAATCTGGTCTAACCTTGGCTTACTTACCATTTAATTTTCTTAGGCAAATATTTAAACAAAATAAAAATGCATTTTCAATTTAAAACAAAAATGTATCCTAAATGTATAATAATTTCGGGATTAGAAGTCACCCCCCCCCCCAAGTACGCCACTGCACCAATGAATTGCCTCAATAACCTTTGAAACAGTTTTTTCTTCAATTTATTATCAACTTTTTTTCTAAAATATTTCGATTAGAGTCATTCCTTAATTAATTTATCACATATTGGAGGATTAAGAAACATTACAGCGAATAACACATTGTCCATGATGTAACAATAACAAATTAACAGCAAGCAAGAAAAAATAAGTAGTAGTAGGTTACAACTAAGAAAAAGGTTATCAACAAATACATTCTGTGCGGGCCGATAGCAATCAGAACCAGAAAAAAAATTACCTACACACTCCGGAAAATCATCTGATTCCGAAACCTGCGTGAGCTATCTATACACCAGTCTTAAAATCAGGATTCACATTGGACAGCGCGAATAAGACGAATAATTTAGGTAGGAGGCCAATAGCTCAACATATTATGTCAAATATTAAAATCTCAAGCTCTCATTGGCTCACCCTTCAATTCCCATCCTTCCAATATGGCTACTCCACTTTATCTACACTGTTCAATCCTTGAGCCTGTCTTCTGAATCTTCATCGGAATAAGTGCTTACTTTAGCCGAAGCTTAAGTGGAAACCAACTTTATTAAAGTTTTTCGTGAAATAAAATTATACTAAGATAGAGGTATTTAGATTTAAAAAAAGAAATACGTTAAAAGTAATAAAAAGTTTACCTTCAATGAACAGTGGACTTGAAAGACACATTTCCAATTAAATGTTAAATATCCTTAATAAGTTAATTCAAAGACGAAATATCTTGGAAATCAATAAGTCATAGCAAAATCGATGAAAACTTGAACACATTTATAATTTAAAAGCACGTAGTTATTAAATTAATACTTATCAAGAACACGAATCTTACGGTTATAATGAATAATACCGTGCACGAAATAGTTTTTCTTTTAAACTAACTATTAACTGATATTTGTACGATATAAGAAGTCTTTAAATTATAAAGATTTTTAAGATTAACGATAAAATGTTAAACGTTTGTTAATATTTTCTAAATTAATTTAAAAAAAAAGAAACCTAAAAACAAATAGCAAATGTCGACGGATAAAAAACTGAACGAACTCGGCGAGGTTAAAAGGAAAACTGGAAAAAAATACAAAACAACAACAGATGATTTTTATTCCTACTCATTGCTACCAACTTTTAAAAAATACCAAACATTATAATAAAGTTAAAAACAAAATTAATTAGCAGTTGCCTTATTGTTATGTAAATAATGTTTATGATTATTTATTATTTTTCCATTATTATTTCAATGTCATTTAATTTAGTTAGTTTTAATTTGTTGACCATTTCTTTCTCTTCTTGGCAACCTGCCAGTCGACACCTTTTTAGGGTTTTGTAGATACTTCTCAAAACCCTTATACCGAGGGTGATGTGTCCGTCCGTCCGTCGCTCTTTGGTTCATAGGGCCCGAACCGTTTAAGCGAAAGTACTGAAATTTGAAACACTGGTGCAACTTTTTGACCCAACCACAGGAAAAATATACAGAAGTTCATAATTAGATTTGCGCATGCGCAATTCGAAAAAATGTGGTAAACTCAAAAATTTATATTTTTTTTAATTTTTGAGTAGGGTATCAAATGAAAGCTGCTGAAGAGTAGGACACAAATATATATATCCTTTTTTAAAATTTGCATTCCTTATTGGTTAAATAAATCAAAATATACCAAAAAAAATTTTTCCCCCCCCCAACCACTATAGATCGGCTGGGGCTAAAATTTTGAAATAATTCATGCTAATATCTTATTGTGAGGCGATGAAAATTCCGGGAGTTCATCCCAAATTTTCAAAAATTGTAAATTTTGGGCGCGAAAAAGTAAAGTGCGCCCAAAATTTTATTTTTTTAAAATTTTGAGTTGGGTATTAAATGAAAGCTGCTGAAGAGTAGGACACAAATATATATATGCTTTTTTAAAATTTGCATTAGTTATAGGGGAAAAAAATCAAAATATACCCCAAAAAAATTTTCCCCCCCCCAACCACTATAGATCGGCTGGTGCTAAAATTTCGAAATAATTCATACTAATACCTTATAGTGGGGCGATGATATTTCCGGGAGTTCATTCCCAGGTTTTAAAAATTACCAATTTTGTGCACGAAAATTTGGAGTGCGCCCAAAATTTTATTTTTTAAAAATTTTGAGTTGGGTATCAAATGAAAGCTGCTGAAGAGTAGGATACAAATATATATTTGCTTTTTTAAATTTTTAATTCTTTATTGGTTTTATAAGTCAAAATATACCCCCAAAAAATCCCCCCCCCTCAAATTTTATATAATGGCTGGTCTTAAAATTTTGAAATGATTCATGGTTACACCGTATGGTTGGGCAATGAAAATTTCCTAAAAAAATGTAATTTATCTTGTCGTTATTACCTATAAAAAACATTGTGACCTCCCGGGGGATCGAACCCGGGACCCTTAGGATCGAAGAAAAAAAATCATAATTTCATAACGGGTATGCTTCATCATCTACAAAACCCTAAAAAGTACTTGGACGCAAGTACTTCCCTGTGATTTTTTATATTTACTGAATTCAGTCTATTTTTCAACTTGACACGGAAATATAAAATATATATAGCATTTCATTTATTTTTTGACCTTTAATTGTATTATGATTTTATTGCTTTAAATAAAAGGGTTGTTTATTGTTTATTTCTTTATTTAAAGTAAATAGGTTAGATCAGTGGGTTTTTAACTTTCGTGAACCGGAACTAACTTTTAATATAAACGAAAAGTTTCACGACTAACCTGACTAGAAAAAAGGCGATAGAAGAATAAATAAAAATTATACCATTTTATATTTCATTTAAGGTAAACGCCTCAGTTACCGGATTTCTGTTACTTTTAAATTATCCTGGACTTGGAGCACATATTTCATCACTTATTAATTATGATTATGATTATGATCTAAGCTGAAGAACCAATAAATTCAAAACGAAATCAAAATTTTTTTGGAGTTTTAACAAAACATTAACGTAACTTGTCTCAAGAACATTCATATTTATTCTTTTTTAAAAAAATAACATCAAGGCCACGGGATGGTTTTATGTAGCTACTAATTCTAATTCTTTGAATTTTCTCAAACAAGGTTGCCTTCTCTAGTGGACTATCAAAAGGGAAATTTTTCAACTTTTGCTGATAGACATGGAGATTGTTAATTTTAATCAAGCTCTAGACCGATATGAATGTGTTGTTAGACATTTTATTAATCCGGTAAGTTTTCAATTTTGATACATAACCTTACCAGAAAGAAGTTCTTAAAAACACTAAAATCACAAAATCTATATATATAAAAGTCAACGTATGTGTGTGTGTGTGTGTGTGTGTTTGTTCTTTATACAAATCTACAGTTTTAGTCCGATCTCGATGAAAATTTGCACACTTGACCTTCAAAGCAAGGAAAAAAACAAGGTCTACATGAATTTTCGAAATTTCAATTTTGGTACACAGGGGTACGGGGTACAAATAATAAATACGGGGTCAAAGTAATGAATACCCTTCGTGATGCATATCGTTGAAAAGCTCTTTAAGAGTACACAAATTGTTGTTATTTACACTTTTGTCATATTTTCATTTAGAAGGGGGGTAAAATGGAAAATATAACTATATCTATATATAAAAAGAAGAGTATCTATATGAGAGAATGTCTTTTATACAAATCTACAGTTTTATCCCAATTTGATGCATTTTTACACTCTTTTTCTTCCAAACAAGGTGAAGGTCACTGCCTACATGATTTTCCGAAATTAAAATTTTCGTACAAAGAGGTACGGGGTACTAATGTCAAAGTAATGGATACCCTTCATGATGCATATCGTTGGAAAGCTCTTTAAGAGTACATTAATTGTTGATAAGTACGTTTTTGTCATATTTTCATTTAGGAGAGGGGTAAAATGGAAATGTATATCTATATCTATAAAAGTCAACGTATGTGTGAACGTGTTTATGTTCTTTATACAAATCAACAGTTTTAATTCGATCTCGATGAAAATTTGCTCACTTGACCTTCAAAGCAAGGGGAAGATCTCTGTCTACATGAATGTTCGAAATTAAATTTTTGGTACACAGGGGTACGGGGTACAAATGTCAAAGTTGAAAACCCTTCATGATGCATAATGTTAAAAAGGTCTTTAAGAGTACAGTAATTGTTTTTACGTGCATTTAGAGGGGGTAAATGGAAAAATATATCTAAAAGTCAACGTATGTGTGTATGTTCTTTATACAAATCCATAGTTTTAGTCCGATCTCGATCAAAAAATGCACACTTGACCTTCAAAGGAAGAAAAAATCAGTGTCTACATGAATTTTCGAAATTTAAATTTTGATACACAGGGAACAGGGTACAATAATGAATACGGGGCCAAAGGACTGGATACCCATTATGATGGATATCGTTAAAAAGCTCTTTAAGATTACATTAATTGTTGTTATGTACAGTTTTTTCATATGTATTTTCATTTAGGAGGGGGTAAAATGGAAAAATATAGCTATATCTTATAAAAAAAAGAAGAGTCTGTATGAGGGTATGTCTTTTATACAAATCTACAGTTTTATCCCAATTTGATGAATATTTACTCACTTTCCCTTCAAAGCAAGGGGGAGGTCACTGTCTACATGAATTTTCGAAATTTAAATTTTGGTACAAAGGGGTACGGTGTTAAAATGTCAAAGTAATGGATTCCCTTCATATGATGCATATCAAGAAAGCACTTTAAGAGAAAAGTAATTGTTTTTATGTACAATTTTATTTAGGAGGGGGTAAAATGGAAATTTATAGCTATATATATTAAAATCAACGTATGTGGGTGTATGTTCTTTATACAAATCTACAGTTTTAGTTCGATGTCGATAAAAATTTGCCCACTTGAACTTGAAAATGACAGCCTACATGAATTTTGGAAATTTAAATTTGGTACACAGGGGTATGGTACAAGTAATGAATACGGGGTCAATTTAATGAATACCATTGATGATGCAAAAGCTCTTAAAAGAGTAGAGTAATAGTTTTTATGTATTGTTTTGTCATATTTTATATATGACATGGGGGGGGGGGGATTTAGGATATTTGAAAATTTGCTTATCAAAGAGGAGGGGGTATAGAAATAGGTGGGAGAGATAGAATCTAGATATACTTGCATAGTAAAATAATTTATATGTTTCATTATGGTTGTTTATAAACTTATCTAATTATAATAACACTCCGTAGCGAAGCACGGGTACCCAGCTAGTTACTTATAAAATCGGAAGTTACAGAATAGCATTGATAGCTGTACGAACTTTCTTAGCGACCCTCTTACAACGTCTATACTTGATGAGGAATCAGTTACAGAAGAGTATTTGTGTATTCACCGGATGCTTTGTTCCTTTATACGGACAACAGGGCCGAAGGGTTCGATTGCCGCCTGGGAGAAGTTATTTTTATGATAAGTTTTGATAAAATGTTCAATAATATTTAAATGTAGCTATGAAAACTAATAAATGGAAAACACTGGGCTAAGTAATTATGAACTTTTATATAAGAAAGTTTGTCTTAAGTCAATTTTTTACTTAAGTTTTGATCACTTATTGTTGAGTAAAACAACAGCAAAAGTTGATATCAGTTTCTTTTGAACTTGTCCGTGCATCGATCGATTGTCACCCCTCTGGTATAATATGAACCATCACCAAATATGTTTGTGTTATAGACCTATTTTCAGGATAGTTGCAAGAACCCTTAACTTTAAATTAATTGTTTAAATAATTGATATTAATACACTTGAGTTTACTATTTCTTAACTTTACATGATATAGTGAGATACAAATTTTGTGATCAATCTTATCCCACTTTCCGGATAACGGATTAAGTATTTCCGAACTTGCATGACACTGAAAGTTAATCAAAAACACACGAAATTATAATCCATTTATTTTTAAGTATTTGTTACTGTGTAAAAACAACAATCACGACAGTTATAAAACAGGGGCTGTTCATTTTTATACTAAAGACTCTAACTTGCGCAACGTTTTAGCGCACTTCACTATATAAAATTTAATGTATTTTTTAGAGCCTGCTTTGAACCTATAAAGACAGACTAGAGCCGTGCATCCATGCAGAACTAATGGAAAAAGTAAAAAAGGTATCCAACAATTTTGCAATTATTCTGATCAATTTACAGATAAAACTTTAATTTGATAAATACATAAATAAGAAAAATGTTAGTGTCCTTTATTACAGATGCATAAAGTAAGCATGCTTTACTTCCATATTATTGGACAACGATAGTGATTTACTTTTATTTTATGTGCACAATTTAAAAGTAAGATAAAGTTACAATGGACATTATAGTCTTAATATATACAGGATATTTCAATGACCCTCAAGTTTTTACACCTTAATAAAAAATTAAATGCATATTCTATTTTAATTTTCTCTTTAGTTTTATATGAACAAGAACAAGACCACCTGGATATTTTTATAGTTTTTTTTTTTTTTTTTTGGAGGGAGATATAATGTGCAGAGCTATATACTTTTCTAAGGTATGGTTATTTTCTCAGCTCACTAACGTTTGAGTTTTTCTTGCAATATGAAGACGATGTGGAAAATTGATGACTGTAGCAACCTTTAGGGGAAAGGGAGAATGGCTTTACTGACCTAAATTATTTTTCGAGCTACTTTCTCTCCAATGTTATCTTGGAAACTTATAAGGATATATACTATTTAAGGGATTTATAGTGTCAGACATAAACAGGATGAGTAAGTTTTAAACTTAGATATTTATGTATTAATTTTATATTCTCGCTTTATCTCTAAGAGAGTTATTATACCATTGGAATAGAATACAATGTTGCTTCCGAATTTTCGAAATTTAAATTTTGGTACACAGGGGTACGGGGTACAAGTAATGAATACGGGGTCATAGTAATAAATTCCCTTCGTGATGCATATAGTTGAAAAGCTCTTTTAGAGTACAGTAATTGATGTTATGTACGGTTTTGTCATATTTTCATTTAGGAGGGGGTTAAATGGAAAATTTAGCTATATCTTATTTGTTCTTAACACAAATCTACAGTTTTAGTCCGATCTCGATGAAAATTGGCACACTTGACATTCAAAGCTAGGGTAAAATCAAGGTCTACATTAACTTTCGAAATTTAAATTTTGGCACACAGGGGTACGGGGTACAAATGTCAAAGTAATGGATACCTTTCATGATGCATTTAGTTGAAAAGCTTTTTAAGAGTGCAGTAATTGTTGTTATGTACGTTTTTGTCATATTTTCATTTAGAAGGGGGGTAAAATGGAAAAATATAGCTATATCTTGTCAAAAAAGTAGAGTGTCTGTATGAGTGTGTCTTTTATACAAATCTACAGTTTTATCCCAATTTGATGAATATTTACAAATTTTTCCTTCAAAATAAGGTGAAGGTCACTGCCTACATGAGATTACGAAATTAAAATTTTGGTACACAGGGGTGGGGGTAAAAATGTCAAAGTAATGGATACCCTTTATGATGCATATCGTTGAGAAGCTCTTTAAGAGTAAAGTAATTGTTGTTATGTACATTTTTGTCATATTTCATTTAGTAGGGGGTAAAATGGAAATTTATATCTAAATCTATATATATAAGGGAAGGTGGGGCAAAGTGGCCATGCTAAGGTTTGTTGATTTTTTAAGCGAACTTATAATCAGCCTAGAGCTTTAAAACTTTATGATTGTATACTTCAACCATCCTCTCATATCAACTATTTTTTTCATTTGATTTAAAATTATTTAAAGAAACCAAATGGATTAATTTTCAAATAGTATCCAAATGGCCACTTTGCCCGACACAAGGGGGCAAAGTGGCCACAACAATATGTTAATAATATGTAGTTATTTAACTTCATCCTCAGTAAATAACTATAAAAATAATAAATTAGCGTACTTTAGGTGTGTAGAAAAAAAACAAAAAAAAAAACAATAAATAAAAAAAAACAAAAAAACAAATAGTAGCTATGGGGCAAAGTTGCCATGCCTGGCCACTTTGCCCCGTTTGACGCCATGATACATAAGTTGTCATAACTCATTAACCAGACGGAACTATGTGACCTTTTAAACATGGTTTTGTAGACAAGTTATAACTACATTTTAACACTTTTTTTTTCAATCATAAAGTTTATTACTATAATAATAATAAATAAACACTTTGCATACATCAGAAGGGTGTGAAAGTAGAAAACGGATAATAACATTACAAAAAACACGTGGTTAAAAGTATAAACGATGTTTGAAGACTGATATAGTTGTCTATGAAAGGTTGCTGTAATCTCCGATTAACAGCAGCACTTTACAACTATAAAACTAAGGATGGCCACTTTACCCCCCCTGGCCACTTTGCCAAGCCTTCCCCTAAATATCAACGTATGTGTGTGGGTGTGTGTGTTCTTTATTCACATCTACAATTTTAGTCCGACCTCGATGAAAATTTGCACACAGGACCTTCAAAGCAAGGGGGAAATCACTGACTACATGAATTTTCGAAATTAAAATTTTGGTACACGGGGTGCGCGGTACAAGTAAGAATACGGGGTCATAGTAATGGAAACCCTTCATGATGCATATCGATGAAAAGCTGTTTAAGAGTACAGTAATTGTTGTTTGTCTCATTTTCATTTAGGAGGAGGATAAATTTGGGATACTTGCAAATTATCTTATCAAAGAGGATGGGGTATAGAAATAAGTGGGAAGGATTGAATCTACATATATATTCGCATAGCACAATAATTTAAATGTTTCTTGATGGTAGTTTATAGACTTATCAAATTGATTTAACCCTCCGTAGCGAAGCACGGGTATCCATCTAGTTTTAAATAAATTCGGATGGTATGTGAATAGTACCCCACAGATGGTCCTATAATAATAGTACTAAGCATTTCTACGTTTCCGTTTATTGAATAAAAATAGGTGTGACCCCACATTGAATGTTAGGACGCGAGGGAGCTATGTGCCACACTTATTGGCGGCCTATTTTTATTAGGAGTTGTTAACACCACTATGGATACAATTAGAATATTTCAATATCATAAATGGCTCTGTTTGTTCAAACTTCTGAATAGGTCCAAAAGACACCCATTATCATACTTTCTTTTTTAATAACACAAAGTGTCAAGTTAGATGGTAGTCCATATTCTCAAATATATGAGCCGAGAGGAGTGTATATTCCATCCATACCGCTATAGGCTTAAATATCTTTCAAAGGCGTAAGCTTGCGGCTATAATATTACGGCTAGTGACGCTTCTAAAACATTGCCATATTCGCAAAGGGGACTCCCAAATAGTAGAACTAGTCAAACTTGGGTTTACACACCCTCTTCTTTCATATCTATAAGTCTCCTTTTCCTGCAGGGCTTTCCTACATCGTGGCGTTCAAATATTTCATTCATACTTAGGAGCACATCTCCAGCAAAGTATCTTTTTTCACCAAAGCCGGTAGTCATTATGACTAGTAGTAGGCAAAACTTACCTATGTTAAGCAATACCAAAGATTTTACATAATACTTTATTGTAAATAAAGTAAAGAATATTTTATTGTAAATAAAGTAAAAAAAAAAATCTTAATACATGGAAACATTCAAGGAGCAATACGAGGGTGTTCATTTTAGGTCAAATTGATCTCTGTTTAACAATAACAAAAGCATTTAATTATATTTTGTTTTTTACGATTTTGGTAGTATTCATGCTACGGAAAGATTAAATTTTAATTTAAATCAAATTATAATTATTATTATTAACTACGGGAAACAGACAGAGAAAAATACACACCAGCGCCGGGATTTGAACCACCATATAGAGTTCAAATCCCGGCGCTGGAGTGTATTTTTCTCTGTCTGTTTCCCGTAGTTAATAATAATTATAATTTGATTTAAATTAAAATTTAATCTTTCCGTAGTATGAATACTACCAAAATCGTAAAATATGAATTTTAAATTGATTGTACTAGGTACAGGTACTAATTGGGTACTTTATAATTATAAGCGTTATATCTCGGTCTAGTTCTATGTCATTAATATTGTTCTAAGACTTGTGGAAAATTGAAAACTTAAATTCGGTACAAGGTATCTTTAACGTCAGAGAAAATCATTCTCCTGCGTAGCTTAGTTGGTAGAGCGCTGAACTGGGAATCTCTGTTTCCCGTAGTTAATAATAATTATAATTTGATTTAAATTATATTTTGTTGTAAATAATACCTGTATAATAATATAATTTTGTTTCTAAAAATGTATAAATAAAAACTTTAAGCATAAATTTAATTTATAATAAATTTAATACTCTCATTAATTTATATTTCTGGCGATATTTCAACCCCTTCTTGGATCATTATCAAGCATCAAGCATATCATAAATTCCTCCATTATTCAAAATTTAATATAATCGGACACTTAGGTCATTGTAGGTAAGCCGTGTCAATATAATTGAATAATTGTTTTTCCCTAAGCTATGAAAACACAATTTGCTTTATCTGAAAAATGGTTTCGACTATTTCGGTCAAAATCATAGGTAGTCTATTCATACAAAATTAATTTCCTCAGAAATTTTCTCGTTTCAGATATAAAGGTACAATAACGTATAAGGAATACACACAGGGGGGACAGGGTGACTGGCGTTATATATGTGAAAAAATGAAGTGGCTTGTTCTACACCTCAGGGGCTACAAAAAACACTATATAAACCATGGGTCAAATATTAACCGTTTTCCCATAAGTTCAAATTTTATGATTTTTTGAGATCGCATGCCTTTGCATATAAAAACACTTATTGCTCCAAAAGTATAAAAGCTACAAAAAAATTTTTGGTTTCGTTGTAAATCTGACAAAATTTCCTACAAGTAAAGTATAATTTTAATTTTTTCCCCCCAAATTACATGACAAAAATGTATACACATTTTATTTTTAAGAAAAAAATTAAAAAATATTTTTTTCTCTTTGGTTCCATAACTTGGTAAAGAACCGAGATTAAACTGTTCGGACTTTAGGAAAAACTTCCTTATTTATTAACGTTTTGATTAATATTGATATTAATACCCATTCATTGGGCGGGATTTTTAGTAAACTCCGCTGAAAGTAAAAAAGAAACATGTTTATTGTTACTATTATTGACTCACAGGTGAGTAAATAATTAAAAACATATTTAAAAAAAGCAAGACTGGTTTAGTATACTCACCTATATGTCAACAAAAACAACCATAAACATGTTTCTTTTTTAACTTTCAGCGAAGTTTACTAAAAAATCCACCTAATGAATGGGTAATGATGTTGATATTAATAAAAAAATTAGGAAATAAGGAAGTTCTTCCTGAAGTCCGAACAGTTTAAGCTTGGTCCTATTCAAAGTTAAGGAACCACAAAGAAATTGATTTTTTATATTTTTTCTTAAAAATAAAATTTGTATAAATATTTTGTCATGTAATTTGGGGGCAAAAAAATTAAAATTATACTTTACTTGTACGAAATTTTGTCAGCTTAATAAGTATTTTTCTGAGCAAAGGTATGTGATCTTTAAAAATTCATAAAATTTGACCTGGCGGGAAAACGGTTAAGATTTGATCCATGGTTTATATAGCGTTTTTTGTAGCCTATAAGACGTAGAAGAACCTACTTCATTTTTTCACATATATCGCCAGTCACCCTGAATATATTCATTTGTATACAGAAAGACTTGACTCCCTTTTATTTCTTTTAATGTAGCAAGTTTATTTATTTGTGAATAACAGAACTATATATAGTTCACTTACAAAGACTCACGGAAAATCCAAATAAATAAAAACAACGGAAATATAACAACTTGATAATATGTAAAGTAAACAAAGTATTAAAGATTTGAAGCAAAGTAAAAAGGAAAGTTTTAAATGCAAACAAGTTTACAGTGTTTGAAACACTTTCCTGGACCAATTACATTAAATAACATTCAAGAACAAATATAATTACTACTGCATGCCTTATCTCTCCCACACCCTCTTTCCCGACTCTTATCTACCTGTTCTCAAGCTCCTCCCTTCCTCCTATATTTTACTACATTAACAATGATGTAATTAAGATGTTAATCTAATAAAATTACACCAACCCACGATATAAATTACAAATAAGTCACCATTCACCATTGAAAATTAATTCTTTATAAACGGTATAATAAATTTTTAATGATTAGAAACGCAGTGAAAAGTGTCATTTAATAAACGAATTTAAGAAACACCCCTCCCTTAATAAAATAAGGAAATCTTTTCCAACTTTAAGGAAAAAAACTATTTCAATAAGAACCCACTTTTTTAATTAAACAGTGATAAACAATGTATGAAATAGAAGGGAAGTAAAGATGAATAGTGATTAATTTTTGATGATAACATTCATCAAGAAGTAAAAGAAAAAAATTTCATAATAATAACAAAAAAAATTATAATAAATATATAAGGAAAACAAACAAAATATACGAAGGCATTAGCAAATTAAATTCAAATAAATGTATAAATAGCAAATAAAATAACAACGCAGGAGTTTAAAGGGGTCCGCACGTTTTTGGATACGGACCCTAAATATCAGTCCGACAATCTAGAACAATACTTCCTCATGTGTTACCGAATATAATTTTTTTTTATAGCTTAAATTATAATAATAAGTAAAATAAAATTAAGTATTTAGAAAAAGTCCATAAACTATACAACAAATTCTGTAATACCTAATTTTAATTTTAATTAAAGAAATACAATGTTTAACAGGTAGTAATTAAAATTTCGGTTTTAATTTTAGCGGGGACAATTTTTTTTTTTTTTTAATAACTCTTATCTGTATTATATCAAATACATTGAAGTCTGGAACACAATGCTTCCGTTACCTTCGGTAAGCTCGGAAGCAAAAAACAACAACAATGCGAATTCATTTAAAAAAATAAATAATGTATCAATTCAGACATGTTTAATAATTAATCCTCAGCTTAATTGTACCTCTAAATGCGATTTTCACAATTTCTAATCCTTTCTCAACCTGTGTACCACTTATGCCCTAACTCATTTGTTTGTTTCATTAAATAAAGTGAAATAGAAATAATCATCAACTAATGAACTGAACAGCAGTTATTTTTATAAACGAATCGCGAATATCTGGCTATAGTGAGAAAGGCATCCCCCCTTGTATATTTGTTTTCCACTGATCCTGACAGCAACTCTAAACGTTTTTCATTTTTTCCGACATTGAACTCACAGAAAATAAAATAAAAACAAGTCATCCCTAATAATTTTATCGAAATTATTTTCCTGGATTTATTTATTTCTTTTTTTTTATCATTTTTATTTCCCCCTTCTTTCTGAGGGGGAAAGAGGTGTGAAGAGAGGGAGATGAATGTTTTACATAATAATCAAAACAAACGATACAATACCAGGGAAATCCCTCTCTCGCAAAAATCCGACAGTAATTCAAAACCCAAAACCCCTTTAGGAATAAAAAAAAATTAAATAATAACGAGCTAATCTTGACGTTTCAGACCCTTCAGATTTGTAGAATGAATATTTTATTTACAAGTTATATTCAAGTTATGTTGAATATTAGATGAGAAAAAAACTTTTAATATTCTTATACCTTAAAATCTAACAGATTGCAGAAGAAAAATTCTATCTTTCTTTTGTAAAAACGAGAAAAAAACTCTGGAAAAGTTAGTCTGGTTTATTCAGCGAATTATTTAGAATGTTTTATAAAAAAAACATAAGATGACAAAACCATCGATCTTCAAAACTTCCTCAGTTCTTACTCAGTAAGATCTGAAAGGAATAGAATAAAAATAACCTGCCAATTAGTGTGGTACATAGCTTCTTCACGTAATATTAAATGTGAAATTTTAATAGTTTATACCATTAAATACCTTTATAACGACTAATAATATTTTTTTTAGTCGTCCGTAATATTACCTTGAGAAAATATTAAATTTGAAATTTTAATTGTTATTTACCTATTCCTAGTTTTAAATACCTTTAAATTGATCCATAACATACCCGTTCTACCTGTACTAACCCGGTTTCTTTCGTCTGCCATGTTGGCTGTTCTATTTCTAAAGGATCGCAGGTCGATGTTATATATTTTGATTTTGTTAAGGCCTTTGATCGAGTAGATCATGGCATACTTCTTTCCAAGCTCTCTACTTTAAACTTGGTTCCATCTCTTTTCCTCTAGTGCCAATCATATCTCTCCTCTCGTGACTTTGGAGTCCGCCTAGTAAATTTTTTCTCACCCTATTACTCAGCGTCCTCCGGTGCCCACCAAGGTTCTATCCTAGGCCCTCTCCTGTTTAATATTTATGTCAATGACTTAGGCAAGTAACTTCACGGCTGTGCTTTTGAATTTGATACTGATGACTTCAAGATCTCTATTGAAATTGATAATTTTTGCTCAGGACATCATCTTCAAGCAAGCATCGACCTAATTTGTCAGTAGTGTTCTCTCTCAACAATATGGAGATTCGTTCAGGCAAAAGTAAGGTAATTTCCTTCTGTCACACCTCCTCTACTATGTTTTTCCCTTTATAATGCGGTTATACTGAAAAACATTATTTCTGTAAATAAAAGGGTACTTCTGGTACCGGTTTGTCGAAATACGCAAAAATTCTCTACTTTTTATTTGTTTTATTGTACCATTTTTTCTCTTCATATGATCGGGCTGAAACTCATATGGCACTTACTACTTTATAGTAGTAAAGTGTGCGCGAAAGAAGAACCTTAAATTTATTACTGTATCCTGTCCATGAGGGGTACATCATTTTGTACCTCTGTGTTAGAAATGGTAAAAATAGTAGCTGACCGGCCGTGTTTGGTATCGTTGGAATGCCCTTTAAGAGTACTCAAAAGTTGTGTAAAAACATTTTCTACTGTTTCAGGTTTTTTTAGGCTTTTTTGTTGAAATAACATTTTTGCGGTTAATTTTTTCTAATTATTTTTAACCTAAGCTCAAAACCCGATTTGTTATTTTAACGAGCGAGGTCTACTTTTCACAGAACTACTAGTTAACAAGGTATCTAATGCATTGTGTAAAACTTAAAATATAAAAATACTTACAAATGGTGTAGCGTTAAGTTGTATAACAACTTTATAAAATAACAAGTTTATAAAATGTTTTCTCCATAGGAGAGCGTCAAAATGGTTTGTCAAAATTTAAAATTAATTTAAAATATTTTTACTAAAAAAGAAGGTAACAACTCGCAATAACATACAGAGACACAATAAACCAAATAAATAACCCTGCAGTGCAAGGGTCGGGTCTGTCAGACCCAGGGTGTCACACTCAATAGCAAAACACTGATAAGGGAGGCTCGTATAGCACCATCCCCTCCTATACCTTCAAGTCAAACCTTCCTCAGTTCAGAACCACATTTTGAACCATTCACATAATTTCTTTGTCTATTTTTTTTACCTCAAAATTACCCCTGGGTCTGTGAGACCCAACCCGTCTACTCGTGTAAGTATTTTTTTATAACTATAAAACAACATTTTTGTATATATATATAAGTATTTATATATATAATAAAACAACATTTTATTATATATATTCGTTGATAACTCTCTAGATTTTAATTTTATTTACTTGAACTTTTATTTAATATTTATTTCAGGTATTGTAGAAAGTATTTATAATGACTGATTATTTTCTATCGTTAATTTAGTATTTAACTTTTTGTAAAGGAAGAAAAAATATTACAATTACACTACAGGCAGGAATGTTATAGAATGTCGGGAATTTTTTTTAGAATTACCGGGAAAAAATTCATGGGATTAAAGCTGTGCCTTCCAAACCTCAAGAGCCTAATAAGGGGGGGGGGGGAGGTGTTCAATTTGAACTGACCGCAAATCTCGTTATTCATGCAAAAAGTGCAATATGTATACATATGCTTAGAGCATTCGCAATTTATATGCCAGGACTGTGGAATTGAAAATGTTTTATCGTATTAAGTTCCTATATTGATAAATGACACTTATTTTATTCAAAATTCTTTTAATTTTTTTTTTTATATATATTTTTTTCATGTTGGACGGTAAAAATTTAAAAATGAAGTCATCATTTTTTTTTTTTTTTTCTAATGTTCTTTTATTGCTATATTGCATTTTATATTTTTACTTTTCCTCACTACTAATAGTAGGTAAGTTTTCACCAAAAATTTTTTTTTCGAGATTTCAACGGAATTATCCGTTTTAGGTGTTTTTAAGACCTCCTAAGTGGTTTTCAGCATGACGTATTTGGTACTCTTTAGTACCTACTATATATATTATGCGTGTTCTTAAGTTATAATTAAAAGAGTGTTAAACAGTTTGAGAGCTGACAATCAACTATATTTATATTTTGACATTTGTAAACAAACGATGAAATAATCAAAATACACTAAATAAAAATCAACAAAAATATAACTAAGAAAATGAAAATTATAAAGTATCCACATACTCCCCCCCTAGTGACAACGTACTAATTTATGGTACTATTTGGGGTACTTGTAGATGTCATTTTTAGTCCTTCAATAAGAAAGCCGGTTTTAACCGATCGACTGTTATCTTTTGATTTCCTCCTGGCATTTCTAGTTCAAAATATTTTTCTTTCCGTTCGATTACCTTGAAAGGTCCATTGTATCTAGGTTGTAGTGGTTTTCGAACTGCATCATATCGAACAAACACATATTTTGATTTGTTTAGTTCTGGATGGATAAAAATGTTGTGCTTTGCATGATGTTTATCTCTAACTGGTCTCAGAGCTTTTACTTTTTCTCTTAAACGGTAGAGTAAGTTTGGAACGTCAGTTTTGTCTTCGGGTATTTCCTGTAAGAAATCCGCTGGTAGTCGGATGTTTTCACCGTAGGTTAACTCGGCAGCAGTTGTCGCATAATCCGGGATTACGTAGGATCTTAGCCCCAACATGACTAGTGGTAACTTGATTACCCAGTCGTCAGTCATCTGAGCTTTTAGTGCTGACTTCAAATTTCGGTGCCATCTTTCGATTTTACCATTTGCGGCTGGATGGTATGCCGTTGTCATTATGTGGTGAATTCCCAAATTAAGTGTGAGATGTTTGAATAACTTACAGTCGAATTGTCGGCCTCTGTCTGTAGTTATATACTTTGGAATGCCGAATCTTGAAATCCAGGTTGTTATTATAGCCTTTGCTACTGTCTCTGCTGTAATATCGACTATTGGAGTGGCTTCAGGCCATCTTGAAAAACGATCGATAAATGTGACTAGATATCTATAACCTTCTGATGGTGTTAGTGGTCCGACGATGTCGATGTTTATGTGCTCAAATCGTTTTTCACATGGTTGGTAGTGTCCAACTGGGCTTTTTGTGTGTCTTGAGACTTTTACCCGTTGACATGCAACGCATGCTTGCGCCCATTCTCGAACATCTCTTCTTAGTCCGAGCCAAACGAAACGCGATTCGATGAGGTCGATTGAGCCTTTTATACCTGGGTGGGCTAAGTTGTGTAAGGAATCGAACACAGTCTTTCGCAATCCAGTTGGTATGTATGGTCTAGATACGTTGGTCGATTTGTCACAAATTAATTGCATTCCACTTGGAAGGTGTACCTTTTCTAATTTAAGCGAACATTTTTCGGCTTGCATTAGATTTTCCAGTTCAGCGTCGTCTTTCTGTGCTGTCACTAAGTCGTCTGTCGATATCTTTCCTGGGATAGTGATGGAAGTTATTCTTGAACATGCGTCTGCGGCAACGTTCTCTTGTCCTGGTGTGTATCGTATGTCTGTCGAAAACTGTCCGATAAAAGTTAAGTGTCGTAGCTGTCGAGGTGTGGCGTTGTCGTTTCGTCGTTTAAAAGCATATACTAGCGGTTTGTGGTCCGTGTAAATTGGAAACGCTCGTCCTTCTAGCATATGTCGAAAATGTTTAATCGCCGTATAAATTGCTAACAGTTCTCTGTCGTATGTGCTGTAGTTTTTTTGGGTAATACTCAGTTTCTTTGACATGAAAGCTAAAGGTTCTAATTTGTTTTCATTGATTTGATGCAATGCTGCTCCTATTGCAAAGTCGGATGCGTCGGTCATTAATACTAGAGGTAGGTTTGGTGATGGATGAGCTAGTAAAGTTGCATTAGCCAGGGATGTTTTAATTTGGTCAAATGCTAGCTTAGTTTCTTCTGTCCAATTTATTTTCCGTCTGTCCTTTTTCTTGCAGTTCTTTGTCATGTCGAATAACACTGCTTGCATTTTCGCAGCATTTTGCAATGAACGCCGGTAGAAATTTATTAATCCTAAAAATCGTTTTAGGTCGTGGACTGTTTCTGGTAGTGGGTGTTCCATTATTACTTTAACTTTATCCGGCAAAGGTGCAATTCCTTTCTCGGATATCCAGTAACCTAGGAAGTTGACTTCTTTTTCACCAAATACACATTTATTTATGTTGATGTTAACGTGAAATTCTTCTAACCTTTTAAATAAACTTCTTAAGTGTTGTTCGTGTTGTGCTTCGTTTTCGGATGCAATCAGTATATCATCGATGTAAGCGAAGCAAAAGTCGAAATCACGTAGTATGGAGTCGATAAAACGTTGAAAGGATTGGGCCGCATTACGGAGCCCGAAAGGTAATCTTAAGAATTCGAAGAGTCCAAAAGGTGTTATGACTGCAGTTTTTGGTACATCTTCACTTGCTACGGCTATATGATGGTATGCTCTGACAAGATCTACTTTTGAAAATATTGCCTTTCCTGCCAGTTGACTGTTAAAATCATGAATATGAGGAATTGGGTACTTATCGGGTTGTGTGACTGCATTGAGTGCGCGGTAGTCGCCGCAAGGTCTCCACGAGCCTCCTTTCTTCGGTACAAGGTGGAGTGCACTTGCCCAACAACTGTTTGATGGACGACATATACCCATATTTATCATAGTCTGAAATTCAAGTTTTGCTATAGCCAGCTTGTCAGGTGCCAGTCGGCGTGCTTTTGCCGTTACTGGGGGTCCCGTAGTAACGATGACATGCTTAACATCACAATTTCGAGGTGTATATATGGGAGATTCTTGATGCAATTTAGGAAAATCTTTTAAAATGTTACTGTATTTTTGTTGTGGAGAAATGACGAGAACTGAATTAGTTTTGGAATTTGATTTAAAACATATGGCCGAAAGAGAAGTTATAGAATCTGTAAGTCGTTTATTCTTTAGATCTATTAATAAATTAAAATGACGTATAAAATCTGCGCCGATTATTGGTGCCTGGACATTGGCAATAACGAATGGCCAGCAAAATTCCCGTCGTAGTCCTAAATTTAATCTGAGCATACGCTCCCCATATGTTTTTATTGTAGTGCCATTTGCTGCATACAGTAGCCTTTTCGTTTCATTATATCGGTCTTTAAGTAATGGAGGTATTACACTTATGTCAGCTCCGGAATCTATTAAATATTTCTTACCAGTGTCTTTTTCTGTGATGAATAAGCGGTTTGAGTTTACTGAGCCAACCTCGTCTGCCGCTTCCAGCGATTGGCCTTCTAGTTTTCCGTTTTAGTTTTGAAGTTACAGGGTTTAACACACTTCCTTGCTTCTTCACCGAATTTCCAATGGTAGAAACAGGTAGGGAACTTTGATCTGCTCCTAGATCTGCTACGAGGTCGAAATGATCTTTTTTCCGTGCTTTGGTTTTTCGAATCGTTTTTTAGCTCCTTAATAGCTTCAAGTATTTCAGCTATTTGCTTGGACTCACTCACTTGTTCCGTTGAATTTCCCCGAGAACCAATTGTACTGGCAGAAGTTGAAGCATACATGTCAGTCATTTTGTCTGCCATGGTCGCAATGCTGTCTAGCGAGGCATCGCTGCACACTAGTACAGGTCTTACGTGCGCTGGAAGTCGGTCTACAAACATACTTCT
This sequence comes from Gerris lacustris, assembly GCA_951217055.1. NCBI lineage: Eukaryota > Metazoa > Arthropoda > Insecta > Hemiptera > Gerridae > Gerris > Gerris lacustris. The sequence goes on along the minus strand of OX578277.1, from coordinate 34,431,350 downwards.
AAGAAATTCGTCACTAACCTTATCTCCAGCCAAACTGCGCATTTCTCGAAGTAGAGTGGACGGTTTCTTGTCTCCTAACTCCATTTCAGTTAAAAACTTTTTTATTTTACGACCTTCAGTCTCTTGAAATTCTGCTATAAGTCGTTGTTTTAAGTCCGAGTATGGTGTTTGACTCAAAGGTTTCGAAATTAAGTCCTCTACCAGTTCCGCTACTTCGCTATCTAAAGAACCTAGTACGTGGTAGTATTTCGTAGTTTCTGTTGTTATTTGACACGTAAAAAATTGCGCTTCGACTTGTCTAAACCATACCTGAACGTTCTTCCGCCAGAATGGAGGTATCTTCATAGAAACACGGCCGATTTCTGATCGTGGAGGAATTTCCGGTGTCGCGATCGCACTTCTACTTTGTTCTGTCATGTTTGAAGTTAAACGTCGTAAGGTCACCACTTTGGTACTCTTTAGTACCTACTATATATATTATGCGTGTTCTTAAGTTATAATTAAAAGAGTGTTAAACAGTTTGAGAGCTGACAATCAACTATATTTATATTTTGACATTTGTAAACAAACGATGAAATAATCAAAATACACTAAATAAAAATCAACAAAAATATAACTAAGAAAATGAAAATTATAAAGTATCCACACGTATGTATGTGTGTATGTGTGTTATCATCGTAGCGCCCAAGGCATTTACCCTAGAGAGTTGAAATTTAGCAGAAAAATCAGTCCTAACCTGTAGTTGTGCCGCCCGGAAAATCAACTTTTTCCGCCATCTTGAACCCAGTTTGCTGAGTCAGCAAAAAATTAAAAAAATCGTAATAAATCGAATATGATCCTGATCGAGTTGAAATTTGGCACGAATGTACCTCTCTGTATGACAAACAAGCCCACCAAATTTAATTTTGATATTGGCCGCCATATTGAAGTTATTAATTTTTAAACTTTGACGGTTAATAATACCGAACGTATAAATAGGTTTTTGACTTATAGCATATCTTTGGAACCGGAAAATATTAAGGAACAAATATAAATAAAAACTATAAAATTTCATTAATTAGTTTAAAAGTTATAAGCGAATATAATTATATTTATTAATGCGATAATTTTTATGACGTCAAAGTTTGTTTACATCTGTCAAATTGCCGCCAAACTTCAAATAATTAAATAAAATATAGCTATAAAAATTTCAAGATAAAAAGAACTTTTTATATACTACGTTTTTAAATTTTCTGTTGAATCGTATGTAATGTTGATAATATAATTGTTATTGTTATATAATATATAATGTTAGTGAAAAAAAAATAGTTCCGAATTTATTTACTTCACATAAATGACAACCATCTAGAGAGCTGATCTTAAACCTATAAAAGGATAAATCTTTGTACAACGGATCTCCCCAACACCAAATCTAAAGCATGCCATCGATATATTTGAAATAATATAATCGATAAATAATATAATCGATATTTCCTGTTTTGCTGTCATTCAATGTTTATCTATCACAAATTTGAGACCCGTCAAAATGAAGATTGCGTAAATATTGGATATGGCAAAACAAATAAAATAACTTGCGGATTTTTTCCGAACTAACATTCCGCACAGCAAACTGTGCTGAAAACTAATTAAATTCTGCTGAAAGATGGCTAAAAGTATTAAAATAATGCATTGTCGTCGTGTTCTGAGCTATGCTAAAAGTTTCAAATGTCTAGCTATTCGGGAAGTTAGTTAGAAATCGATTGCCAGATTTGTACCGGACAAACAAACAAACAAACGAACAAGAATGCAAGCTAATAAAAACGTAGTAAAAATAAGGTCACCCATCCAAGTACTGACTACGTCCAATGCTGCTTCAATGAAGCAGGATGTGTATTCGATTTCTTGATTGCCTATAGTCATTTTTAACTTTTCACTATTTGTAAGTAAATTTGTTTTGGACCAGTTGATTCTCAAAGCTATTTTCTCGCTCCATTCAATCAGTGAAATTACTATTGTCTTTAAATCGTGAATATTTTTTTATTATAATAGAAATTTCATATAATAAGGTGTGGTCATAACAGTGAAATAGAGAATGAGTGACCAGCACTCCTAGTAGTGGATAACTGGATAACAAAACTAATTTAAATCAGATTTATATTATTCACCTTCTGTATATAATTTATCATATATTTTCTTATTGATGACTAGTTTTTACTGATTATCTTTGAATCTTTTAAAAATTAGATTATAATTTTTGTGAATGTTGCTTGAATTACAACTTAACGCTACACCATTTGTAAGTATTTTTAATAATATCATCTAAATAGTTATTTTAAGTTTTACACAATGCATTAGATACCTTGTTAATTAAGATTAATTGTTAATTAATTGATTTCATGAATCCAGAAATAAAGACTGAGGATGGCTTTAAGAAGAGCCGAAACGTTTCGAAAAATAATGGAATAATTATTTTTTTTTATTTACACCTTAATATCCATCAACCATAGTAACAAGTAATCGTAGAAAGGTGTTTTCAACGTGGTTTATAATGATAAATGGTAAATTGAAACTAACTTCATACATCTCACATCTATTCTTCATTTGATTTGATAAAGAATCAGGCTTGTAATATAAATATATTCTTGAACAATAATAATTTCCTGCAATCGACAACTTTTTTTCCTATATCGTTTTCCATTCCACTACCTTTAAAGGACAAAAGGGGAAGGATGATTTACATCGCCTTCAACACAACTTTATTTTCCCCTCGTGAGAAAAAGTCAGCAACTTCTTTAGGAGGGTTCGAAGAGACTTGAGACTACATTTATTTCGATAACAGCGTCTTTTCTTCTTTTCCTTTCAGCTCACAAGGAATTGGAAAAAAAAAAAAAAAAAAAAAAATCCCTACTCTCTTTCCTCTAGCATGTAATTGTTCAGTTACGTGTAAAGTGTGTATGTAATAAAATAGAGGGGTAAAAAATGAAAGATATAAAAGTAATAAGGGGCCAAACGATGTTAAGAAGTGTGTAGGGGGATGCTTTAGGACAGAAATTTCCGATGTCGATGTTTAACTTCATATATCATGGAATTTAATAGATGAAGGAGATGATTTAGTGCCTGGGTTAGCGTTAGGGTAGTCCTAACCTCCCCCTAATGTACAATGTTTTCCTTGCTTACAGGAGTGTTAAATTTCAACATAATAATCGTGTTACCTAAAACTTCTAAATTTATATTACTTAAAAACACTAGTAATTTGTACTCGTGCACACCAATAACAATTTCTATTTGGATAAAATTACTAGTTTCTACCAAGTTTTTTTTGGAAACAAAAAAAAGTGTAATGCAGACCAGTTATTAGTATATAGTATTAGTAGTTATTAGTGTCAGATCAGTTCGTTAGTGAAAAAAGTCTGCTACTTAGGGTGCCACATAGCTTACTCGAATCCTATTATTGAAGCACTTAGCATCAATATTTGTTAGGTCGAAGGTATTAGTTTTAAAGTTGCCGGTTAAAACCGTAACAACATTAGCTTAAATATCTAATATTTTATTATTGTTTAAACAAATTTTTAATTTTGTTACAATTATTTTGATGTTATAGCAGGGGAATTTCCAAAAGTAGGTATACAAAGAAAGATACTGCGTTTCTAAGATCGGTGCTCCTAATTTTTGTGCAAATACCTGGTTTATATAAGTTCATTAGGCATCCCCGTCTAACAATAATCGAGTAGGAAAAATCCCCTTCGGTTCTTTGACGCATGCAGTTGCTGTCTGCATTACGACAGTTTCTCCTCCCGGTAAGAGCAAGAAGTGGTTAGATTTCCCAAATGTAGCTCTATTTTATCTATAGTTTGACGTAAAGAGTTAGTATTACTATCCACTTTGGGTATATTTCTTAGAGATTTATAATGTGATATAATATTTATAACCCTCAACACAACGTTTGGCTTCCCCTTTTAATAAACTCAATAAGTATGTTAATTTGGTAATGTTTTCATAACCCGCTAAAAATTTGAAGAGTAAATTACGGTAACTTCGCAATAGGATTAGGTTTGCACTGAGAAGGACCCTCAGTAGTGATCGTATCACTATTAACAGTTAGGCGCTGTGTACACTGAAGAAACAAGTTTCATGATACTAGTTTTATGAAACGTGAAACTTTAGTATCAAGAAAACACTTGATTTAAAAGACACAGAAAGGAGCACTTCGTTTCTTGAAACTGTAATTTCATTTGGTTTCATAAAACCAATTCATAAAACCAGTTTCATATTTCAGTGCAAAAAGAGGAAACCCATTTTCTGACAGTTTCAAAACAATAAATATGACAACTGTGCAACTTGGTTTCGACGAAACCTGACTTTTTGATTGCGTGATACATGGCATTTTGGTTGCGTGAAACATGTTTCATGAAACCAAATGAAAATACAGTTTCAAGAAACTTATATAGTGTGTCTCCTTTCTGTATGTTTTAAATCAAGTGTTTTCATGATACTAAAGTTTCACGTTTCATAAAACTTGTTTCTTCAGTGTGCACAGCGCCTTAAAGGAAGCAAAGGTAGTTTCTTTAAGTTCAGAGAGACGAAAACTTGCAGTCTCGCTGAGACGTCTACCGCGTCCAGTAGTAAAGTTTTGTTCTCTCCAGCTTTCTCCTCTAGTTTCGCAGCATCGTCCTGATCCACTTCAGATAAGTCTAAAAGTTTAGATTTTAGAAGTTCTACCCGATCTGTAATAGTTTTTAGTCTAGATAAAAGGGACACCATCCATCATCCAAGGGGCCATCAACCACAGTTTTTTCCTTCTCCTCTATGAATTCCTCTGCTAGCCTGGTTATCTTCTTACACTGCGCCTTAGAAGGTCCCATACATGGGACATGCTAAGGCGCAAGAAACTAAGATAGCTTGTCTAAATGCGCTCGTAAACTGTGTACAATACTCTGCTACCAATTAGGTCGTGATGCAGCAGTTAAATGATGAAAAATACTCGAAGTTAAATCTCTAAGAAAAAGTTATATTTCTTTTTTCTCTTTTTTCGTTCTTTATACCAACATGACAACAAAAAATTGTTTTCTTCTGCTTCTGTGGCAACGCTCAATATTTTTCAATCTCACATCCTATCCACGTACATTATTAGTTTTATTCATTTACAAGCCATTATTGTCTAAATTGTTTCCCCCGTTTTTTTAATCTGTCAAAATTGTTTTGATTTTTTACATGAATTAAAGTATCAATATAGCAAAAGTTAAAGAGCGCAGACCATTCAAATTAATCTGGGGCTATCTGCAGGGTTACTTTCGATAAACAATAAAAGTTTCATGTAAATCACATTAGTACTTTTGAAGCTATAGGTGTAAATAAATGTATGTTTGTGCACGTGTGGAAGAGAAAACAATAGGCGCCGAAGGTTGTAACTTACCAAAAATGGGCATATAAAAATTTCATTAAAATCGGACGTGTAGTTTTTAAGATATGTTAGTTCATACAAATTGAATGACAGACCGACAGATAGACACGGAACCAAAAATGTTCCCTGATGCCTGAAACGGATTTCTGTCTTGGAATTTTTGAAATCGGAGACCTAAACATTTTTCGTTCTTCAGAACGATCACATAGCTTCGGTAAGCTCGGAAGCAATAAAATAAAAATAAATAGATTTCGCGACATGAGTCACACTTACTTTTATAAAATGTAAAATAGACCGACAATTCAAATTAATATGAGACTATCTGTGGGCTTCGACCAACAATCTAAATTTCATATAAAGATAGAGGCATTAGGTGGTAATAAACAAAAGATTGTGACCAAAAATGTTCTCCGACGTCTGATACGGATTTCTTTCTAGGAATTTTTGGATTCGGAGATATAAAAAAATGTAATTTATAAGAATTGCCACAATGCTTCAATTACCTTAGGTAAGCTCGAAGCGAAAATCAGTAATCTAGAATTGCTGGCGAGATTTTTTAAAAGATAACGTATTAATACATATCCTGCACGAGTTTCATATGCTTTTCATTATTTGCTTGGATTGTGCTCGATTCAAGAAAAAAATCAAGGATAAATCTCTGTCTTCCGGGTAGACAGACATGTTTCGTTATTACATATTGGGAAATTACAAATGCATCAATTTCCTGTTAAATCTGGTGAAAAAAGGCTAGGCCGGATTTACCGGTTATTATTTGGTAGTAAAGGAGGGATTTGGGTAGAAAAGGGTTTAAAGATATTATGCTGTTCACGCAGAACACTGCTCCGGCGAGGGTTTTACATACTAGGCCTGGATTACCACCTTCCTTCCATCACTCAGCCCGAGAAAATGGAGCCACAGAAACCGAGATGGAGGCTTAAACCGCAACAAACACAGGATCGTGGGGTTACACCTCCCCAGCTTCCCCTAGCTACTACACCGAGAATTAGAAATCCCTCCGCGGCCGTTACACAAGAAATAAACCTGTAACTTCCTCCATTAGGTTATTATTCAAATCTAGCAACAGCTGTTACTAACCTGCCTGCTCACTCATTTCTAAGTAATTGGTCAGTACTTTCGTAACACAAATGTAAGCTAAACATTTCCGTGTAAAAAAGTATCTGATAATGATGATCATATATTTATTTGAAAAAATCCTTGCTGACATAATTACCCAGAGCCAACAAGAAGACACAAGACTTTCTGGAACTTAACAAACAGACTAAAGCGTTTGGAATTATTAACCAACAAGGTTTAAGACAATTAATTAATTGCATATTCTATCTCTGTACCCATACTACTCTTATACTTTAATCTAAATTACACATCTTGATTTATCAAATAAAATATTTATTGATAATGTATTTAATGCTGGATAAAGGTTATACAATGATATAAGAAACTTACGTTACGATGGACTATAGGTAGAGACTTTTAAGAAAGACTACTTCACCAACCTAAACAGTTATAAATAACTTATTAGTAAAACATAATATTAATGAATAATAATGAAGATTGACAAATAAAATAAAATAAATATTAAAATAAAGTCTGCGAGTTAGTGTGGAACATAGCTCCCTCACGATCTACCATGATGAATGGAGATAGATTTCAAGATACCTATAAGTGTTACTAAAAAGTGTGGATAACAACTATGAATAAATTTAAAATTAAGGATAGCGAGGGTTTTTGGGGAAAGTTTTTCATTTGCAGACGTTTCGGGAAAATTTATTTCCTTCTTCCAGGTTTAATAATAATAAAGTTTTATTGGTTTCTAAACAAATTATTTATAACTTCATCAAATATTTCTTCTACTTTTTTCAGGTTTAATACAATAATAAAAGCGTAGGTACACCGCCTGAAATGGTCAAAAAACCAAACATGTATCTGGTTAGTTCAAGTCGCAGAGAGGTGATACATGTTTCACTTGAATATATATGAGTGAAATAGTCGGACCCCCCTCCCTGTATTAACCTAATCATGCGTAGATCGCGACTTAATCCTAAAACGCTAAATGTACTTAAAAATTACGTACAGTTTTAATGAAATGTGAATCACAGAAAAACTGCAAACCACACAATCTCAACTCTAGCAGTGCTTCGTCTAGACTCTAGACCTTCCCGTTGCCATATGTACTCACTTCAGTTTTACCTGATGCGTTAGTGAGGATTGACAGTTATTTTTCATCAAGTCACCACGTAAATATTACCTATAGTTAGTCTTAAAGTAGTATAAATTGCTACTAATAAATATAATAAATAAACACAAAAAATAAATAAATAAAACCATAAACAATAAAAATAAATAAATAATAAAATAATAAAAATTCGATAAATAAATAAGAGTTTAGGCTTTTTACATTTCAATAAAAATGTAATAAATTAATAAATGAACACGATAAACACATAAGTAATAAATAAACACCTAACAAATATAAATAATAAATAAAAATAGAAATGTTTGTTAAATAGTAACAGATTCGTGATTTGTAAATCGTGTACGTAAAAAATACGTAGATTAGCGTTAAGCGCCGAAAAAATAAGAGTAGCGTTCTAGGGTTATAAGAAACAGCAAATAAAAAAAAATGCAATAATGATAGTAGTAACCAAAATCAATGGTATATATTACGGGAAAATATTAGTACTACATTCTTACAAGGGTAAGAATGTAGTAATGAGATATTAATAAAGGATCATCTGAGCAATAGCCTTTATATACTTACTGTATATATTTAATCAAAATTGGATAAATAGTTTTAAAAGAATCGTTAATAGAAAAAAGCAATATGCGTAAAAAGTTGAAATTAATATGAGACTATCTTACGTCTATCTTTTTTTTTCTCTTTTTTTTTTTTATATATATATAGTTCAAATTTTAGCAAAATAGGTAGAAAGACAAACAGGAGCAAGATCCAATAATATGTTCCTTGTCTTTAAACCATTATGTTTATTAAGCATCTTAATTAATTTTGAAGAGAAAATTTTGAAAAGATTAGCAAATACATCATTTGGCATACTAGAGGTATGATTTCATACCTCTAGTATGCCAAACATTATCGAAATCTGTCCAGTAGTTTAGGCTCCAAGCGTCTTCACAGATTACAGACGATAGTTATTTTTTAAATACCACTCTTTTGGCTCAGGTGGCCTTAAAACGTGCCAATCCAGCAAAATATCAAAATAGAATTTTTTTCCTTATCGCAGCACACTCTTTCTATATATTATGAGAAAATAAAAATGGTACTTCTGAAATAAGTAATTTAATTAAAAGATGTTTTCGAGAAAATCTAATTAAATATGGAATTTAATTTCCTCTTACCCGTTCCTCCCTTTGTAGTACAATATTATTAGGGCTAGGGCTATTCTTTTTTTGTAATCTGATAAATATTAGGTAAGGGAGTAAATAGAACCCTAAACATTTCTAAAAATTAATATTAAAAATTTTAGAAGATAAATAAGGATAACTTTTTTAAAATCTGCTACTTTAAAAAATACGACATTTACATAAGTATAATAATTGAACATTACATTAATAATGCATATTCATAATAATTATAAATATATATAATATTTACCTAATACAAACATGTATTTGTTTAAAGTAATCAAGTCTTATTACTTTTATTATGTCAAAGAAATATCGGAAAAACTTGGAACAAACTTAAGTATTACTTAATTAATTTATTATAAATATTTTGATGACAATTTGTTATAACATATTATTAATTTAAAAACCAATTTAACCATGTGAGTCACTATACCGGACAATCGAGTTCTCTAGATATTGAATAAAAATAAATCTGACCCTGTTTATTAGGTGATAATTACATGGACCTGATAGCGGATTTGAATTAATTTTTTATTAACTTTCAGTGATAGCGATTAATACGGTTAAATTAGAAAATCCTTTTTCTATGATGTTTCGTTCATGAAAAATTAAAAATCAAATGCAACTTAAAAAAACTAAAATAAAAGCAAAAAAGTATAAAAGAAACTAGAATATTAACAAGTATTTTAAAAAATTACTCAAAGATTACACAATCAAAAATTCCCATCGGACTATGAAGCAAAGAAAGGGGAGGGAGGGAAAATTGGTGCCCGTAATACGGAACGAGCGGGCGAAAAAATCCAATTCTAGAACCTTGGAAAAGCATAATAATTTATTAAGAGTCTCATTTCTCGGGGCCCCTAAAGAGAAAAAACCAGCAATAGAGCGAAATGAAGCAGCAGGAACTGTAGAAGGGGCAAGATCCCATGCTTTCTACAGTATAGAGTAACTCAGTTATTTTTAACGCTCCAAATACTTCGCTATGCTTCAAATACAGCTACTAGCTTTTTTTTGTTTTTCCCTAACAAAGGCATTAATTCATCCTTATTCTTCTTAATGATGTAATTATTCTTCTTTTTCTAATTATACAATGTTATATTTAATGCAGAACATCTTTAACCAAAGTTGTTTAATATTTTATTATTTCATTTTATTTCTTATTTTATTTTAGTTTTATTTTATTCTTCTGTATTCACTTATTAAAGGATATTTTAACACACGTCAATAAAAGTATTAAGTGAATTAGAGGTTTTTTTTCAAAAGCAGTTTCTTCAATGTCGCCTAAGTAAAAATGTAATTATTAAATGTTACTGCTTAGTCATATATTACACATTTTATAAAATCCTTGCATTCTACTAGTACGAGCCCTTTAGGCCCGTGCTATTAGGCTTAATTTTATATTTAGTAAGTATATCTATTTAAAGACCTTCAAATCAAAACAAACACTTATTTTGATTGGAATCAATGTGGTTGCCTTGGCTTAGCAATAACAAATCATTTTGAGGAGCGTCGTCGGGACACTACTCTATTATATTAATGATAAAATGTAGATATATGTAGTGGATGACATCAATGACAAATGTATTGGGCTGGCGGGTCACTAATATTTTTGTATACTAAGAGCATTTTGCAGCCTATAAAGCGGCCTACACACATGGGAACATGGAACTTTTCGTACGAACCAAGTTCCCATGTGTGTAGAGGTAAACGAACCCAAGTTCGTGACGAACTTGGTCTTCCATCGGGTTGGAAAACATTTGTTCGGTTCGCCGGCAGAGCGAAGCAGGTTCGCCTGTGTGTAGAGGACACGAACCGATGTTCGTAATTTTATCAGAAAAGGCATTACACCTCCGACTTATTTGTTTCTTTTTACTTCTTTTAACACTGTTTTCTTTAACGCTTTTTTTTTTAACGCTGTTTTTTATCGGTGTTTTCTTAACGCTGTTTTTTCCCCTGTGTTTTTCTAAAGCTGTTTCTTTTAACTCAGTGTTTTTAACGCTTATTTTTAAACGTAGTTTTTTAGCGCTATGTTTTTAGCTCATTTCAGAGGAAAACTGACGATTAAAAGACGAACCGTTGTTCGTGTCTCTCTCTACTGTGTGCAGAGAGCGGACCCCACGAACTTGGTTCCCATGTGTGCAGGCCGCTTAATAGACGCCTTTACACTTAACTAGCAACCTAATTATATCACAAGTTGCTGGGTCAACAGCGAACCAAACCCGGACGTGGTAAATGCTACCGGACCCCCTAAATCACGTTATATTAAATAATTTAATTTAACGCGAGCAAGAGTTAACACCGATCATAGATCGCCTAGCAGGAGTCAAGAATTTCACCCAAACCTTTTACTTACTATCTTATAACTAAATTGTTTCTAAAATATCTAGAGACACAAATTATATGTTTGGTACTTCAGCCATATGATTTATAATAAGAAATTTAGGATAGAAATGTTTCTGCAGGCCTTTATAGAATATTTAGAATATCTTATTTAGAATATCTTATTTATCTTATTTAGAATAATAAGTATGTCAGAGAAAAATATGAAATCCTCAAGGAAAAATTATACTAGGTTGAAATAATTATTATTCTAATAGTACGTAATGAACCTATCAATGCTGTTAAATATTTCAAGAAGGACACAGGACTTATTGATAAGGAACTCTAGAAAGGACATTGAGTTACAAGTGATTGCGTGATACAACAGTTGTTGGAATCTAAATAATAAAAGAAAAGAAATCAACCACAATGCTATTTAAAGCTATTACATACTCATACATAATACACACACACACACACATATATGTATATATATATATATATATATATATATATATATATATATATATATATATATATATATATATATATATATATATATATATATATATATATATATACATACATACATATGTATATATACAGCGTGACCCGCGATAAAATGTTATGACGAAGCTAGAGGATTCTATGGGTCAAATATAACAAAAAAAGGCAAGTAAGTATATGCATATATCTCAAGATATTGATTTATTTCTTATTTAAGAAAGTTAAACAAAAATTGCACAATATCTCAAAAACTAAATAAGATAGATAAATTGGGCTGACAACTTCAATGAACATAAAGAAACCTTATAAAATCACTCATTGATTTTTAAATTATCAGCTGCTATGACTCTTTAAGTCTTGTTACAATTACAAATTGTGTTTTTTTTTAAATTTGACCACTAAATTCCAGAGCTTTTCAGTCTTTGGGGATGGTAGAAGTGTGGCGAATTCAGGAAAAACTTTTTCTTTTCATAAGCTCAGAATGGGATAATATAAAGTTTAAGATCAACGGACTAGTTTGTCCTAAAAATTCTCAAATATCCGCTTTGTACCTAAACACACCTTGAAGAAAATCTTATAGAGAATCGAATTAGACTATTTTTAGCTCTCTACATCAAGTAATTCTCCAAAAATCCATTAGTAATTAGTGCGTTCATGGAGCTCATCTTAATAGATTGACAAATAAAGTAATAGGGACATAGAACTTAGAAATTTAGCTGAAAATCAGGGCTTTGTCGTACAGAGCTGGGATTGGTATCATTCAGTGAAAAATTCTATTCTTTGCCTTCTAGGTGTGATCAAGGTGTTCCATAGTTAAGGTAGAGTATTAGAATTTTAAGGATAAACCTCTCTCGAATATCTCGAAAAAGAATGCTTCTGGATCAATTTTTATAGGAACTTTGTTATTCAGCGTCAAATTTCCTTAATAACCCTAAGTATCGTGGTATCGTTCAGGGACACTATTTTTGCGTTTGCACAAGAATTGGTTGAGATCCTGTCCAATAATTTCACGCCTGGTAACGGAAACATTCAATCCACTATAATTCAAAAACTATTCCGTTGATCTTAAACTTTAATTATACCATTCAAAAGCTATGAAAAGCAAAAAAGAGTTCCTGAATTCACCATACTTCTAACAAAAGGGAAATATTATATCCATCGTATAATCGATATGGAATTATTCAATTGGCCTAAAAGTTGACCTATTCATTTTGGCTCAATGTACGTATAACATTAAAACTTATTGTAGTTTAGGTTCAAGTAATTGTTTGTGAATTTAAGTTAAGCGTGAATTTTTATACACGCATATAAATGCACAAGCAAGAAAATACGAGTTTAAAATAGGAAAACTTGGTTATGTACACTACAGATCGATTAAATTTAAAACCCCAGAATCAAGAGAGTTTAAAAGTAGTAAATAATATTGTGTTTATACGTACTAAATAATATTTTATCACGGAGAAATGCCGTAAAAATAAATTAAGTCGGAAAGTAGGGTTTGTTGTGTTTCTGTTATGTTTATATTAATAATAGTGTGTCATTTTATGTCATTGTGGAGTGAGAGTCGCGTGAAGAAAGAAAACAAATAAAGAGTTTTCAAACTTTAAGCAGTAATAACAATAAACCTTATTGGGTGTATTATAACCAGATATATCTGTGAAATAATTATAAGATCTTGGTCGATAGTACTCATGCTAAATTTTCTATAAATGCTTCTTATAAATGCTAGTGTCTTACATTTCTTTAGATGTAATGGGTTTTCCAGGCTTATGATTTGAAATTTTCTTTCCACATTTATAGTAAAATATGGTCCTACTTAGTGTGGAATTGAACCCCTATCGTTGGCCTTCAACTATATTTACTACCAGCTGAAGCACCCGGCATTGCCCCGCTCTCTTAATACTTTCAATGTCTTTTATAACCAGCTAATTAAAAACAATGAAGTTTTACTTTTAGTTTTGAGTTCATACCATATTTCAAACAGATTTTCATTATATAAATGCTATTTTACCAAATATATAGGATTACTGTCAGCAGCACCCTGCGCGTTGCACGCGGAAAGGGGGGGTGTTTTTAAATTTAATGTAGACAGTGACCTTCTTCTTGTTTAGGAGGTCAACAAGTGTGATTATAAATCCAAGCTAGCAAATGATCTATGCCTCCTTTGAGCCACACGTACCTTACAACTTCCAGGTGATACTACCCATGAACATGAACATCCTACGCACGTTAGCCAACATATCAAAAATGATAGATTTAACTGCACGACTGCAATGGTATTTCGGGTTATAAGATCCATTAAAGTGGTTGGCAAAGGCACAAAATGATCTTTACATAATCTCACAAAAAAAGCGCACGTTGTTAGGCCAGGACAAAAATGATGGATCTGCTGTACCGATGCAAAAGACCACTGATGAAGGAACATGTCACTGAGAAATCGACAAAAATGAAAATACCAAGAGTACTCTTACATTTAAAACATAGTTAAATTCTGAACAAAAATTTCTTGCATACGAGTCTGCAAGACAGTAAGACATTTTCATTTAACGCTTTTTGCTAACGCTTTTCGAGTTTATGTGCCAAAGTAAAGACATAAAAATGTCAAATAATAACTCAGTAAATGTTTGAGTTTATTACTTGAAATATGCAAGCTCACAATCGTACTACATCTATTTTGATTGAATTGAACGTTTGAAAACAGTTACTCAAGTATTTCTCCCGCTGAACCCTTCTAATGCATAAAATAGAAATTAGCTGGGATGATAGGATGATCACAAGCAGAGGACTAGGAGGAAATACAAGAGGAATTAGTCCAGATTATAGGAATTAGAGAATATAATTAAGGCTGTTGAAGATATTTGGTTAATTAGAATTTCGATGGATTTTCGGATGAAGTTGACGTCAAGGACATTAACTATACAAGTAAACACGTAGGGTATAGGATTTAAGTAGGTAATTGGTAAAATGATTAAATTAATTGTCAAACAAAAATATGATAAAATTGATAGATCTGATAAAAATAGGAAGCATTTATAATTAAATGGTAGTATATTATGTTAGTTTTGAACGAATAATTACATTTTAAATCAGGATTCTAATTAATTTCTACAAAACATAAAATGAATAAACACGCTCTAATTGAGTCTTTATTTGTTTCTTCTTCTTTCTGTAATAAAATAAAAATGAGTCTTCAGGTCGACAAGGCGGGTAAAGAGAGACAATTAGAAAGGTTAGTACGTAAATACTTTTGCATGATCATTCTAGCTGTGGTCAGATAAGGATAATTTAATGTAATCTTTAATCATTCCGTCAGTAGCTAGATCTGAACGTACGGCAGTGCTTAAGGCCAAGTTCCGGCAAGCATGCAGTGAATCTTCACTTGAACAACCTCATATCTCTGCTTCATCTTAAGATGGGCTTTTGAAATTTCAAACATAGATTATGCTTAAGTAGCTGAGGGCACTGTTAAAAATTGAGTAAACGTTTTATAAGGCGCTTTAGAGCTTTGATTTAATTTGGGCATCAATGTCATTACCAGGGTGAGAAGCCAAAAGTTAAATTTGTCACAAACAAAATAGCTGATGCTCAAAATAGTTGATTTGTATGCTGCAAGATCACAGCACGTGATAGAAATTCACTTGTTTCCCTTTGCCACTAATATTTTATAATGTATTTATATTAACTATTCATTCCTTCAAATAAATCAATTTCAACAAAAATGTCAATTCTATCTTTTCTTAGACCATTACCTCTATTAATATGTCATCTTTGCGCCACGTATTAAAGACACAAATGAAAATTCTACAAATTGCAGAACATTATTATCATGGTTTTTTTTTTATCATAACTTTTCCTTAATTTAAAATATTTATGACATTACTTCTAATATAAAAAAAGTGACCCCTTTATAAATAATTAACATTATACATTGCATCTTCTTTGAGTTTAAACTATTTGAGGTGATACATTTAAGGAATACTGAAAAACCCTCCACTTTATAGGCTGAGTGCTTCGTGCAGTGGGGAGCGTGTCCAACAAGAATAATGACTCAGAAAACTTTAATGCTCTGAAAACAATGCTTACATGTTAAACTCAATTTACATACTCTATTTGAAGATACTATAATGTGCTTATTTTACTCATCTCGATCAGTTTACACATCTAATATATACTTAACTTTTAATTCATAATTTTTTGTGGTTTGCTGAATTTATGTTTGAGGTTATTATGGATTTTTTTATTTTTTTATTTAAGTTTTATTGTTTTTATTTTATGATGTTATGTTACTTTTTTGTTGACAAAAATGTGTTTTAATTTTATTTATGGAAACTGGCTTAGTATTATTAGATGTTATATTTTGAGGTATAAGTTTAGTAGGGTAGTTCCAGTGTCTTTGTACCAGGGTTGTTTTTATGAAAGACTTGCTAGCATGCGTTGCTTTGCTGCTCTAGTGTAATACCCTCTACTCTGAGTGGGTTCTCGTGATTTTTACAAGAATGTTGAAGGGCGGTTATCTCACACATGCAATCTAATTTTAATAAATTGAGTTTTACAAAAAAAAGGGGATGACTGCTCTTCCCTGTTCTTTCATGCAGGCTGCTTTGCTCTAACAAAGCTTTTTGTGGGTTTAATATGGGCTGTCTCTTAGCTCATGGAGCAGCACCTCAAACGATTAGTCCGTAACTTAATAATTAATCTGCACAGCAAAATGCAGAGTATGCCTCTGTTCCATTGCGAGGAAACCTCTAGCTTTTAGCATAATGAAAACAGCGTGACTTAGTTTCTTTTGTAGACGTTGAATGTGCAATTTCCATTTTAGAAAAGAGTCTACGTGTAAACTCAAGTATTTAGTCGATTGGACAATTTCAATTTTGGGGCAAAGACAATGGTTTGGGTTCAAGCACAACTCTCTATCTTGGATTCTTAAGTGTTTGATATCCGGTTGACCTCGTATGACAAGAGAGAAGGCTAATCATTTGGTTTTGTTTGAGTACGTTGTTAATAATAGGTTTGGATTGAGCCTGTCCTTCACTCTAACTGTTGTAACGAATCCTACTCTAATCTAATACTAGGACAGAAGGGTCACCACGGAATCCTATGACGATATCATTTAAATTTTGTTTGGACAGATCTATTGCATAAATAAGGAAAAAACATAGGTCCAAGAACCGTACCTTGTGGTATTAGAAAATCGAGAGAAATTCACTACTTAAATTGTCATTCAGGCTTACTACTTGTGGACGGTTTCTTAAGTAACATTGACACCATTCCAGTAAAACTCCCTTAATTCCATTTTTTAGTTAAAGGAATCGAATGCCCTACTTATATATCGGTAATCTAATTGTTCCGTGACTTAAGTAGGTACTTTAACTATTGCATCCTCGGAGCAAAATCCTTCTCTAAAACCACAGTGTAAGTTATGAAATATATCAATAATTCAATGAATTTTACTATATATATATATTAACTTTTTTTTTTCCAAAAATTTTAACTAAATTTGATATTGTTCAAAACGGAATCTCTTTAACACATACCTTATGTGGACCAATGATCTAGAGACCCTAAAGAGTACTTAGCTTAATTATCAAGTACGATTGGTTGATTATTGTCGTTTGGTTGATCTATGTCGGTTCATTAACGAGATTTATGATGCATGCGGTATTATATGCGGTATTATTTTCTCAAGAGAAATAAAACTAAATTGAAATATTTTTTAAGATAATTACCGCAGACCATTCACTGGGAAATAATCAACCAATCGTAATATATGATTAAGCTAAGTCACTATAAGGTCTTAAGAACATTGGCCCACATAAGATATAGGTTAGAGAGATTCCATTTGGCACGAATTTTGACATGATAACTACCATTTACCCCATTGTTTTTATTATGGGCACATTATTTCACCCCCCCCCCCCCCCTTCCTCCTCACCCCAGTACCCCAATTAAAGAAGGCCCAAGGGGCCTGTTTATGGGGAATATTTGGCACAGAATACCACACACTACATCAGATTTTCCCCCTGCGACCCACCTCGTTTCAAACCCAAATCTCACCTAACCACGGTTGATATAAGCACTTTTAGAACCAATGTCGGTTTCCTTTTTCATTTTATCTCATCATCTAATAACCGTTACAATTGAAATATGTTTATCGTTTGAGCCTATCTTAGTTTTATATTATCGAATAGACTGAAATCAATTGTTATTATTAGTAGTTCTTTTTTTCGTCCTTTCAAGAAGAATGTAAAAGGGTTATATTTACTTTCACTTTTTTGGTTCAATCTGACAGACTTTTATTTTATATTATTATATATATATTTTTTTTTTTTATACATTTTCATGTAAGTAATATGAGATGCTAAAATTATATTTCAACAGATTTACACTTTTTTAGAAAATTTATTTGATCTCCAGTAGGGAGAAAAAGTTATGATTTTGGATTAGATTAGGTTTAGAGGGACTAAAGTAAATAATTTCTTCCCTGAACTCAAAAAGTAGGGAGAAAAAGAAGGATTTCCAACTTAATTATTTTATAAATAGTAGAGAATGAATGGGGCTGATGTAGTGAGGTTAAAGAAAGCTGGTTGGCGACACTGCTTTTCGAACTTGTTCATCATTGTTTAAACCTGCATCTAAATAACCTTCTATTTGAGTTTAATTGCAATTACTATATGTTTTTAATATTGTATATCTTATATCGAAATTTAATAAAAACAATAAATAAATAAATGTCTATTTTCTCCCTACTGGAGATAAAATATTGTATGTATCTCGGGAGTAAAGTGGTATAATTCCCCTCGCGGTTTTTATCTCCCTCAGCTACGCCTCGGGAATTAAAAAGTCAAATTCCCGCGGCTTCGCCTCGGGATTTAGGGACCGTGGTTCCTTCAGCTTCGCCTCAAGAACCAACTTATTCGCTCAGGGAATAATGGCCACCTTTACTCCCTAGATGCATGAATAATTATTTTAAAACTTTCTTTATAAGACTCTAACTACACATCCCCAAGGGGAAATCGAGAAATAAATGTAACTAATAAATATTTAGAAACGGTACCTAAATTCGGGAATTTTATTTTTCACAAATGTATTGACGCTTAAGTTAAAAAAAAAAAATTATAAATTTACCTTACAAATCGTTTTCTAGAAAAGAACATAGTTTTGGATAAATTAATATACAAAACTGTTCTCAATGATTGTTTTTATCCCTCCTCCGCCCGCGGCTTAGGAAGGTGCGTTTTAACTACTTGGGCTATTAGCGTAAACCTTTAGCTTTGTTTTTTATTATTATTACTGTTAGTTTGATTGATATTATACTATATTCTTTAGCTAGTTTTATATTATATTATATTCATTGATATATTTATAGTTAAGCCCTTTATATGCATAATTTTGTGGCGCGCCGATAATGTAAATAAATTTATATTTTGTTAATTCCAGGATTTATTATTTCAAGTTTCTGTTCCTCTAAATTGATTATTTTAATTAAATTATTATATTTACAGCTATTATTATATTTATTTATTATTTAATAATTATTAATATTCAAAATATTGACGCAAGAGCACGAGGTTTTAGTTGTTTTAAATTATTATTATCTGGGTTATTATTTTATTAATTAACTTTTTGTCTAAAGCTTGGTTAAAGAAAAAACCTCAGGATATTCCCAAACAAAGCAGTCATTTTCAGAACCTTAGAGAAACCAAAAATGAAAAAAATATATATATAAATGGATATAATAAAATAAACATTTCTGAGAGAAAATTGTGAAATAAATGAAGAAGTTTATTTTTTAATATTACATACAAATTAATTAAATAAGATATTATGGAATTTAAATTCAATATATAAGAAAAAGTTTTGTACCTTTAATAATATTTTGAGAAAAACGAATAATAAAAAAAAAATCCAATAAAAAAAGTTACAAATTTTCAATGAGATACATACTAAAATAATTTTTAAATATTAAAAATAATTTTGTTTTAAATTAATTTAATGTTCATTTAAAAGAAATAAAACCGCAAAGCGAGGAGTAGTTCGGATTTTTATTAGGTTCAGTTAGGGTAATGTGATCCTTAGTGTGCAGCTTCGAAAAACCTATGCTCGCTGCGTAATAAACAACTGAAAAATGTAACTTTTTAAGTTGTTGCCTCGAAACCTATTAGTTTTTCGATTACTTATAATTACAATTTTTAGTGTACAACAATTTAAGTCCAACCGCAGCTCTTTGCGTCTAATCATCTTCATTTCCGAGATACGGCAAAAATTGTGCATCAAAAATTGTGCATCAATTAGCAGTCAGATAGAGAATTGATAAAGCATTTCGCATTGATCCCTTATGGCGTTGTTCAACGAAGAGGGGAAGCGTAAGGGAGACAAATCTAATTTTATACGCCGCTTTCAGTCCACTCTCACAAAAGATCCCTCTTGGAGCCAGTAGGACTCTAGTAATGAGTGGGGGATACCTTCTCCACAAGATTACCTTGCATCGATTCGATCAGGGCAATCGATACTAGCTACACTACCTACCAAGCACTTTGGCAGGATCGTGTCAGTGGTGTTTGATGTAGCTATATATTGACTGATGGAGTTGTTCTTGGGTCCTCAGGAGTATTAAAACCGCAGTCGGTACGCTGCTCTTTCTTGCAACGAAATTGCGTTTGACTCCAACTACCATCAAAGTGCCCCAGGAAAAACTGTTGGCCAACGAATCCAATAAACGACGCCTTATTGACCAGTTGTGCCTTGCGTTTCGACTCGAGGGAAACTAAGAAAAAAGGGACAGAAGATGCAGACTGCGACATTATCACTCTCGACAAAAGCACATCCTACGAGAAGGTGATCGTGGTTGGAGAGGATGTGTGTAACAACATTATGCGAACCAGCCCCAGCAATCCTTCTCAAATCACTCACATGTAAGTGCAAGAAGGGATGCATGGGAGCTTGCACTTGACAGAGAGCTCAGGCAAGACTTCTCACAAAGTCGCTATAATTTGAATAGACCATGATGAAGACAACCCAGACGTTCCTCCCCCTTCAGAGGAGCAGCTTGAGACGGACAAAATACCCTAGCAACTTCCTTCAAACCCGGAATACGACTGCGTCCACCAGGACTCTTGAAAAACTAAAACATTAAACTTTTTCAATGATTGATTTCTAATACATATTTTACTGTAAGAAATGTACATGTAATAATTATACTTCCACAAAGTAAAATGCCCACATCCTGTTTTAGAAGTGTTTATGCTCATCTCTTCAAAACTTCTATTATTCGATTTTTTTGTTTGTT
The DNA here is from genome assembly GCA_951217055.1 of Gerris lacustris. Taxonomy (NCBI): domain Eukaryota; kingdom Metazoa; phylum Arthropoda; class Insecta; order Hemiptera; family Gerridae; genus Gerris; species Gerris lacustris. Next base: position 34,410,474 of record OX578277.1, on the reverse strand, counting down.
TCTTTTTACGATAGTTCTGCTTACTGAAACCATTTAAATTACTTTTCTCGTAGGTAAGTAGATATGTGTCGATATTCGGCCCGAACCGAGAGCAAAAATTATTTTTAAAAAAACACAATTTTGTCATATCTCGGAAACTACTGAATAATCTCCTCATTTGATATCCACAGCTGGTTACTGATTTTTAATACAGGATGGTTTTGTCAATACTAAATATGTAATTATACATAATGTAATTATATTATAAATGTAAAATTTCAATAAAAAGATTGAAACACATAGCTCCCTTGCATCCTATAGAGCACTTTTTAATTTTATACTTTTACAAGCTTTTGTTGATAAATTTATTTAATTGTTTTCCCCGATTTTTCTACCAAGCTTACCGAATATAAACGATAGTTATGTGATCGTTATGAAGAATGAAAAATTATTATATCTCCGATTTCAAAAATTCCAAGATGGAAATCCGTTTCAAACATCAAGGATCATTTTTGGTTCCGTGTTTGTCTGTTCGCTCAATTTTTGTGAACCTATATATTTTAATAAACTACTTGTCCCATTTTAATGAAATTTAGATGGTAGGTCATAATTAGCCCATTGTTGGCCCCATATAATTTTCAACTTTCTACGTCTATTTCTTTGTCTTCCACATCCGCACAAACAATTATATTTATACCTATATCTTCAAAAGTACTTGAGTAAGAGATTTTTATGAAATTTTGGTGGTTTGTCGAAAGTACCCCGGAGAAAGCCCCCGATAAATTTCAACCACTTGTGCTCTTAAAATTTTGATAAATTGATATTAAATCATGTAAAAAATCAAAAAAACAACAACCAACATCAAACAATTTTGACATATTTAAAAAACGGGGGAAAATTAAATATAATTTCAATAATAGGTTGTCAAAACCAAAATCATTAAAGTATACGAAATAGGACACGCGGAAGCTATGTGCCACACTAATTGGCAAACCATTTTTATGTGTCAAAATTGTTTTGACTTTTTAACTTTTGCTATTTAATATAGCAAAAGTTAAAGAATGCAGACAGCTAAAATTAGTCTAGGGCTGTCTGCAGGCTACTTTCGACAAACCATCCAAATTTAATAAAAATCAGAGGAGTACTTTTGAAGATATAGGTTAATATTGAAGTTATATATTATTAAGTTTTGCGCATGTAAAAAAGAAACAAATAATAATAGTTGAGATGAAAAAAAAAAAAAAAAAAATCTATCAATTAATGTATGAAAATAGTGGAGATGAACCCGCGGGTCCGATACAAACGTTATAAGTATCTCGCTTTGTTATTAAATAAATAAAATAAATAATTGAACAAACTCTAAGAGCAATAACGTAATGAAGTTTTTAAGTAATAACCATCCACTTTTTTAGATTTAAACCATAAAGATTCCGCTACACTTCAATAAACTTAATTTACCTGAAAGCCCAAGTTAATATTCAATATTTATATTGGTATATATTTATGTATATAGATATATATAACATCTTAAAAAGTTAATATTTTTATTGAAGAATTTAAAAAGCATCCTACGTAATATTGAAGGTAAAAGCTTTTTTTACCCTTAAGTTTGATAGTGTCTTGTAGTTTCTTTATTGACATTAAACATTTAAAAACAGAACAATTTTTTAGTAGTTCAGTACTATAACAGATAAATCAATCATTCTATAAATAAACAAAAGCTTTTACAAGTTTCCTTCTCATCAAAACTTTAACTTCATCAAACCATAAAAAATAAGGTTAGGTAATAAGTGATTAACAATATATAACAAGATTTTTATGTATAAAAGTTAAAAGTTTAAGTCCAATTTTCAAAGTAAATGGATTAATTATTATTTATAAAACGATATCATGATTTTAACTTGTTTAAAACTTTAATACAATAAAAGATAATAGAAAAATGAAAAATAAAAAAATTGTCATAACAATATAAAATAAAAATAATAAGATAAAAATTTAAGTGACATAAAATCAAGTCACAGAATATTTAAAAAAATAGGATTAATATCTGAATCAAATATTTTAAATCATAAGAACAATTTATTTTTACTTTTCCACACCTATGGTAGGAAAAGTATTGCTTCCACCCAAAAAAAATTATTTCGACTGAATTATCCGTTTTGGGTTTTTTTAAGACCTCCTGAGTGGTTTTCAGCATGACATCTGTATGTGTGTTATCATCGTGGCGCCCAGGGTATTTAAGCTATTGAGAGTTGAAACTTGGCAGAAAAATCAGTCCTTACTTCTAGTTGTGCCGCCCGGAAAATCAACATTTTCCGCCATCTTGTACCCAGTTTGCAGAGTCACCAACATTTTTTAAAAATTATTAAAAAATCAAGAATTGGACCGATCGAGTTGAAACTTGGCAATAATGTACCTCTCTGTATGTCAAACATATCCACCAAATTTAATTTTGATATTGGCCACCATTTTGAAGTTATCGATTTTTGAATTTTGAATCTTTGATGCTTAATATAATACAGAAAGTATAAATACGTTTTTGACATACAGCATATCGTTGGAATCGGTAAAAAATAACGAACAAATATAAAAACCCGACAAAATTCCATTAATTAGTTTAAAGGTTATATGCAAATAAAATAATTAATTAGTGCGATACTTTTGTTAAACGTAAAAGTTTGTTTACCTATATATCAGTCAAAATATCGCCAAAATTCAAATAATTAAATGAATGAAATAAAATAAATAAAAATAATGTATTTTTTATTTATTCTTCTTTTTTTTTGAAAAATGATGAATAAATCAGTTAGTTCAAAACGGTCCAACCTGTCCAAGTACTAAGTACTGACCACGCCCAATGCTGCTTCCTCTGGCTGTGAAGCAGCAGGAGAGGCCAATTTAGTGGCCTCCGAAGTGAGGAAAAGTTCCGAGGTACCCCGGACCTGATTTTTTTAAATTTTATCTGCACAGTTAGTGATAATAATATATTGACCTAGTAACGGACTTTACACACTCAATATAGCTGCATATCATTGACTCTAGTTCACATACTCCATACAGCAGTCACATACTACACAATAAACCATATCTTTAGTTCACATAATAAAACACACATTCATCTTTAGTCTCACATAATAAAATATAACTATATACAAATTTTAATTAAATAATTCTTAAATTAAATACCTATAAATTTTTCATTACAATGAAATTCAGAATGATCACACTGCTGGTAATGGACTGCACATGCGTATTGCTTTAAAATTAGTAATAGTAAAATACGTAACGAAATCAGATAAAATCAATTATCTAAACGAAAATTTTAGGTATATTATCACCTCCCAGAACATGGTTTCTTATTATTAAGAACCTTTATTGTTAATATTTCTATTGATGAGTTCAGGTAAGATATAATCAGACAGTTAAACACTATAAAATTGTAATCAATATTATAAAATTTAATTTAGAATTATACCATTTTATTTAATATTATAAAATGTAATGTTAAATTATAAAATCGTATTCATCAATAAAAATCTCGGTAGGAACAGCTAGTTATGTCAATAAGTTGTTAAAAAATAATTATGAAAATTAGTAAAAATTTAAAAAATAAAGGAACCGTTCATTAAATATGTCAAATGCTTAATTTTAGGTAAAGGGGGACGAAAGTAAATATAAATAGGTATTTCCTCGTAAGTCAGAGTTATATTTGATTTGTTTTTTAAACTTCATTCGGCAATTTGTTGGAAGGAGGGACTCATTACCGAGATCAAAAGCCAATTAGAATTTTCAAAACCAGCTGGACTCACTATATCAATCTCAAACAGCCCTTGGTTAAACTAGATGGATAAAGGGCAGACATGAAGTCCTGAAAGTGGAAGGGATTTTCAAGCATAGTGAGTGTTTACTGAGAACGGGGTTGTTCATTAAATAATTCGACCGGTGGATCGAACACTGCTGAGCGACTAGCAGGGTGTGAGCTCAAATACAAGTCTCTCCATAATTGACAGACTTGTCAATCCCACACCCCCGGGGCTATCGTAGTGGAAATCCCCCGCCTCCTATCCCACGTTTAATTTTCTATTACCAGAAAATACATTCCCTTCAATCAAAACTCACTTAACCTAAATTGTTCAAATATAAACCGATAAAATATACAACAAAGAAAAAATAAAAAATAAATAAATAACACGCAATCAAAAACACGTTTTTTTAACTCCATCTGGATTTTAATTTAATTGAAATAAATATATAGAAGATTTATTCCGACAACAGTATGCTAAATAAATACATAAAATATTCCAATACATTTATTAAGAGGAAAAGTACTGAAAGCGTTGAATAATCAAGTAACCACTCTATATAATTTTGAAAATGAATTGGAGATATAAAAACTGAATTACTGACGATGTTTTAGTGTAACTATAATGTTCACTGGTCGGTGATATAGCTTTTTAGTTTTATTTAACTGTTAAAACATTTTAAAGTTTTAGCTTTACAACGGTAACAGTGCAGTGTTGATCATATCAGTGACACAAATCCATCCGGGCATCAACAACAAAGAGTTCATGCTATTAGCGAAAGCATATTTCTAAATTATCAATACTAACCGGTCTCGGCTGGCCTAGGGCCAGCTGCGTCCGTTTAGTGACCAGGGATAGCCAGGTTATTATACTTTCCTGATACTTGAATAACGTTGATACTAAATTTTATTCACATTGTAGATATTTTTTACATTTCGTATTTTGTCTTGTCTAGCTAAGGCCTCAAAGTCTGGCATTTTTAAAAATATCTGGCTAAGGGCCAGAGGTTGTTTCATAGAGGATATTGAGTTGATGACTAATTTTATATTCGATTAATAAATTAGAATATCTATAAACTATCTGTATTATACAGGGTGGTCCAAAAGTCTCTCCCCCCCCCCCCCCCCTCTCTTAACTTTTGAACGGTTTGAGATAAATTAATGAAACTTGGGGGATCTCTACCATGCAACGGGATGTTTGTTTTCATGCAATTACCCACTAGGGGCAACCACCCACTTTGCCCCCAGGCCACCCAACTTCAAAATTTCAAATTGGAGTGTATTTTTTTGATAGCATATTTGGATTCTATACGGTGAAAACTAATAAACTTTTACTTGAAACATTTTTTTCTATTTCCAATATTTTACCCCCGATAGGAGGGCAAAGATAGCAAAATAACCCTTCCGATAATACGTTGTAACATCTAAACGGTTAGAGATAAATTAATGAAACTTAGGGGATCCGTACAATGTAAAGGAAAGTTTGTTTTCATGCAATCACGCAGTAGGGGCAACCACCCATTTTGTCCCCAGGCCACCTAACTTCACAATTTTAACCTGCAGTGTATATTTTTGATAGCAGATTTAGATTCAGCGGCAAAAAATAAAAATATTTTTCTTCAAACTTTTTTTCTATCTCCAATATTTTGCCCCCTATAGAGGGGCAAAGGTATACAAATTGTAGATTTCAGCGCCTGGGGGCAAAAGTGTGGTTGCCCCTAGTACGCGAGTGGATGAATACACACTTTACATGGTGCAGATCCCCCAAGTTTCATTAGTTTATTTCTAACCGTTTAGATTTTATAACGATCTAAGTGTTATGTTTTTACTATACTTCGGAAGGGTTATTTTGCTATCTTTGCCCCCCTGTAGGGGGCAAAATATTGAAGATAGAAAAAATAGTTACAATCCAAATATGCTATCAAAAATATACACTCCAATTTAAATTTTTGAAGTAGGGGGGCCTGGGGGCAAAGTGGGTGGTTGCCTCTAGTGGGTGATTGCATGAAAACAAACTTCCCTTTGCATGGTAGAGATTCCCCAAGTTTCATTAATTTATCTCAAACCGTTCAAAAGTTAAGAGGGGGGGAGGGAGACTTTTGGACCACCCTGTAGATAGTTATTATAAAGCCCAAGATATGTTCGATCAAAGTTGTCAATTTTTAAATCTGCCAACTTTGACTGGCCTTTCCTCGGAAACTATATGCTGAGTGAAAGATTGTTAAAAATATATCCATCTTATAATTTACTAATTTAAGTTACTTCTAGTCAAAATCTTTACCAAGTTTTGTGTTGATTTTTATTTTTATCTGTTTTCGTCATAGTCTTTAATGATTTATGTTATTAACGAAATGATGACGATGATATGACGGAACCTCTATGTGGTCAAAAAATTGATCTCCTTTTTTTAAAATTTGTCAAAAACGTTTCCTAAAGTCTTAAGATAAGGTAGGAAAGAGTCCTTGCCTTTAGCTTTGTGGTATTTTTATTATTTTGTTAAGTTTATGTATCTAGATATTTTAGAACAAATTGTAATGAAGTTTTTCGATGTTTTTAGGCATGAATAAGCCCCGGAGAGTGGTGAAATATAGCCATATTTAAAGATTCACCTTAGTTGAATTTCTTTATCAATTATCTTTAATCGACCCACAAATAACGAAGATTAGAATAAGGGACAAATCAAACTACTATAGATATTATTTATTACTATACGCGCGCTTCAATGATAATGCCACGCGATCCTAGTTATTTTTTGTGATACAGAAGCATAACAGAAGTGTAAAAGTCCAGTCATGCACCATGACTTAATGAGCGAATTTTCAAAGAAATCTGCGTATTATTGGATATGATAATCGGTGAAAAAATAAAAATAAATTGGTACACAGGGGTACGGGGTACAAAAGTCAAAATAGTATTTACCCTTCAAGATGCATTTCGTTGGAAAGCTCTTTAAGAGTACAATAATTGTTGTTATGTACACTTTTATCATATTTTCATATAAAAGGGGGGTAAAATAGTAAAAACACGTTTTTATGCTATTTTTGACCATTAATTGTAAAAATTTGACCCCTAAATGAACTCCAAAAATTCTGGCCAACGAACTCATCCTTTCTTTTGATATTATTGACATTTTAAAATTTGTTTGAAATTTTTAAGTGCATCCTAAGGGGAGATATCGTCTGGAGTGACACATATATACATACATATATACATACATATATACATACATATATACATACATACATAAAAAAAGTGTTAAATTTTAGGAATCGATTCAGAAGGGTCTAAAACGGATTTCCATGGAGAAAATTTTCAAAAATTCGCATTACAAAAATTTTGAAGCCATTGCAATAGCGTAATTTTCTTTGAAAATTCGCTAAAACAGGCCCTATCATTGATAATTATGAAATTATTATGTTTGACGAATTTTTACGTTAGCGCATGCGCAGTAGATACTATAAATCTAAAAACAATGACATTCATACGGGATCATATAGGGCATAACCTGCACAATCCCATCAAAGTCGGATGAAAATTGTGGAATTTATACGTGTGGCATTTTGTGCACGTCTGACGTGCACAAAATGAATAATAGATGAATAAATAAATTGGCGGTTAGAGAATCTTTCATTTGCGCCTTCGCAGAGGCTTCCAAGACTATACTATTCATTCGAGGGATGAAATTCATATTGAAACGTTTACGGCCCAACTCGCGTAATCCCTGGAAATTTCATTAAAATCGAATAGAGATTGTGAAAGTAATACGAATGGCAGGGATTCGGGGACACACTGACCGTCAAAGAGACAGACAAACAAACTAAATTTGTTTAGGAAGCTCTAAAAAATAGACTGCCGATTGGTGTGGCACATAGCTTCCTCGCATCCTATCGCGTATTTTATTGATTTTATACTTTTACAAGCCATTATTGTCTAATTTGTCTAATTGTTTCCCCCGTTTTTTAATCTGTCAAAATTGTTTTAATTTTTTACATGAATTAAAGTCTCAATTTACAAATTTTAAAGGGCGTAGACGGTTCAAATTAATCTAGGGCAATCTGCACACTACTTTCAATAAACTATAAAAGTTTCATACAAATCAGATAAGTAGGTACCTTTGAAGCAATAGGTGTAAATAAATGTATGTTTGTGCGCATGTGGAAGGGAAACAAATTAGCGCAGAAGGTTGAAACTTATATGGGACCAACAATAAGCTAATTACGACCTACTATCCAAATTTCAAGTACTTTTGAAGCTATAGCTATAGGTGTAAATAAATGTATGTTTGTGCACATGTGGAAGAGAAAAAAATAGGCGCAGAAGGTTGTAACATATCAAAAATGGGCTAATTATGAACTAACATAAAAATTTCATTAAAGTCGGACGTGCAGTATTTAAGATATGTTGGTTCGCAAAAATTGAATGACAGACCGACAGACAGACACGGAACCAAATATGATCCCTGATGTCTGAAACGGATTTCTGTCTTGGAATTTTCGAAATCGGAGACCTAACAATTTTTCGTTGTTCAGAACGATCACATAGCTTCGGTAAGATCGGAAGCAATAAAGAAAGAAACAAAAATCTTTATATTACCACTAAGCTTTTTTATATAGAAGAATAACTTCCTCTAATGTTTTTCATTAGTTAGTTGATTGAATTTCCAGGATGAATTTAATAATTAATTTGAACATTTTATTAAAATTTACAGTAAAAATATTTTTTTCCTGTTAGAGAATCTACACAGCCTATATTTATTTACAATTTCTATTCTATTCCCAAAAATCTATTTACTTTTTCTATTATTATCGACTTAAAAATTAAATAGTTAATTTAGTTATTTGAATGGACTACAATATAGAATTTTGACACTTTACGGAACTGTACCCTCAAATGTAAGCTAAATTTAATTTATCGATATTATCAAGGTTTTTTTTAACCTGTAATATCTACCCTAAATTTTATCAAAATCGGTTCAGGAGTTTAGGCTCAACGCACACTGACCATAGACACCAGAGGAAGGATAAAAAAATTAAATTATGGTCCTATGAGACCTTAGAACTAATAAAATAATAATAATATGATTTATACTATAATACATTTTTCAGAAAATATGGTTAATTAATAAAATAAAACAAAGAAAGTATAAGGCTGATTCTATAGCCGCGTCCACACCGGGCGCGCATTCGCAAACAGGGTTTGCAAACAACTGCAAACACGACGTCCACACCGGCCGCGCATTCTTGACAAACAGGTGTTTGCAGACGTTTGTCCTTGTTCCCAGTTATTTTTCATTATTTTCTTACACACTACATCATCAAGTACTAAATAAAACTATATTGCACTTGCATTAACTTTGTAATCTGGTTCTATCAAAACGCGGTATAAGCGCCGGCTTATTTATTATCATTGGTGAGTTAGTAAAAAATGGCAATAGTAAAAGATGACGAAGAGTCTGGATGTCAAAAAAATTTTCTCTTCGATCATCCCTGATTTTAGATAACTATTTCTACATAAATACAACGCCAAAACTTATAGAAATTTTATACCAATAGAAATCTGTTCTTTTGGTGGAAAGAAGATAAATATCAATGTAATATTTCGTCTTATGAGAGCCCATAGCCATAGGCCTGTGCCTTAAGTAATAAGCTTGGAGGCAATATAATTATTTTGTGGCGGACCTGGAATAGCCTTGCTCCCTTAACCTGGGTTATGTTTAGTTTACATTTTATTTATATTTAGTTTGTTCTGTTTTCTTATTGACTCAGTCGTTCGTGTCAACCCAAAAAGAAATATATTCTTAATTTATCGACAGTTTAATTTGTTTCTAATTTATCATTATTTATATATAGTATATACTTGGGTGTACCCTATAACGGACACCCATAATTTAAAAAAATAGTAAGATGCATTTTTGGACTTTTATGTCATATATATTTATGGATTATTTATCTATTTAATCCGGTTATTTTTAATATTGGATTTACATAAACTCATCACTAGTTTCAATCACTATTTATTAATTAGTATATATTATTAATTATAATATAGTTATTTGATGCTATAGTCATAAATAATACGAATGAAAGAAATATATACATTTATTTCCCTGGTTTCCAAGGCACAAACAGCAAACAATCTTTGATGTTTGCTGTACCGACTCTACCCGGAGCGCCCGCGAACACAAACAAGCATTCGTTCGTGCGCGCGGTGCCGTCCACACCGGCCGCGCATCCCTGTTTGCAAACGTTTGCAAACACGATGCACGTCCGGTGTGGACGCGGCTTATAAGGAATAATACAATTGAAGAAGGATTTATTGTTTCCGAAACGCTAGTATGTCTAAAACTTTGATTTTAACTTTTGAATGTACCTATATTAAATTCATAGAGTTACTGATTTTTTTTTTTTTTTCGATTTGGGTTAAACGATCCAAAAAATCGGAGTTTTACATGTCATAGAAAAAACTGATGACACTTGCTTGTCTCTTAAAATGAATTGATTAAAATTAATTTTGTATCAATAGCATGAAACATGAATTGTTTAAAAAAGAGTATGGATAAAAAAAAATGACAACACAACAACTATCTTTATCTTTTCTTTTAACAAAAAATGAGCTAGTTAAAAGGTGGTCTCGGGGGAAAGATATTTCAAAGAGATGAGGAACAGAGCTAATAGCCTGGCGAGGAGACGCAAGGATGTCGGCGTCGTTTGATCTATATTCAACTCAAAGCAAACTTAATCAAGCTTCGACAACACGAGTCTCTCAACTTAATGAGTCTAAATTAAACTGACATCTAATTCTCAATCAATACCAAGAAGTGTGGAAGAAATAATGAAAATGCTATTGTCATGTAAAAGGGATTTTTTCCTGAATAATTTAAATAATTGTAAATAAATATAATATTATAACAAAACATATATGTATTCTTTTTTTATGTAGTAACTAGTTTGTATATAGTCTATTGAGTGCTATCTCTAATGAATAGATCACAATTTGTGTGATTTGTTAATGTAGAATTAAATTTTTAACTTTAAAATAAAACTAGTTAACTTGAAATTGTAAAGTTTCAAATAAAGATTTAAAAAAAGTTTGGAATCTGACGATAATTCCTATGCTAATTCGCTTTAGCATAGGTAAATGTCTCATACATTTTTTAAAAAAAGTCTATCATAATCAAATTTTTGCGCCATCATAATATTTTCTCTATAATATTGAAGTTTTATTATAATTAAGTTTTATTGTTTTGGAATAAACACCACCTTACATTGCACCACCTTAATTCATTGATGGCAGCAGGCATGGTAAGTAATTTAATCCACACGGCCACGCCTCGTATCAGTAAGTAAGTAATATTATTATTAAGTGTATTTTTAAAAATATTTAAAAAGTGACCAACAGATGATTGTTAACTTTTTGTTTTTAAATCTCCAAATACCTCGACAACTAGATTGTGCCTAGGAAAACGACATATACCATTATAGATTCGTATTTAAATGAAGTACATTTTAGAATATTTTAATCAAAATCGTCGACATCAATTTCAGGAAATAATATTTTTTCACAATTTTTGCGAGTGGCGCCCCTAAATTTGAAGCTATACAATACATTTTTCAATTCTTCCTCGGGGTATGATTTTTCTAAACCTGTATATGCAAATTTAATTAAAATCGGTCCAGTAGTTCACAGGCACGTGAAGTTTAATCTGTGACGACAGAAAGATATTTGTTAAAACCAGATTTATGGACTAAGGGGAACTCAAAAATTATAAAAATTAGATCCATCAAAATTTAAAAATTAAATTTTCGAGCCATTACAAAAATTTATATTTTTACTACGTAATATAAGAAAATAAAAATAATTGTTATAAATAGTTGTTATAAATAGTTGATAAAAAAAAAAAAAAAAAAAAAATGAAACGAATAAATATAAAGGTTATGGTATAAGGTTTATTTATAGCCTGATAATGATGCCCCTTTTCAATTTTAAAAAGATATTTTCACTAACATTCCAACCCTAATTTGTTTACTCAGGTTGAAATATGCAAGAGATTTTTCTTTTATTCTGTTTCCTGGAAATAAAAAAGTAAGTAAACATACGAGCTGGTTTTATACCTTTTATTATCCTTAGCACTTCTAAGAAAAAAAACAACGTTAAATCCATTTTATATCGTCACTTATTTTTTGTCATAAGGCTAGAAGTCTAGTTACTTTCAAATTAAATATTTAGAGAAGGCGTTTTAACCCAATTAGGTTATAACATCAAAACAAACGAATTAATTTCCAGAATTTTACTACTGTCCTTCCGAGAATATAATTAATCTAGCATTTTCTATAGAAAAGAAACATAACTAGTAATACAAATTGTTCATAGTTACTTCAACCTTTTTTCAGAATGTGATCATTCTGTAGAATGAAAATATTTTGTCTCCAATTTTAAAAATTCCAAGACAGAAATGTGTTTCAGACATCGGAGAACAATTTCGGCTCTGTGTCTACGTGTCTCTTGCTCAATTATTCCAAACCAATTTAAATTAAAAAATTAAATTTGGATGGTAGGTCATTATTAGCCCATTGTTGGTCCCGTATAGATTTCAACCTTCTGCGCCCATTCGTTACTTTTTCACTTGCATACAATCATATATTTATTTATACCTATACCTACAAAGATTAATTTCAACCGTTTGCGCTCTTTAATTTTTCCTAAATGAATACAATTCATCTAAAATATTAAAACAATTTTAAAAGATTTTAAATGGGGAATTAAAGAAATTCGACAATAATAGGTTCTAAGCATAAAATCATTAATTTATAAGAAATAGAAAACGAGGAAGCTATGTGCCACACTAATTGGAAGACAATTTTTGATAATATTGTTTTACAATCCTTAGCATATTTCCGAAATTTCAACTTATAATTTATTTATAAAAATATAGATTAAATATTCCGTATAAATTTAAGTATTAGTTATTAAAAAATATTTAGTGTCAAGATAATATATATTTCAAGTGCGATGTACGATTACAAAAGTTTTACGATTAGTGCATATAATAAATATGTACCAATGAAAGGTTAATTTATTTATAAAAAAAAAGTGAACAAATAAAGGTAGTAAATAATAAAAACTAATACTAGTTTAATAAATTAATATGTTATCATTTCTGGCAATATACTGATTTTTCTGAATTTTTTATCACGATAAATGATGTCCTTTAGTAAATAAATTATACTGCAGAATATCACAATAGATAATGTTTTTCTGTGTTCACTATGTTTTCATGCTACAAAAAGAAGAAAATTTTGAAAGAATGTGTAGGAGGGTGGGAAATAAGGAATTGTGTAAGAAGGCGAAAGAACATGAATCTACGAGTAAGGAGAAGTAATAGCGGTGCCTGGTGGAATCACCACCCGGGGACACATTGCCTTCTCAGGCTTGTAATTATCTTAAGTCTAGCGCAGCCCCCTAATGAATAATCTACTTCGCCTTTACTTCAATAACTAATAACTTCTCGTAATAGTTTCTTTTAAAACACAAGTCATTAAAACTTACTTCTCATTTTTAAATTTACTGGAAATAATCTTTACCATTAATAACTTCCGATTTTATAGCAAGAAGGTCATACGGCATTTTCTCCCCACCAACTAAGGCCATGTGTTTTTATTCCCAAAAGCCATGAATTAGTCACCTGCTTTCTTCATTGAATATTCCTTCTTTACACTTTTCCCCTTCTTACCATATCCTTTACATTTATTTTCATTGCAACAATGGCTGCGACTTTCGTCCTAAAGCGGGAATTGATCACTTGCTGGTTAATTATTTTTTGTAATTTCAATTATTATTTTCCATTTATAAGAGATCTATAAATACAACTATAGATTCTTATAAAGTTGCTTATGGATTTTTCAAGTTAATCTAATTTATGCTTCCTTGAGCCCCGGGTAGATAATAAATTCTGTTATAATAATGAAATTATGTTGACATCTGGGCTACTCCGTATTCCCTTGCTTCCTACCCCCTCCTCTTTTCTTTCCTTATTTCATTATAGTTCATTAAGAACACAGGTTGAATTAGATCTGTCTACTCGACAACTAAGTCTGTCCTTCTTCATCGTTCATTCCGATCACAGTTTTGACATAAAACAGTCACTTCTTAAATCGATCTACTAAACCATTAAGTTTAGTTTTCTGGAAGAATTTATCACACCCATTACTGATCTGCCTACAGGGCTCTCAGCTGATTTTACTCCTGCCAAGATTTCTACCATTCACTTCGGCCATCCTGCTAATTTCTGTCTCCTGGACATGCAGCAGAGATTCCTGGCCAAGAACACGAGATTCCGCCAATACATACTACACGACATTCTACACCCAAATACTTATTCTACACCTTCACATCAATAACCGAATTTATGTTTTTTTTTACTTCTCTTTTCTCCTACAGGACTATAGGGCTCATGCCATTTTAGTTATATAACCACCTTTATTTGTTACATTTTAATAATATTTTAGAGGGAATCTGTTATTCTCATACATATAATCAAAGCCTGCTCACGCCTCTCTAAATATAAAAATTATTTTTATAAGTCAGCGTAATCCTTTCTATTTAAACTTTCTAATATACGTAGTAAGTATATAAAGATAATGTATTGTGGTAGCACGAAAATTTAATTTTGATATTTTGAAGGATTCACACTCGCTGTTACATTTCACAACTATAATATTATTAAAATTAAAAAATGTGTTTTCAACGTGCTTTACAACTATCTCTTATAAAAATAATTGTTAACAATAAAACCAAAACTGCTCCATCTTATTCAACTTTGATCCAAAACAACAAAATCTGTCAAAAACAAACCAAACTGTCCTCTGAATGGTAACAACACAAACTGATAAAAAATCCATTAAACGTGACAATACTAAAACCTCGGGACACTACCATTCATTGTATCCCGGGACGCATAATTCCGCCTAGACCTCTAGAGGGTAGATGCACTGTTAAGTCTTAGCATCGCGCAAAAAGCGACTTTCACACTGCACGCACGCGAGACCAAGCGTATCCAATTCCGCTTCAAAAACAAACACATGGATCAACATGAGGCTATTCACTAAACGCCGAGCTTCTCCGGGCCGACCGAGGCCGGGGCGGCGAGTTGTATCGTACATGTTTGTTCACAAAGCGTTTTCGGCGGCCAAAACCGCATATCCACCAAGCACTGAGGGGCAGCCAGATAAATTCATTGAAAACTATGCTAAAGAAGTCAAAAACAGATTTCTTTTTTTGTAGAATTTAAAAAGATCGTTTATTTAAGCCTTATTTGAGATTAAAATAAAGTTGTAAAAGAATAAGAAATTTCTCTGGCACGTACAATACGAATTAGCCAAAATCTCTTGAGACATGAGGAATTAATTTTTTTTCGCCGAAGCGTCGAAAACGGGCCTAACTTTTATGGTACATATTAGGAGAATTGAGTCCTAATTAATTTATCTGTATCCATTAAACTGGTGGCGGGTAAGCGCGGCCTTCCTCAATACTTTATCGAGAACATTAAGAAAATTTAAAATAAATGAATGATAAAATATTTACTAAGATATTTGGATTGTTTTTAGTATCTAAAAACCATGGTACCTTTATTCTTCTATTTATTAAAATAAACACAATACGTATTATAGGTTCTAACCTTGGGTTCTTAACCTGTAGTAAATCTTATCATAAACCTCATTGAATGAAGAGAAAATTATAGATAAATAAACTTAATCCACTCGTGTTAAACTAATGATTTAATTTCGGTCATATTTAAAATAACGTTTTTAAATTAGTGTGGCACATACCTTCTCCGTTTCATCCACTGGCCAAATCACATGAGTGTCAAATAATGTATAATAGGATAGAATTTATAATTACCTATTAAACACGTATGCATGCTTTAGTTCCACAGTCGGTGTTCAACTAGTCTCGCCCTATAAATGGGTAGCTTCTTAACTGAAGCTACCTAAATCACGGATTATTATTATTTTATTATTTTTTTTTATTGGCAAAAGTTAACAATAGTGGGTACACTATAATATATTTATAATATCATTAGGAGGGTGCGAAGAAAACGATTAAGCTAACGATGAATCAGATTCAGATATTTCTGATTCAGAGTTAGCCACACCATTAGAAAAATAATATTTTCGTTTTAATTATTTATAAACAATTTAGTGTATCTTGATCATAGATAAGAACAACAACAAAAGTTTTAAACACGCCAAGGTTTAGGTTATAAAAAAAATACTTTTAGCTCCAGCAGGGAGAAAAAGTGAACTTACCTCCCTAGGGAAGGTACAAATTGCACCCGGTCGGGTTAAACAGGGAGTAATGAAAAATAAGGGAATCATGAACTTTCATGATTCCCTCCAGTGTTGCCCTAGATAAAGCACACGTAAATATATGCATTTTTTGTTGAATAAAATAGGTAATTTAAAATTAAAATCTTTCCATATTTTTTTTCTCCCTTCTGGAGGTAAAATCTTGTACGTACGTCGGGAGTAAAAAACATTTGCACCCCCGCGAAAATTAACTCGCTCGGCTCGAACGTTATGGTTCCCTCGGCAGGGTGCAATCACTTACTTTACTCCCTTGGTGCGTAAATAACCATTAATTACCAACTTTTCCAGTCCTAAGCCTGGGAAAAGTGTGAAGGAAAAAAGTTTTTGTTCTTTATTTAAGTTGATTAAGTTTATAAGATTAAGTTTTAAAATTAGTAGGATATCATACGTTTAAAAATATTACTTTGATAGGTTCAAAATATATCAGATCCCATTAAATTCGTTAAATAACATAAAACTAATTAACTTTTTAACTTGAAACTTCGTAGGCTTTCTACATTTACATGAGTTCTATAAGTCCTGTGAATATGAATTGATTTGGTTAAAAACTTTTATAGCATCAGTGAGATGTTAAAATTGGCATTGTGAAAATTTTAATAGTTATATGTTAAATGTTAGTAGTGGATAGTTTATTTATGATTATGTTATGACAAATTTTTATATATTTAAAAAGTTTATCTAAAATGTTTTATTACTGACTCTACCACTTAACATTGTAACAGGCCTGAAGATGTCCCATAAGGGATGAAATATAGCCAATTACTAAAATACTACTAATATGAAGTAATTGTTAATCACCCATCACCCCTTCACGACCCACCATAGAAGATATAAAAAGTTATAATAGCCCTAGAGAAATTATATTAAAAAATTATAATGTATGAGTTGCCTCATCCCGATTTTTTTCCTCCTCATCCTCATCACATTTAATCTGCATAAAGGAAACACTTAAAAAATCATCAACTTAGAAATTTCTTCGTACTTAGAAGAAACTTTGTAAAACTTAAAAAACATTGATTTAAAAAAAGAAATTCTCTTGGCATGTCAAGTAATATGAAATATGTATTATGTTCTAGCCTAGTCGGTTCATTTGATACCTTATACAAAATGTCGAGGATTTCCTAAGGAGAGTTCACGTTACACCATCAACAGTACTTACCCCCTCCATCACTAACTAAATGAAACTTAATAGCCAAATATTATAAGAAACTTAGTTTTGTTTTCTCTATCATTTCCTTATCCTTTTGATTTTTTTTTTTTTTTTTTTTTTGGTTTGTGACAGTTTTAATTTAGTTAGTTACTTGTACTATATATAAATAAGTATATCATATGATATATTATTTACAATCCCAAGAGTATCCAAGAGAAAAAAAAAATCTTATTTTTGGGTTTTCAAAAAAGTAATTCTTTTTTAAAACTCCTGCTTGCTCTATGCTAATTCTATCATTTCCCTTACTTTTACCATTGACATTCAGTTCCTAAAACTGTTTTAAATAATCCTAACTCTGACATTCCTACTTTAACCTATAAACTTCTTATCCTAACCTTTTTGTTTACTCGTCCTAACCTTAACCTTGAATTAAACCAATATTTTTCTCGTTTTTGAATAATTTTTGTTTTCAACTAACTTTTTAAAGTGTGTCATAAGAAAAAAATATTATTTTTGGGACTTCGACAAAAAGTCATTTTTTATAAATACTCCTGCTTGCTCTTAATCTAACATATCATCATATTTTCTTGATTTTGTGTAGAGGGTGGTCAGTTTCTATAAAATGTAGTCTATTTAAATACGAATCTAACGATATAAGCAGTTTCCGCATGAAAAATCTAGTTTCTGAGAAAATAGCTTTAAACCAGGACAGAGAGAGGCCGAGCACGATTCCACGCCGAAGAGAAGTTATTTTTGTGATACATTTTGTTCTCACTCTTCTAACTTTTTGATTTTTATTCACTATTGTTTATTTAAAATAAAAAAACCTGTCTATCTGTTAGATTTACTTAGTGAAAACGAAGTTCCGGTAACGATAAGTCAATATTATTTTTTGAAATATTTCACTGAAAAGAATTTCTAGAGAAAAAAACCTTGTTACTGTTGATAAAACGAACACTAATAGAGATTGTTAACAAGTGTACTATCAGATTTTTTTAAAAGTTAATTATACTGAACTGACAGAATATTCCTTGGACGGGGCGGGGGGGGGGGGGATAAATTATAATTAAAAATATTAGGTTTTTAATTTTCTCTAATATGAAGTATAAACTTTTAATTACTTTTTGTAAACTTAGAGCGAAGGTTTCCACGGGTTGGCTTGTAATAAATAGCTTGATTTTCCGGTTAAATCCGCATCACGAAGGGTTTGAAGTTCGACGTTTCAATTCCATTACTGGAAGCATCTTCAGATGTGTGGTGCATCGTGATGTTAACATGAAACAACAATGAACACACAACAACCCACGTGAACATAGAAGTTATTCACGACTCACCACGCGATGCACCACAACGTGCGATGTCCGCTGAAGATGCTTTCAGTGGACGTCGCAATGGAAGAGGAACGTCGGACTTTAAAACCTTCGTGACCCGAATTTCACCGGAAAACTAAGCACCTAATTTTTTGTTAATAAATTAAATTAAACTGACAGAAATATTAATATAACAAAATAGAGTTAAATTGCAATAGCTTGAAATAAATTGTTCGTTTATACTGACAAGTAGATCATAAGCTACAGAAACAATTTTGATGAATTCTCATTTTCATAATCTAACCGGGCAATGATTTTGATAAAACAAAATCACTTATATCCGGGTAAAAAATACTAATTTCTAAAATAATGTATTTGCGAATAAATATAGTCTACTAATTAATGTGAAACTTAGCTTCCTTGCGTGCTATAACGTACTTAAATGATGTTATACTTTTATTATAGTCTAATTTATTTAATTTTTTCCTTCCTTTTATTTTTTCATTATTTTTTTAAATTTATGTACTTCAACATTAACCTTTTACATGAAAATAAGTATCAATTTAGTACAATTTAAAGAGCACAGATAGTTGAAATAAATCTGGAGCAAATCTGCAGGCTACTTGCGACAAACCATCAAAATTTCATAAAAATCAGATGAGTCCTTTTGAAGATATAGGTGTAAATAAATGTATGTTTGTTCCAATATGAAAATAAACAAATTGGCGCAAAAGGTTGAAACGGGACCAACTGTATTTATGACCTACTTTCTAAATTTCATCAAAATTGGACTAGAAATTTTTTAGATGCGTTGGTTTAAAAAAATTGAACGACAGGCAGACACTGAACCGAATATGTTCCTCTGAAACGGATTCCTGTGTTGGATTTTTTTAAATCGGAGATATGAAAATGTGTTGTTCATCAGAACAATCGCATCGCTTTTGTTACCTTCAGTAAGCTCGGAAGCAAAAATGGGAGCCTTCACAATAAAAACGTGTTCTTGGGAAAGGAAGCTGTAGAATGGGGACTTCCACATAAAAAAAATCATTAGAAAATGTGTAAATTATAATTTTTTTCGAGTTGATCGGAGCGACTTACTTTTTTACCTAAATGCTAAAAACAAAATGTATATGTGAAGTGCTTCTAAAACCGCATTCAATTGTTTTCCCTTTATAGTTTCCGAGATTATAGCTCACATATATAAATAATATATGATAGAGCTTCCGTTCGTGTCGCTTCTACCACAGTTTGTCTCACTGAGATATGAAATGTGCGCAAAATATCGTAATTATGGAGAAAAAGAACTATTTCAATAAAATATCCTATAGATATTTAAACATTCAGTCTGGGTTGTAACAAACCGGTTCTTTTGTTATTTTTTAGTGCATTTGTAATAATCATGAAGTCTAATAACTGCTCTATTTGTATCTTTTAGTAATTATTTAGAAATGAATTAGATAAATTTATAAATTCAAGAGGACTATGACTATAGCATCCGACATGCGATAAAACCTGCGCCCACGCCACTATATCAATTAATTATTAGTGTAACACATGCCATCGATAATTATTTAAAACTAATCAGGAAGGCTTGTTTTACTGAATTTCTAATTCTTAAAAAAAGTTGAATATATAATAATAAAAGTATTTACCTAATTAAAAAACATAGTCTTAAAATTAATTTTTACTTTAAAATATTATTAACTTGCAATTTCATAAGAAATAACTATTCTGTAAAAGTTTCAACTTTCTATGAACTCGGAAAGTGGTTAAAAATATATTACAAAAAATATTAAGCTTAAGATGTTAAATTAAAGCGTGTAAAAAAAGTTAAATATAATATTAACTCATTATAAATTATCTTTTAATATAATGATTGGCGGTAGCGCGGGAAATATACTAGGTGGTTGTTGGTTGTAGCCCTTGACCTATTAGACTCGAGCTGACTGCTATCCATTCCGAATAAACAATTAGTTACTAATTAATTATAAGTACTAATAATAATTAATTAGTACAATAAAATTGTCATAACTCCTAACAAATTGTATTTTAATTAATTGTTGAATTTGAAATAGAATGTGTAAATGAGAGAGGTAATTAATTTTTAAAAATAAGTAATTAATAAAAGTTAGGCAATATTCATTTATGCACCTGAAAATAATGTGAGAAGTAGATTGAGAGCGCCGCACAGATGTTTTAAAGTCATGGCTGATAATGCGTTAGGATGGCTTCATACCAAACACGGTTCCAACATGATCGCGTTCAATTTTCGTAAATTCGTTTTAGTTAATGATAAGGAGCGAGAACAGTAATCCCTATATAGAAACGCACGCGGGACCGAGTCGCGAGGCACACTGAAACCTACCCCTAGATTTGAAGGGGTGATGAGGAGGGAGGAGTGGGGGAAGTCCTACCAAACCACGCCCACAACTTTACACACCACTTGTTAAAAGTAAACTATTTAAGTGGTAAACTTGATTAGGCAAATAGTATTGTTTCAAGAGGCCCTGTTTTTCAAGCTCAGGTAGACTTCACTTAGTCCCTTAAATCAAAACTAAATAAACCTTTATAATCTTCATTTGATAAGTTGTAATTTTGTGGTTCCTTTTACTTTTTATTTTTTCCATTTTTAAAATGTTAACATAAAGAATCACATTTATGTTTTATATAATATTTAGATATCATTTATTTTGCTTCCAAGCTTACCTAAGGTAAGGATGGTAGGTCATAGTTAGCCCATTGTTAATGGTCCCATATAAGTTTCAGCCTTCTGCGCCCATTTTTTTTTCTTTTCCATATGAGCAAAATCATACATCCTATATCATCAAAAGCACTTATCTGATTTTTATGAAAGTTGGATTATTTGTCAAAAGTAACCAAAAAAAATAAATAATAATAATAATTAATTTCAACCGTTTGCTCTCTTCAAATTATACTAAAATGATCATTTCATTTATGCGGAAAATCAAAACAATTTTAACAGATTTAAAAAACGGGTTAAATAAGTTTGATTATACTAGTAGTCCAGGAGATTGCGTGCAAAAAAGTGTCTGACTAACTTCAAGCTAGAATTTTGTGTATGTGTTATTTTTTCCTTGTCCACAACGAATATGTGGTCGGCAAAGTTGGCCCGCGGGACATAGCTTGCCTATACAAGCGGTTAAAGTGGTATTCAAATCGCCCTAATTATGACTAACTAACATCAAGCTAATTTTTTATTTTATTAATTGTTTTTTCCATTACAATTACAGAAAGCTAATTGACAACCAAAAAACATGGGACATGGCTCGTGTCCCCCACTATTTGATTTTTATGATCCTGAGTAAAAAATTAGCCAGTTGACCAATAATCAAGTTAATGTTAGTTAGTCACTTGATAGGTAATATTACCACACATTTAAAGTGGGGGTGGGGGACACTAGCCATGTCCCAAGTTCTCTGGTGGACAATTAGCTTTCTGTAATTGTAATGGATTAAACAATGAATAAAATAAAAAATTAGCTTGATGTTAGTTAGTCATAAAAGTGCGATTTGTATACCACTTTAACCGCTTGTAGGCAAATATATGTCCCGCGGGCCAACGTTGCCGACCACATAATTCGCTGTGGACAAGGAAAAAATTACACATACACAAAATTCTAGCTTGATGTTAGTCAGACACTTTTTTGCACGCTATCTCCTGGACTATAAAATCACTAAATGAGACAATATAGGATGCGAGGAAGCTATTGTGCCACTCTAATTGCCAGATTTTGTTGTTTACTTTCTCATATACGTGATAAAGAGAGAGAGATAGAAAAAGTATTGTTATGACGATAGGGTCCTCTGAGTTGTAATTAAATCTGTGCGTCTGTTGTTTGTCATCTATCTAAACTTTCGGGGTGATTCAGATGAAAGTTGACATACATATGCCAAGATGCGGATGTGTGCCACATTTCGTTCAAATCAGTAAACTTTTACGCCAGTTATCGTTGGGCAAACACAAAAACTTAGATTCCAATACTCTGAAATGAGTACTTCATTCTCACGCTCGTTCAAAAATAAATTTTTCCTCGCTAAAATCAAAACTGAAATGTAAACAAGTAGTGGAACACTTTGAAAATATTTCTAATAATAAGTTAATTAAATAAGATATAATGGAATACAAATTTCGGCATTACTATGTTTATAGGAAATTTATGTTCAAGTTTGACGAACCATTTTTTTTTTTTTTTTTAAATAAAAACATCGTTTCCTCACTTAAAATTATTGTTTTTTTAGAGCAGGCTTTTAAAAACAAAAATATACCTTCCTAAGTACTGGGGAAGAGCAGAGGGAAAAAGTTGCAGCTGAAGGTGGGATAAAATGTTTATAGACATTTTCTTAAGCGAAATTTCAACTTTTTATGGTAGAAAAGAACACGGCAATAATGATCAGCGTAATAACCTTAAATGACAAACAGCTCTTAAATTATTATTATTCTGTTTTTACGAACCTACTAACAGTAGAAATTTAGGACGGACAATTTATGACTTTAGATGGACAACTACAGTGTTTTGCACACCATCCAATAAGGTTTATAATTCTTACTTAATTATCTCTTTTGGCGTTTTTAAGCAATAATATTCAAAATATTCTATTTACCTTGTGTCCACTCGTAAACAAACATTCCAATACGTCTGATCTAAAATACAAGGATAAACTAGGTTAATACATTTGTTCGTGATCATTTTAACTATAATAACTCAAAATCTCCAATTTAAAGATACGAGGTAACACCGTCATTATAATTTATTTGAAATTTAATATATGGCAAAATTTTAATGGACTTTTCTTCGAAGGATCTCGCAAGAAAACCACTATTTAAAAAGTAACCATAACATATTAACACTATAATACTATACTCTTTAAAACTGTAATATTATATTAAAGACCCCTAATATTCTTTTAAATCTAACAATAAATAATTTTGAATATTACACAGAAAAAAATATTTAAATATGTATGCAATATTAGTTCTAAATAAGTATATAATAGTAATTTAGGGCATTTGGTTTATTATCTGGCACGGCAGTGCCCCGTCAAGTCTAGCTCAGACGTACCACTCATTACTGGAACCTGCTCAAGGCACTTTGAGTTGGTTCCACTGCAATTGCACTCTCAATTTATATTATTGAATAAAATAAACTTTTAATTAGAGTTCATTAAAATAAAAACAAATCAGAAATAAAAAGTTTACTTCTCTACCCACATTAGTGCATAAGATATGTGAGTATAAAACTTTGTCACTTTGAAACTGAACTATTGCTAAATAACAATAATGGATTTCTAACTCCAGCGCTAATTTAATTAATCAAATTAGATAATTGACTAAGTAAGCGAGTAGAATTGTTGTTTCGTTGCATTAAGTTGCCTCAAGTGGTGACTCCCCCTGTTTAGCATCTATCTAGTCGAGATTAATAAACGGTATTTGGTTCGAGTTGAAAGCACAAAGTCAAGCCTGACTGTAACTAAGTACTGAGAGAAGGATCTCATCAGGCAAGTAATAATGACCGTCTGTGGCTTCCGACTAATTCCCCAAAACAATTCAAAACATTTAGCTCTGTCCTCGAGGCAAAAGCAGACTCGGCAGCGGTTTGTCAAAGTTTTAATTATTTCATTTAAGTTTTAGTCGAGTTTTAGAAAGTTTTAGACTGGAGAGTATTTCTAAGCTTGCTGTGTCGAATAGCTGAAATGTCTCCGAAGACTCACTCGTGTTTTAGACTCGGTTTTACAAGATATAATTATTATTCATTGAGATATCAAGAAGGTCTAAGTTGAGACATTTCCTTGAACCACAACAGTCGTCTAACAGTCTAACCAAAGCCCGGATATAGAGCAAACGACCTACTGCCGATGGCCTATTATGTGTAATGGACTATTTCCAATCTAAATAAGATGCTTCAAATTTCTAATTCAAAGTTTTACAGTTAAAAGCACACAATACATGTCAAAGATAACGATATTAAATTCTTTAGTCAATCATAACATTTAACTGATAACACAAAAATAAAGAGGAAAATAACCACACGACCAATGAAATAAAGAGAAATCAGATCATTTTTATCTATTTGAGGTTTATTACAATTAGAAATATACCAGGGATATAGAACAAAAAAAAAATTGCTGAAAGGATGTGAACCCGGATCTCTGAATTGCCAGTCCTAATGCTCTCATCATTCCGGTGGCGGAGTGAAGTTACCTTAATCTGTACTTATCCCTTTTAAAATTCCAATATAATTTAAAATTAGTTCCCAAAGAACGCTAAATTTTCCTATTATGTTATTTACCATGACTTATAATCAGTTTATCTACACTCAGTACGAAATATATACATTATATCTGTATTTATTTGCTTAGATTATGTTACAAATTTTAAAGTAATGTGCGTGCGGAATCCATCGCCGCTAATTATTAAAGAAACTGCCACAACGCACCTATTGATAATGAATGGTCATTTTTATTTAATTTAACCCAGCAACCGTATACTAGTGCAGTAAGTAACGCGTGCATAAACAGTATTTTATAGACTCATGCAAACAACATACAGGGCCGGCCCGAGGGTAAATTTTCACCAGTGCAATTGCCATTTTGGCGCCCCCCCCCCCCCCCCCAACAACCATCCCGGACCAATCACCGTACCTAAACCCACATTGTAACTAGGCATCGCGTGGCTCTATCATTGAAGCGAGCGTATAGTAATAAATATGTATTGAATATTGAAAAAAAGATTATTGTGAATCATGATGAGTTGATAGATAATGGGTCTGGTAGTAGTGCAGCGGCTAGTAGTAAGGGAACCACCCCGCATTCTTACTATTCCACTAACCACACATCTCTATTTCAATATTTATAATTTGTATCTCTTTGCTACAAACAAACTACTGCATGTATCAAATTGAAATTTTGCATGCCTGTTTCAATTGTGCATCAGATGGTGTCTATGAAGTTTTATCAAAATCGTTACGTTAGAACGTAAGATATCGGTAAAAAGGTTGTTTTCTCTATTTTAAACGTTTAGGCCCGCTTTAATAGTTTTAGCGATCTTTATTATTTCATAGCGGTGTCGCTGTTGGTTTTACTAAAAAATGTTATTTGAAAAAAATGTTCGTCTCATCGAATAGATGATGATAGAATCTTTTCCCGTCCTGAAATTCCAATTTAATTTTTGAACCTCTCGTTTACGCGAGCGTTGCGCGCGAACTCTTGGACGGATCACGCTGTCCAACGAACTTAGCCTGAGTATTAGTAAGAGGATCATGTATACCAAATTTCAACTAAATCGGTCAACTTTTACTCAAGTTATCGTCACACGCGTGAACGTTACTGACAGACAGACAGACAGACACGGAGCATATTTCGTTGAATGTAGGAAGCTCGCTACGCTCGCTTCAACTAATCTCTACCTGGGATTAAATAGAATTCGTTCAGACAACATTTCATGGTTAACTGTCTGTCGGTCTGTCTGTCACTCTGTACGGTTCCAATAACTTTTGAATCAAAAGAGATAAGAACATGAAACTTTCGCCGTATTCAATATTTTTTTTTGACGCGCATACAGGAAAAATATAGCGAACTCAAAATCTTAAGCCGTTCAAATCAAAAATGGCGGATAGTCCCGTGAACATTTTTTTTTAAATTTTGAGTGGGATATCAAATGAAAGGTATTAAAGAGAAGATTTCAAAACTATATAGCACTTAGGAAAATTGTTTAATTTTTTACGCCATTTTGTCAAAAAACATCAAAATTTGTGCCCCCCCCCCCCCCAAAAAAAAACCCCACATTTCTGCAGTTACATTTACTAAAAAAATATGCGGTCTGCTGGGCAAAAGAAAAACTAAGTATACAGCAATTTGATCTGGTTAACTGGGAATCCAAAGTGGCGAATAATTCATAATACAATTTGGTCACGATATCAAATGAAAGGTATTAAAGAGTAGATTGCAAAAATGTATAAAATTTAAATTACCTTGTCGTTATAACCGATAAAATAATTTTCACCCCTCTGGGGATCGAACAAGGGACCCCTAATTTTATTTAAATTATTCCGATAAATATAATTTCGTGTTCAGAATACTAACGAAACCCTTTCAACGTGAGACTTCACGCACAACCATCTTATTTCGATATAACTCGGCTTGCACAAGGTTTTTTTTTTGCATTGGTCCCAACAACATATTCAAAAACTGTAGATACCCGATTTTTTGCAAGGAAATCCATATTTTTTGTACTTATTGACTGGACTATAACTATAAGGAATGGAAAATTTAATTTAAATTATCACAAATGTATGTCGGGAGAGATTTCCATTTTAAGAACTAATGAGCACGAGGGGGGTGGGGGAGGTCCGAGATTTTGGATGAGGAAAGGGGAAGAAGGTCCACTTTGGAGGTTCACTTTCTGCGTAATATGATAAGATGTATGACACTAAAAAGCAGGGAGGGCTAGTTAAATAAAACTGAACAAAAATTAAAAAGATTTTAAAAGGGTTTGATTTAATCTTATCTGGCCTGATGCTTATCTTAAGTAGATAACAAATCCAGGTGTCCTTACTATCTTTAGACAAAATATTTCTATCACTCTTTCCTCCTCACTTATTTATTAACTTCTATTCTCTCACTCATTT
This sequence comes from Gerris lacustris, assembly GCA_951217055.1. Taxonomy (NCBI): domain Eukaryota; kingdom Metazoa; phylum Arthropoda; class Insecta; order Hemiptera; family Gerridae; genus Gerris; species Gerris lacustris. Next base: position 34,383,224 of record OX578277.1, on the reverse strand, counting down.
ATAGATCTGCATATTCATCCCTCTTATCTCCCTTACCACACACACACCCCTCCGATTTTTTTTATTTTTTTTTATTCGTTTTATTTCAAACTAGAAAATTCAATAATGTTTGAGTTATGATGTTTTTTTTTTTTAGTTCTATTAAAAAACTAAGGGCTATTTTTTGCTTTTTGCCACATTGGCGCCCCTGCCAATCCAGCGCCCTGTGCGGTTGCACGGCTTGCACGGCCCTCGGGCCGGCCCTGACAACATAATATACAATAACATATCCCACTCGCTTATAAAAAAAATAATATGTGCTAGTTGTATAGTATGCCACTTTTTGATGCCGTCGTTGAATCTCAAACTAAATTTTGAGGAAAAAAATCAGTAAAGCCAGGGGTGCGTTAAATAATGACGGGAAGATTATAATATGGTCTAAACAAGACTTCGATTTTAGTACTAAAGTGAAGTTCGGTGAAGTGTTACAGCGCTCAGGTGAAAGGCTGGCTTCAATTTAAAGCAGTTGAAAAGCTCCAATACTCCCACCTTACACAACTAATTATTTTTTAATGTTATAAAAAGGTTTTAATAGCACATATACTTGTATACATATCGCCTTAATTTAAAATGCATCAGTAATGTCCTGAGTATGGATCCCTCTCGACTTCCTTTTAAAATAGCAAAATAAGTAATTTCCAAGAATATTATTAGTTGGTGAAATGAATGGCTATTTTCTCAGTACACATAAGTCTTACTGAGGACAATCTTACTAAAAACCAATGGAACGAACTCTCTCCTAAATTGTTAAGTGAAATTAAAACAAATGAAGGTAAACTCTGTTAGAGGTCGGAGAAGAAGAAGTCACCCTGCATAATAATCATATGTCTTTTCCTTCTTCTGATAACTATTTCCCGGTAGTTTAAGCTCCAGGCTCAGACGACAGACGACCGACAGACATTTTTTAAAAACCACTTTTTTGGACTCAAGGGACCTCAAAACGTGTAAATCCATAAAAATCTCAAAATCGAATTTTTGCGCCATCGCAATACTTTCTCTTTATATGAGAAAGTAAAAATGTTAAGCGTAAAATATTTAGCATTCATAATGAAGTATATACAACTAAAATGGTTGTTTATTAAGATTAATGTGTTTATGTATATTTATATAACACTGTTATCAAATATACAACAAAAAATAATCAAAATATTATACTCGTTTATATGTATCTATTCGAAAACAAAAAGTAATTTGCTGTTGTAAGATTATGAAATGTCTAAAACAATTTGTTTATAAATTCAGCTTACTGCATGTTTACTTCAAACTTCAAACTTACATAATATTTGTTTTGAGCCTAAAGGCTCAAACAAATATTCATTTGAAGTACTCTATGTTTATGTAGTTATATGTCTAGATAAAGGAACTCTCCCGACGTAAATTCCAAGGGTCATATCGTTTGTAATTGTTTCTTTGTTTGATGTCAAATGAATTTAAAATAAACATTTTTATTTTTTTAACATCAACTAGTTTATAGCTAGTTAACACAATTTAAAGCAGATGGTTGATTGTTCCTTTCAGATTTTATTATTATGTATTATCTACTTGATCATATTTATATCAATCTCCTTCTTTTTAAGTTTAACTTCAAATTTAATAAATTAAGCAAACCAACAGTGTGATATTTGTAGTAGGGATTTCTCTGATTCAAATGTATTAACAAACATTGCCTTGATGTTAAACACATAAATATTTTACTTTTCCACTTCCTCTTAATTATAATAATTTGAATGAAAAAAAAAAAAAAAAAAAAAAATGTTTAGTGTAAAAAAAGGAAAATAAGTAGGCTCTAATATAGAAAGAGGAAAATAATAATATAGCCTCATTCATCACTTCTATAATAGATTTTTTTATATCACTATTGTAGGTAAAGCTTAAGTATTTTAAGTAAATATATATATATATATATATATATATATATATATATATATATATATATATATATATATATATATATACACAATTTGTGTAGTGAAAAAACACCGTGTGTGCAAAAACACGGTATTACATTGCTGATTTGTTTTGCCAGCCAAGCAAGAATGGCGGTGTGAGAGCACGCTCGTCTCTGATAAAGCCTATACCTGATCTTCTTGAGTTGGTATAGGTCCAGAGTTGGGTGGGCATCGTCGGGCCCCTGATGAGTCGGACGCGACGAAACGATGCAGGACATGGCGTAATGCCGAGCCAACATCTTTGTGACGTATAGTCTAATGTTGGAACAGTTCCTATGTGTCACGATTGCGTGGCACATCCCTTGGAGTCTCTCACTACACAAATTGTGTACCTTATTGCAGTGTGCAAAAACACGGTATTACATTGCTGATTACATTGCTGATATATATATATATATATATATATATATATATATATATATATATATATATATATATATATGTATATATAAGAACCTGAATGGAAATATACGAATGTAGAAGAACTTCTTTTTCTAATTATTATAATTTTTGTTAGCATCATTATGCTTTTGTAAAATATATTATTTCATGATTTTCATTAAAAGAATTGCAGAAGGTAGCCATGTTTCAAAAAATATGTAAGAGATGGGAGAGGGGTATATATATATATATATATATATATATATATATATATATATATATATATATATATATATATATATATATATATATATATATATAGATGCAAGAAAAGTGAACTTTGAAAATAAAACACTAGAAACTGAATGGGGGATTTTAAACCATAATAAATGTGTGAGAGAATAGAAAGACAGACTAAAAAAAAATAAAACAAGTCATGAATAATTCATAATATGACCAAGGCAGAAAAGGTATGTTTTTGTTCATTGTCCATGAATTTAAAAGATGAAAACTGTATGCAGAAGAACAAACATGCTGATTTCAAGATCTAAGGAAGAATGCCACCCCAGTAAAGTGGCCATTTAAACAAAGAAATAAAATATAAATATAGAATCATTTGATTTTATAGAGCGTAATAACAATAATATCTCATGAATAGTTTATTACATTTAAATAGAAATAAATAAAATTATAACTAAATCATCTTTAAAGAGTAACTGCATTTCCTTTATATTCCACGAAATTAATAAATAAAATAATGTAAGTATAGAATATATACCTATATATAAATATATATATTTAGCATATAAAGATAGAATGTGAAGTGACTTATGGACCATAAAGAAATTTCCATAATACCTTCCCATCATAGAACAAAGTATTGGTACAACAAACTTCAACAAAGCATTCATATTTATGCAGTATAATACTGAATTTATCTATAATATCTAATTATATTAATTTATATTAAACATATTTAAAAGAGTTAACAGGTGATTGTTTAAATTTCGGTTTCGCTTTTCAGCTATATCAGATTCATTTTCAACAGTATCTCTGAAACTATAGATTTTACCGATAAACGACAGGTAGGGTTATTTATTTATTTTTTTAAATTTATTTCTTTATTTGCAACTATAAGTATAATACATTACATATAAATACAATAACAAGCAAATGGTAAAATGATTTAGAACAGGAAAACAATGAGCGGAGATGTTACCCAATGGTAAATCCTCCAAAATGGAATAAATTAAATTTATTACATCATTAATTATAAGCATATTCCATTTTATGTCCTATATTATTCTTAATACATTTTTCATATTGCCAGTCATTATTATTATAATAATGTTTATGGTGAATTATAAACATCTTTTTTAATACCCTTTTTGCATATTTTATTTAAAAAAAAAAAAATAAAAATAATAATAATATGTAGTTATGTTGCAAGAATTAAAAGAAATCTAAACATCAAAAGAAGTGTTTTTAATAATAATAATAATCATTTAATGTTTATATTTTGAACTGCTGGGAATTCTTTTCAAAAACGCGGTGTCACGCCAGGGTTTTTTTCTGTTCAATACCTCTTCTCTATCTTTCTTCGTCAAACCAAATGAAGACGAAAGGAATAGGATGGCCCTTAATTTGCTTAGCAATATTTAAACTTAAAAATAAACAATGTGCATAAAAATTTAAATATAGTAAAAACACTGGCTATGAGATCATATATTTGAAATCATAATTTTGTGTTATTATTACTATGAATAGTCATAGTGGATAAGTCCTTGAGAGAAGCATAGACAAAAGAGGACTGACTGTAGAGTGTAGAAAGTTGAGGTGGGACAAGGCCCTATCTTACCCGACTCAACTCTTTGCTTCGGTCTCTTTCGGATAGAAAAATATTCTGTCGCTAACGTCTAGTGGGCTCATACTAGACGTATATTAGTAGCAATGTTTCCTATTTTATTTTGTAGGTCTAGCAATTAAACGAAATTCTTTTATTTTCCAAAGCAATTTTTTTTATTTTCCAAAGCCTTCTTAGAAAAGAATCAGGACTATAATATTATACAAGAGCCTCACGACTCACACACCAGGTAGCTTTGAAGATGCATAATGCGTTTCCCCTCCAAAAAAACAAGACAAGTATTATTGTTATTATTATTCAAATTACTGTTTTTTTATTTTATTATATTATTACTTAATCACAAAGCACCCAGTCGCTTGTTATATTTGTAAAGCTGTAGTTGTGACTGAACAAATAAAGAAAATAAAATCCTATTATAATCTCAATATGGCATTTTCGCACCATCACATTACTTTCTCTTTATAATATGTACTATGTATATGAGAAAGTAAAATAAGGATTAAAAAATTAGAAATATAAATATTATAAGAAAATACTTAACAACTAAAAGAGTTGATTTAAAAAAAACAACAACAACAACAACAAACAGGAAGTACAGACAAAACAAGATTGAATGCTGTTTACAATGAATTATAAATTAAAGAGAACTAGAAGGAAGATAGTAGAAAAAAAGGGCATTAGACGTGGATACTGAAGGAGAACTGTGTATTGAAGTGGATCGGTTTAGGCTGTCAATAAGTCAGTGCCTGGGGACTTCATCTTCTCTCTCAAGTATCGCTTCTCTTTAAACTTAGGACTCTTAGCTTAGAGGGTCCTGTCTTCTGTGTCCTTCTTTCCCAATACCCTCCGTCTTCTTCTACTCCTTAACGGATAAATCTATTTGTCCAGAGGGCAGGGCCGAATGGTGAAATTGGAGGAGCGAGAACTCGGGGCTTTCGTCCTCTCTTAACTTTTCCCTGTTTTCTGTACTCGACATCGGATCGAATTTTCAAGCCTTTATTTCGATTTACAAAAAAAGCAAATAGTAGTTTTCAATTCTACGCCATTTTATCTTGAATAAGTCTTGATTAAATTGAGAAAACGCGATAAGCATTTTCAAGGAAAAAAGTCAACACTAAATCAATCTCAAAGATTATTTTATTTTAAATTTTATTAGAGTGGAATATTTTCTTTTTTGCTTCCAAGCTCACCGAAGGTAACGGGCGCATTGTGATCGATTCTATGAACAACATTTTTTGTCTCCGTTTAAAAAAAATCCTGAACAGAAACTACTTGTACGAGGACAAAAACATTTTAGTCTCATATCGGTCTGTTGGTCGGTCGTTTAACAGTTTTGCGAACCACCATATCTCAAAAATTACTTGTATGATTTATTTATTTAAATGTTTCACAAGATAATATGACATTAAAAATAACATATATAAGATCACACTGTGAATGAATACATAGTGATTTTAATGAAATTTAGGTAGGTCATAATTAGTCCATTAATGGTCCCAAATATGTTTAATCTTTCTGCGCTAGCAAATTTCTTAACACAGCTGAATTGCTTCAGACCTTACCGAAGGAAACGGAAGCTATGTGCTCGTTCTGAAGAATGATTTTTATTTTAAATTTAAAATAAAGGAGGGAAGAAATTAAATAAACTAGGCAATGGGTTGTAAAAGCTTTAAGAAATTAGCATTAGCGATAGGACGCGAGGAAGCGATGTGCCACATTAATAAAAGGACTAGTTTAGCATGTGGGCCAAATTTCCTCATATCGGTTCTATATCTATAAACGACAGACATGTTTTACTCAAGGGACCTCAAAATGTTTGCAAATCCATCTAGATCAAATTATTTTGCCATCAAATACTTTATCTGTTAATATAGTACGTATGGGACAGTGAATATAATAATTAGGGGCCTAGATATATTTATATTTATTTTCAGATCATTACTAATCCTCAATCTACATGAGGAAAATCATCTCGTTTGTTATGTATAGGCTGTGCCATCCCCCCCCCCTTCCAGTTCAGCATGAGGAAAATACGAGGGTTCCAAGAAAGCAAAATATAATAAAATTTACATCACCCTTCAACTGTTTATCCTTATTCTCACTGCACCCTAAGCTTCTCGCATTCAATTTTATCTTATATCTTGTACAATATACATATATGTACATACACATGTATTCGAGTATGTGTTATTATTATAACAAACGTGTATTCTTACATGCACACTTAAACTTACGAGTCACATATATATAAAACTTACCTGTTATATATATATATATATATATATATATATATATATATATATATATATATATATATATTTACTGTAAGAATAATGTTTATGAGGAAAAATTATTCAAAATAAAATATAAATTAAAGCAAAAATAATATAATCAAAAGGCAGAAGAACAAAATTGACTTTAAGAGTACGTCTAATTTTGTATTTTTTTTATAACAATTTTCGAAGAGAAAATTGAGTTTTTCTGATTTCTTTTGTTTTCCAGTAAACGCTCCGGAACATTTTTTTTGAAGAGCTCCGAATAGAAGAGAAGTACAAAAAAAAAAAAAAAAAAACGTTTAGAGATACAATTAAAAAATGTATATTGCTTCAGTCCCCAGGCTTTATTTCAGGCAGTTATTGTTTTGACCTAAAGTGACTCAACAGTGGCCTCGACTTTTACGGATTGAGGGAGAATAAATGATCAAACTACACAACGGAATAACACAGTCAAACATTTTTTTTGAAGAGCTCCGAATAGAAGAGAAGTACAAAAAAAAGAAAAAAAAAACGTTTAGAGATACAATTAAAAAATGTATATTGCTTCAGTCCCCAGGCTTTATTTCAGGCAGTTATTGTTTTGACCTAAAGTGACTCAACAGTGGCCTCGACTTTTACGGATTGAGGGAGAATAAATGATCAAACTACACAACGGAATAACACAGTCAACTCATTTTAATTCGTAAATACTTAGCAAGGGCGTAGCGGAAAAATTCGTGAATTTTATAATGTCCAACCTTTGCGATTTTCAAAAACTCGTGGCCATTGGAAGAAGGTAGACTCGGTATATAATGAGTGTCACCAATGGCTCCTATAACATTTGGTATGTTGCAAATCTGAAATGTCTTGGCACATTAACTCGACAGGCATTCATCAATAAATTCTTTAATAAAAGCTTCACAAAACCCAAAATAACAACAGTGATTTATGTGCTGCAAATTCATTAGCAAATACACGATATTCGGCACCTGTAGCAAGTTAGTAGAGAGCAATGATAAAGGTAAATACCTTGAAGGGAGCCAGGGTAGCCGAGCGTCTTAAGGCTATCAATAAGTCGAGGCAACTCGAGGTCGTGAGTTTGATCCCGTGCCATGATACTCTGATTTGCATCAATGAATCACGGACGGTGCAGGGCGAGGGACACCGTTTATAGGGACTCTTCCCCCACTCTTTGATGTGGGTCCGATCCGTGTCATGATGATGTAATTTGTATCTATGGTTCGAGGACGGAGCAGGCCGAGGGAAACCCTTTATGGGGACTCTTCCCCCACGCTTTGACGCACACTTATATAGCTTACTAATGACCACACCATACTCGCTTCGGCGGTACAATGTACTAATATATGATGTGTGAAGTAGCTGGAACTCTCCACCACGGGGCGTAAAAAGGGCCTAAATGATGGCTTAATTGCAAGGTTCGAACAAGTGGTTCGTCCTACCCGTTCTAGTAGGAAGTACTAGACTACTACTACTATGTGCTGCAAATTCATTAGCAAATACACGATATTCGGCACCTGTAGCAAGTTAGTAGAGAGCAATGATAAATACCTTATCAATAGTAAAAGGTTCCCTGACCGCATTTTCGTTTGCTTTTAAGTGAAGTCTCAATTTCTGACAGATAAACTTAAATATCCTTTTACTCATTCGGATATTGACTAATCTTCATCTATAAATTTGTATTTTACAATATTTTTCCACCAGTTGTCACATCTTTTTTTACCTCCAAAACTGTCGCTTCTTGCGCTTTACTATTTTATCCTCTTTTTCCTCTCAGTATCTTACCAAGGCAAGGTTTTGCTGAGTTAAAAAAAGAATATATACCTTTTTTGACCTCGTTTGATATTATACAGCATTTAAACTCAACGCCTGGCACAAATAAATGCACAGGTGCAATTATGTGCACAACTGCTCACACCAATATAATATTAATTGTTAATAATATCAAATAGTTTAATATTAAATTAATAATCACATATGTATAATAAATAATATTATAAATTTACTACCAAAAGTACCAAAACTACACACACAACACTGTAGAAACATCTTAATTATTAGTTGTCATATTAATTTGATTTTTTATTGATGTCAGAACTGTATCCAGATTTTTTTAAATAATAACTTAGTGATGTTTACGACGATGTAAACAGACATCCGTTGAAAACAGTGACCGTATTCAAATAGTTTTCAATATACCATGTAAACTTAGCCATTACTAAATCACGACGTTTAAATTATTTTGTTTGGTAGAAGTAACGTTGACGCGGGAACTTTGAATAAAAAATATATTCATAAAGATATTTGGCACTGCAATGCATTACTGTTATATTGGTTTAAGACTAATGTTACCTCTTTGAGGAGGTTGCTGCAAATATAATTAATGCAACATGTAAACCAAAAAATTCAGAAACAAACACTTCCTTTTATGTATTTTATCTAGAGTCAAAATATTACCTAAATAAATCAATATATAAAAGCAAGTATATAAGGTTTTATTTTATTATAAATGTATTACGTTTCAAACCTGCTTGGACGAGGGAGCAATGTGCACAAAAACAAAAAAAATTGAGTCGTTTAAAAATAGAAATATTAAATTATGAAATGTTTAGGCCCCCATACACGGTCAAAATGTTTGCGCAATCATAATATTTGCGCAAAAATTTTAACCGTGTATGGGGCTGTTTCATGTTAGCGCAAACATCATGTTTGCGTAAAATGTTTGATCATATATGGGGGCCTTTAGTTTGATTTTGTCTTAAAAATATTGTTTAAATTTTACACAGAATTGAGAAATGCATTAAAAATTATTTCTTTGCAACTGCAAGTCAGAGAAAACCGTGTTTAACATCAAATACAAGGAAGTGTTTGAGGTAATTTTATTTGCTGGATTGTTTATACCCTAGATTTCTTAGTTGGTGCAGAGATGGTGAGGAAACACCCCACGGGGTTATTTGGTCCTCTGCATATTTATGTTAATCAGTTTAGCAACCCTCCGGTGGAAATGCAAGGGAAACGAGTCAGTCGCCCTTTTCCTTCGACCATTCCCTTTTGTCCTTCAGTTAAATATTCAGGTTTTCCTTTGGTTTCAACTGATGTAGGGACCGGACCTCCAACCAAACAGTTTTCACCGAAAGGAAACTCCCACTATTTCTCAAACATTAAATATGAAATATTGACCTTTATCTACTGAAACGACCATGGCCTTATTTTCTTTTAAAAAATAATAATATAAAAAAAAACCCTTAATACCTATCTCTTGGTAATATTTTTCCTTACCTCTCTTTGCTAACTTTACATCATAAAATAAACTAACCTAAGAGATTGAAAATTATTTTTTGGTTTACTTTCGGAAAATTATGGAAAAGGATTTAAGGATAACAAAAGAGTAATAAGTAAAAAGGAAACCTTCACTTTTTACACAAAGCAAAAACCACAGGCCCCTCCATCATTTCACAAATAAGGACATTATTTAAGAATACTCATAATAAAATTCAAGAAGTTTATTTTCTTTTTAGAATATTATTCCTATGAAATATTCAACTTTTTATATATAGTAAATTGTTAAATAATAACTAATAATAATTTAGAGTTACGCGTTGCGGAGTCGTTTGCGTACTCCTCACTCGCCTTAAACTTAGGTCCAAATGCCGACCTTTCAGGTTCGAACCCCGGAGAGAAAAGTTTCACACCGATGATCACATAAAGTAGATGTGTAAAGGGGGCCTAATATTATAAAATAAATAACAACAAAAAACGTGAGTCCCTAACTTACCTCTCATTAATCCTTTTACTTCCGAGCTTACCGAAGATAATAGAAGCAATGTAAGTAGCGTACACAGAAAAAAATTTCGGGGGGGGGGGCAAACCTAACCTTGTGGGACTATACCCCATAATTTATGATAAATTGCAATTTCTCCACCTTTCAACATAAAAAAAAAATTAATTTCAATTTTTTTATTTTATTTATTTATTAATTTAATTTATTTTGTTTCCGAGCTTACCGAAGGTAACGGAAGCATTGTGTTCACTTTTGAGAATGAAAAACTTTTATGCCTCCGATTTTAAAAATCCCAAGACAGAAATCCGTTTCAGTCATCAGGGAACATTTTTGATCTCGTGTCTGTCGATCTGTGTGTCCGTGAATTATGAAACATGCGACGATAACTTGAGTAAATGTCGACCGATTTTGATGAAATTTGGTAGACATATTCATTTTACCAATGCCCAGGACGAGTTCGTTGGACAACGTTATTCGTCCAAGTGTTCACGCACAACGTGAATTTCAAATTTAAAATTGGAATTTTAGGTCGGGGAAAAAATCTAACTTTATCTATTCAATGAGACAAACATTTTTTTCAATTACAATTTTTTAGTAAAACCAACAGCGACACCGCGCATAGTTTTTACACAATTAACAATAGGTATAACAATAAAGTAGTATAACCATAATTTTAATGTTAATATAGCAATAATGTACATGATAGGAAGCGAGGAAGCTATGTGCCACACTAATTGGCAGTCTATTTTATTAAACTAAATTTCTATCCTCATATTTAATATTATTAAAATCCTATGAGATAACACCTATAGAAAATTACATAGAGGCTGTAAAACTTTAAAAAAATTCAGACCTCAAATGTATTGGGTTTTAGATTACTTCTAGTAATCAATACAAAACAATGTCACCATGTCGTGTTCAAGTAAATAGTCTGCCAATTAGTATGGCACTTAGCTTCCTCGCGTACTATTTCGTATACTTTAATGATTTTATAACCTATTACTGTCAAATTTATTTAATTTTTCCCAGTTTTTTAAATTAGTCAGAATTTGATACTATGTGATCGTTCTAAAGAACAAATATTGTCTCCGATTTCAATAATTCCAAGACAGAAATCCGTTCCAGTTCCAGTTATCTAAATTGTTTGGTCCCGTGTCTGTCTGTCAGTTTCTCTCGCTCATTTTTTGCGAACATATCTTGAAAACTACTCGTACTCGTTCGGTTTTAATAAAATTTGGATGGCAGATAATGATAGCATAATTAACCCATTGTTAATTGGTGGTCCCATATAAGTTCAAACCTCCTGCACCCATTTATTGCTCTTCCACATGTACACACACATACATTTATTTACACCTATATGTTCAAAAGTACTCATCTGATTTTAATGAAATTTGGCTGATCGAAAGTAACTCACAGATTGCCCCAGATTAATTTTAACTATCTGCGCTGTTTAGATTTTGCTAAATTGATACTTTAAATCATGTAAAAATCAAACACATTTAAAACGAAGGAAAAATATTCTACACAAAACCCTGGTCCAAAAAAAAATGTCTAATGAAATTCACAATCCCTTATCCTATCTTTTTCAAATTTAGGCAGTCTATTATGCATATCATAATTAAAATTCAATTAAATCCGAGTTGAATCGGGCTTCATTTAATATATTGTGCTTAACACCCAGGCTGAGCCGTCAATCGGGCCTAATATTGAATGCATCTCAATTAATTTTGATGCATTTATTTCAATCGACAAAATCTTGGCCCACCAGCAATCAGGCCAATTCAATTGCACACCTCATCCTAATTCAATTTATTGCACTTAATTCTGTAGCCAAAAATCCGGGCCTAGCTGTAAAATCGGGAGAGTCTAGTTAACGTATCCTAATTCAATTTAGGGCATTTAATTCCATTGGCTAAAAATTCCGGGCCCGGAAGGCAATTGGACTGATTTAGTTTAGGAATCCTAATAATTCAATAAATATAATTCCATCAGCACAAATACAGGCCCAGCCGACAATCGGGCCAGTCTAGTAATTAATAGTTTTAGTTTCAACAGCCTAAATCCGGGCCAAGCCGGCAATTGGGCCGACTTAATTTATACTTCCAAATTTAATTCCATCGGAAAAAATCCGGGCTCAGCCAACAATCGGGTCGGTATAGTGTTTAATGAATTTAATTCCATCGCCAAAACCCGAGCCGAGCGCAATTGGGGTGATTAAGTGTATACAGACCCTATCATCATCTGTCATTACTATGTTTGTTTGGTTTTAAATGTATGGCGGGTCCAACTTATGTAATCATTTCTGGGGAGAAGGGGGGGCCTTCGCCCCCCCCCCCCTCCTGTGTACGCCACTGAATGTGATCGTTCTGAAGAACAAAAATTTCAAAATTTGTCTCCGATTTCAAAATTCCAAGACAGAAATCCGTTTTAGATATCAGGGAACATTTTTGGTTATGTAACTGTCTGTTGGTCTGTCGCTCAATAGTAGGTCATTGTTGGTCCCATTTAAGTTTCAACCTTCAGCGCCCATTGACCCCAGAATTGACGTATCAAAATAAAACTTGCACCGAAAAATCAAGCTCGTTGAGATGAGGATCCCCTAAAAAAATGGGATCCTTATGACGTCATTAACCCCTCCTGATGAGTCAGCAAAGATTAAAAAAATACAAAAAATCAAGTGAGGTATCGCTTCATATGTTTTTTAAGATTCTGAATCCAAAAAATGAGTTACCATAGCGATTCGAATAATAATTTTATAATAATAATAATAATAGTAATAACAACAATTTCTTGCGGATTTCTTGTAAGCACGATAGCTCTCGGACGAATTGACGTATCAAAATAAAACTTGCACCGAAAAATCAAGCTCGTTGAGATGAGGATCCCTATTGAAAATGGGATCTTTATGATGTCATTAACCCCTCCTGATGAGTCACCAATGATTTTAAATAATCCTACCGCGGGGTTCCGCAAGCCGAGCGAATTTCCTTTGGAAATTTGTAGTTCAATGTTGTGCAGTTTAAACTTCTTTTAAACTACTACGATTATGTTTAACTAAACAATATTGTAAAAACCCTAATCCAAATAAAATAATTCTTTTAAATTATCGTAACTTAAAATAACACACACAATGGTAGTATGTAGTTATGAAGGAAGTTTAAACTGTACAACATTGAACTACAAATTTCCAATGGAAATTCGCTCGGCATGCGGAACCCCGCTGTAGGATTTTTGTTTCTATCCCATACGCACAAACTTCATTTATACCTATATTATATATTCAAAAGAACTCAATTCATTTTTATACAATTTGGATGGTTTGACGAAAGTAGCCCCAGATTAATTTAAACCGTCTGCGCTTTTAAATGCGTTTAAAATTTTGCTATATTGATACTTAAATTCATGTAAAAAATCAAAACAATTTTGTAAAAATTGAAATATACTTTAAAAGTATACTTTAAATCATAAAAGTATACGTATTAGGACGCGAGGAAGCTATGTGCCACATTAATTAGCAGACTATTTATTAATTTAACTCAATTCCTTCCGCAATCTTCAATGATGATGATCTTGTGAAGGCTAAAAAATTCTTATTATAATTAACTATTTATAGTTATCATGAAGAGACCATTTAGACTATTCCTTTAAGATGACCTACATAGACGCTCCTATGTATATCAGAGTATCTAATATATTTACACAACTATATGTAAAATATTATTGCTCAATTATATTCTACAATATTTTAATATTACATAGATGCTCATTATTACTGCATAGTATTAAATATTGTATAATCTCACTGGTAGGCCTAGGCCCTACACGGGCTGTTACGCCTCAGAGTTAGTTCGTTAGTTATCTCATATTGAGCAAAAATTATAAGCGTGAATGGGTCGTTTTAGTTGTAACTAATCAACATATATTTATCAAAATGATAAAATTTTACTTCACTCTTATGTAAATAAATTTTATAGTTTTGGTGTCTTTTCTTAGATTTTTCATTTACATTTTAGGTAGGTTCTCTTCAAAGGTAGTGGAAGCTATTTGGTCGATTTTTCGTTCTGAAGAACGAAAAATTGTTGTCTCCGAAATAAAACATTCCAAGAATAAAATCCGTTTCAGACCAGAGGAAACATTTTTGGTTCCATGTCGTCGGTCTGACCACAATATTTGGGAATCAGCATAATATCTTAAAACTAGAATTTAATGAAATTCGAATGGGAGGTCATAATTGGTCCCATATAGTTTTAACCATCAGCGCCTATTAGTTTATCTTCCACTTGCGCCCAAACATACATTTATTTACACCTATATCTTTAAAAGTATACTCATCTGATTTTTAAGAAATTTCGATGGTTTATCGAAAATAGGCGCAGATGGCTCCAGATTATTTTCAACCGTGTGCACACGTTAAGTGTTAATAAATTGTTACTTTTTTTAAGTAAAACCACAAAACAATTTTGACAGATTTAGAAATATAGTCCTTGAATTAGTGTGGCACATAGCTTCCACGTATTCTATCACGTACTTTATAGATGTTATGCTTTTACAACCCATTAAGTATTGACTAATCAATCTAATTGTTACCCCCTTTTGCTTCCGATTTTACCGAAGGTAACGGAAGCTATGTGATCATTCTGAAGAACCAACATATTTTACATAAATAAACGTAACAATTTAGCAAAATTTAATGTCCTTCATGATTTTGCGCGTGAGGAAGAGAAGCAATGAGGCGTAGAAGGTAAAACTTATTTGGGGCCAACAATGGGCTAATTATGACCTACCATGCAAGTTTCATTACCAAACCGAACGAGTATTATTGTTGGATCGTAAAAATTGTACAACAGACCGGCAGGCAGACAATCCAAGAATGTCTCAAACGTATTTCTGCCTTGAAATTTTAGAAATATGAGACAAACTTTTTTTTTCTCCCAATCGATTAATAGCGAACAATTCTTTTACCTTTGGTAAGCTCGGAAGCAAAAGGGGGAAAATTAATTAAATTAGACGATAATAAGTTGTAAAGCATACCATTAATAAAGTGCTTGATAGGACGCGAGGTTTATTTTTTAAAGTGACAAAACGCTAATTTTCTCTGAAAATCTGTGAAACTAAATTCTTCATTAAAAATACAAAACAATCTCGGATTATATTCCCAACTTAATTCCAAGGAATTAATTTCCAGAATAAAATTATTATCCTTTTAAAAATCCTTCATGTATGAAATAGCCGAATAAAACTGCACCAACTTTAAATATCAGCCACTAAAATATACGGCAACGCCACGCAAAGTTTTCCATTCATTCATTTTTAAAAGCCTTTAAAAATATTATTTATAACACAATTTATTTTGTAAATTAGAGAGATTTTCTCGTTTCAAGGGGTTAAATAACTCATTAAAAATTAATTACATATTTTGTGAATGTTTTAAGCTGCCTCGCATTCACGAGCTTACTTATAAAATATAAAAACGTAAGTAGGTTTAAAATATAACTTTAAACGTGCTATATTTTTTTAATATTCAAATACAACGGGTAACTAGATTAACCCGCATAAAATTATCAACATCTGGATTTTTCATATAATTTTAATTATTATAATATGATATTGAGAATTAGCATAATAGACGGATATACGATAAGTAGAATTTTTTCTTTACTAATCTTAAATCAAAAAAAAAAATATAAGATAGGAGTGGTGTCTGTACATTTATCTAATTGGGCTCAAATTTTGTATTTAAACTAAATGAGTAGTCCTGATAACGAATTTAAGTTTAGAATTTTTTTTGTCTGTTTGTCAATCACATTCAAACGGCAGAACAGATTTTGTTGGTTTTTAGGTACAATGTTAAGCTCAATTCTGCGGGTGTTATAGGCTATAAAACTTGTTGCTAGCTTTATATGGGGCGAAAAATGGGGCTTCTAAATAGATTTCAAAATTCTAATTTTATATTTTATAAAAAATGTATTTAGGAAACTTGCAAAAGAAGCCAGAAGCTACAGACAATATTTTATGTGTGTCCAATATTATGTGGAAATTTCATTAGGAAAAACTGTTCAATCGCAATAAAAAAATATTTAGATTCATTTTTTTAACAATGTTTACATTATTTAAATAGTTTATAAATCATCAAGAAGACATGTTTTTTTTTATAAGTCACACCTTACCATGCCTAAACCTTTATAACATAACTAGCTGACCCTTTATGAATTGAACCATGCCAAAGGACAGACAAAGCCGTCATATAAGGTTTCTTTATGTACTTCTTACAGAAACCAAAAAATCGGTCCGAGATAACTCAGACAAACTTTCTCCTTTTTTAGTTCATTATTATTTAGCCCAGTGTTTTCCATTTATTGGTATTCGTATGTAAATTTAATTATTATTGAGCACTTCATTAAAATTTAACATAAAAATAACTTCTCCCGGGCAGGGAATCGAACCCGGGCTCTCTCGGTCCGCGTTTTAAGCTTTTTTCTCAGGAACTAAGAAATAAGATAAATTAAAGGTGCACCTCTTTTAGGCTACTTTTAACTAATTAACTCGTAAGATATACTTATTTTAAGGTAATGTTCACAAAAAACAATTTTCGTATAAATAATATGAATGTCTATGGTGTAATCATGTTGTGGAAGTGTAAATGATAATGACGTTTTTAGGCTGGAAGACTCCTCCCTCTGATTCATATCTAGCGAGATAAGAGTACCACTCCAAACTATTGATAACAGGTGACACAATATCTCGCTCAGTCCTCTACTGATAACAAACTGCTTCTCAACTAGGTGTTGCTTTTTTATTACTGAAATTATTTTAGCTATAAGTTAACATGGGACAATTCAGAGGATTAATATACGCTGCATTTGCAATTGGTGAGTTTATTTTTTTAAATTTATTAATGAAAATTTTGTTATACGAAACGTGTTTAGAATGAAAACTGGTAATATTTATATTGGTATAAATGTAAGTATATCTATATTATAATACGCAAGGTAGGTGTGCCAATATATGCGACATTTAAAATTGACATAACCTTAATGCAAAAAAAAAATTTCAAATTATAATCAAATGAATTGCTTTTTTATTTAAATCGACCAAAAGGTAAATTGATGGTTTGATTGCCAAACTATAATTCCAAGTAATGAAATTCGAGCCGTATGCTAACCATTTTAAAGAATAATGTTTACGTCTGGATTAAACCACTCGATATTTGTTTCGATAATTTTTGACAAACAAATTAAATTATTCTCTTTTCACTTTCTTATTATACACTACGCATGTACATTAGGGTAGGCCTTCATCATAGGGGTGAAAAAAAAGTATTGAAATTTTGTGCTCCCAACCCCTAACTTTGTGCGAATACATGAAAAAATGATATTTGAAAAGTTTCAGGTCAATAGGAAAATTTTAAATGATGCCGCTTTTTATTTGAAAATTGGTATATAAAAAAATCAATAAAATAGCGATTTTTTCTAGAAAATTTCAAAATATCACGTTTATAATGCAATATTATCCGTGTTTTCTTATTATTTACATAAATGATATACTTTTATTAACTAATATAACTCAAAAGTAAGTCAATTAGTAAATAGATAAAATATTTAGAGATATACATACATAGTAAAATAGTGAAAATTGGGAAAATAAATTGTTTTTCGTATGAATTTCGTAATTATTTTAATCATATGGACAATATTTAATGTTTTAACTTACATTAAAAGGTACTACAGGTTATGTGCTTCATATTAATACGGATTAACAATGCATACCTATCATAGTTTGATTGTAAACTAGTAACATACATAGTGGAGTCAATGAAGCTATAACATAAGCCACATTTTGAACGAAAAGACCGTCTTTTGAGTTTGAATATCTTTTATGCATTATTTTTTATTTTGGATTGCAAACAAGGAATAAGGGTTTTTGGGGTCGCTGATTACGAATTTGAAGTCAAAAATAAAAAATTAAAAAAACTGGCGGCCCTAGGATGGCGGGAAAAATCTTCCGTTTTTTACGAAATTCGTGATAATTATACATAAATTCTGTTAAGAACTAAACATCTAACCAAAGTTTTTTTGGGGGTCGCTGATTATGAATTTAAGGTAACAGTACAAAATAGTAGAAAAAATGTTTAACATCCAAATTTAAATGGAATAATTACAATTTTTTTTATTTCCACTATTTTTGCTATTTTATTATGTATGATATACAATGCACGTTATTGCTTTATGAATATTTTAATAAAATGAAATGAAATTTTTTCTACTATTTTGTACTGTTACCTTAATTTCATAATCAGCGACCCCCAAAAAACTTTGGTTAGATGTTTAGTTCTTAATTTATGTATAATTATCACGACTTTCGTAAAAAACGGAAGATTTTTCCCGCCATTCATAGGGCCTCCATTTTTTTTAATATTTTATTTTTGACTTCAACTTCGTAATCAGCGACCCCAAAAACCCTTATTCCTTGTTTGCAATCCAAAATAAAAAATAATGCATAAAAGATATTCAAACTCAAAAGACGGTCTTTTCGTTCAAAATGTGGCTTATGTTATAGCTTCATTGACTCCACTAGTATGTATGTTACTAGTTTAAAAACAAACTATGATAGGTATGCATTGTTAATCCGTATTAATATGAAGCACATAACCTGTAGTACCTTTTAATGTAAGTTAAAACATTAAATATTGTCCATATGATTAAAATAATTACGAAATTCATACGAAAAACAATTTTTTTTCCCCAATTTTTACTATTTTGCTATGTATGTATATCTCTAAATATTTTATATCTTTACTTATTGACTTACTTTTGAGTTATATTAGTTAATAAAGGTATATCATTTATGTAAATAATAAGAAAACACGGATAATATTGCATTATAAACGTGATAATTTGAAATTTTCTAGAAAAAATCGCTATTTTATTATTTTTTTTATATACCAATTTTCAAATAAAAAGCGGCATCATTTAAAATTTTCCTATTGACCTGAAACTTTTCAAATATCATTTTTTCATGTATTCGCACAAAGAAAGGGGTTGGGAGCTAAAGTTAAAAAATGTTCATTATTAAGGCCCACACTAATGTACATAATATGGTGAGAAAAAGTCTGACGGTAAACTGTCGTCTGTATTTTGTCCTTTGTTGTCTGTCGTCTGTGCAGACCCTTAGAGCCAATTTTGATGATGAAATAAGGCATAAATGTTCAGAAAAATCATACACAGTTAAAACAGGGGAATGCATTTTAGCTATAAATTTGGAGGTACTAATCCCCCAAAAACCTTTTATTTTAGTCTAATTAAAGACAATTTAAACCATATGTCGTTTCCCAGGGAAAAAAATAGTTTTCGAGGTATTGATCAAAATAAGTCTAATTTGCTGATAATCGAAAACGAGAATTAAACAATCACCTGTTGTACGCTTTTTAAATAAATGTTTAATATAAATACATTTAATATAAAATGTATAATATAAATAAGAACCAATTAAGGAAATTAAAACAAAGTACGGGGTATAAAGTGATAGGAATTGAGGAGAATATTACTTTAATTCATATATAAATAAATATATATATATATATATATATATATATATATATATATATATATATATATATATATATATATATATGTGTGTGTTTATAGTAAATTGCGTTATAAATACCTAACTTCGATTTGGTAACATTTTTTTTATTTATATGCTCATGGTATGATACAAGGAACTCTGAGTCATATCAAATAATATGATTGTGCAAAGCTTTATCTATAATGAATAATATACATGAGGGAATTTACGAAAAAGTAAATATTACGTTCGTATATAGTTTATTTTTATGGACGATGTGGTCATATACATTCTTACAACAGGATTACGTTATTTCGAAAGTTTAGCTGGATATAAACGTATAATATCCAGTGATTATTTATAAAATAAGTAATATTTATTTTTTGGTATTAACTTTTGTTTTATTGTGATTTGGTGCATCATTTTTACTACCGTTCATTACTTACTTTACTTAGTTCATTTGACTAATTATTTTCAGAGTCTTATTCATAATTTATTTATGATATTTTTGTTAAATTTCACTCTGTAATGTATTATCATTATCATGTATAGTATTATAGTATTAGTAGGTGTATTGTATGTATAGTATATATTTAAGTACGAGCTATGTGTATAGTGATATGATGTGTACGAGCTATGTGTCAGTAAGGTTTAATTTATCGGTAAAGTAATATTATCAATGGCTATATCTTCTGTAATTTAGGGAAAAAATAAAGTATATATGATACTCGTAAATACAGGAATGCAGAATCGTAGTAGTAACACAAAATGCAGAGAGTTAAGGTAATGAATCTTATAAAAGAAATCAATAGGAAGAGTTTAGGCACATTCAAGAAGAAAACCATGTTGAGCAACATATTCGCTATAAAACCGAATATGTTTTATAGGACGCTGAAGAAGATGAGGTAGGCGAATGAGTGCCCAATTAAATTGTTTCTCAGGAAAGAAGGGGAGGTAGTCAGAAATAAGGCCTGAGTGATGGCTCAAAGACAAAATACATCTCTGAGGCTCTTATTTTAGAAGTGGAAGCAAAAGTGGACGTGGAGACGGGATCCGCACACTCGAAAGAGGAACTGACAGACCCAGGACACTCAGGACAGATTATTGGTAAAGGGTGCGCTGAAGCAAATTAAGCTTAGAAATAAAGCTGTTGCACCAAAGAAGATAAATGGGAGAAGACGGCGAAAATATATTGCTGAAGGTAATAAATATGGCATGGAAACAAGCTAAATAACTAAGGATTGGGAAGGACAAGTTGCAATACCTATCTTTAAGAAGGGGGATAACTGTGCATATAAAAATCACTGTGGGGTATCTCTAAGTACCTCGGGAAAGAATTCTTAAAAAATACTACACGAACGGCTGAGGAAACAGATGTTCCTCCTGGAAGAGGAAAAGTGTTCGCTTTCAAGACCAACGTGAAACTCAGGACCTAATCTTTACCATGCGACTGATTACGAAAAGTGCTTTATAACTGGTTGTGTAGTTTAAGTTTAAGTACCTTATATTAGTACTTAGTATGGACAGAAAACCAGATAATGACCTAAAGGCAAGAATTGATGCAACCGGGAGGATATATACCGTGCACTCAGCAATCATTTATGGGTAAGAAGGAAGTATCTAACGCTGTATCAAGTTATAGTACTTGTCTCTTTTCTGCTTTCCTTGGTAGTCGTTTAAAATATACAAGTTATTATTTTTGTCTTATATAATTCTTCCTCTCTGTCCTCTTTTTTTTTTTTTTTTTTTTTTTTAAGAATATGGTAGCGCGTAGGATTTTCTATAACTCCAACCCGTAAGGTTGGGCTTTTAAATAGTTTACAAGTAGTAATAATAATAATCTAATATAAAGATACAAAAATGGCAGTGCAAAACTCGACCTATTGCCAACCCTTACATATAGGGGTGTGGTGTAAGTTCTGGGCCCACTCACAAAAATGGAGCTGTCTAACTGTCTAGTGTAGACTGTTGAAATGCGGTGGAAGGAGAATTGCAGGAAATTCACGTATGGCTTGAGTTAGGAACCAAACAATCAAAATGAATCTCCAAGCGGAGCAACTTCAGAAAGGATAGACAGACAGAAAACGAGGTTGTTCAACGAGGATACAATATCCACAGCTAGATTCTAGCTGTGGAGGCGAGGTGTGAAGGAAACGGCCAAAGGCCACCGTAGAGCAACTTGGCATGATACCCTGGTTTGAATTACGCTAAGAAACGCAATGACAGTGACTACGATGGTGTCGCCTTAGTGCTTCTTTTACACCAAGAGGTATAAAGAAACGGAATAAGAAAAAAATATTTAATTATATATTATATATAGCTACGGCATCAGCCAAATTGTTAGAAAATTTAAAATACCTATATAAAGCACCTCTATAAAACATACCTCTATAAAACAACTCTATTATATTATTATCTAGAATATATAGATATTATAAAATGTGGATTCGTGATTGACAAGTTCAGTTTGTACATGTTTAAGCATAGGTGGGTGAACTGGATTAAGGGTCGGTGGATATTTAATTTTCTGGCTGTAGATAAGTGGAGCGAAGATGATAATAAGTAGCTTAGTGAATAGAGTGTAAGACCGAAGTAAATATTAAAGAAAAACAAGTGAAGAAACACAATTACAAGTAATAACAACTAGCCAAACTAACGGACCCAAGTCAATATCATAAATAACTTAATGAAATATAATACTTCTTACTTCTTTTTGCAGGTTATAAACATGTTAATTGTTCATATAGGTCTCGGACAAACTAGCCCCTTATATTGTTATAATGATAATAATGGCACACTCATCTTATTCAATTAATGTTAGATTAATTATTGTTGAATAATACAAATTTAAGAAGTAGCTTTTTCAAATGGATATTATAATAATTGTTTCTTTTTCCTTTTTTTAGTTTTACTAAGTTGCCTATTCTGTGAGGCTGAAGCTAGGAGGAAAGTTCTTCGAGGTCGTAAAGTTTTCACGAGAGAATATTACAGTAAGTTTGATATTTTTTATTTCTCGTAATAAAGAATTTTCAATTATGTAACAATCAGAACGATGGTTGAACGAAAGTGAACGAAAGTTTTTTTATTTTGCTGAATTGACGAATTTGCTGAAGGAGTATTTAGTAAAAAGAGTACGTAATATTAACGCTTGTAGAAATCGGCACTCAAGCCTAACTGACAACAAGTCATCTTTGATCTTAACTTTTCTTGATAATGAACAGTGTAATGTGACAAGCTTATCACAACTAGAATTTCTTACCTTGTCTTCGAGGCACAACGATCATAGTTCCTTCAAGTTAAAATATAGTTCCTTGAAGTTAAAGTATCCTTGATATTAAAGTATAGTTCCTTGAAGTTAAGGCATTGTTCCTTTATTTTAAGGTAAAGTTCCTTGATATTAAGGTATAGTTCCTTGAAGTTAAGGTATCCCTGATATTAAAGTATAGTTCCTTAATTTTAAGGTATAGTTCCTTGATATTAAGGTATATTTCCTTATAGCTTTTCTCGTAGTTAACTCTCACACGTGACTCGAAACCTATTCGAGTCACATTGCGACTACATTAACCGTACTTTATTTAAATACCGTGAGAGCGTCAAAACTATCGATTTATACATATACAATATATATATTTTTTTTAGGTAAACCTCTGTTACCAGTTTGGGGTAAAATCATTTTGATTGGAGTTGGAATCCTGCTGGGAGGAGCACTCCTCTACTTCTTACTCTGGAAGTTTCTTGTAGACAGTATCAACCTCGGACCAATATCACAGCCCTTATATCCTAAGAGTACTTAAATGCAACTACAATTAATTATTTTAAAATTAATAACAAATGAATTTAAAAATGCTGAGTAATAATTAATTGAAAAGATAAAAAGCGAGATGGAATAATTGTAAAATATAAATGCGTTTATTTTTAAGATAAACATTTAAAATCAAATACATTTTGCTGAAGAAACCTAAGAAGCAATAATGATTTTTTAAATATATGAACATAATGCGATTATTTTAGCATCAAAAATGATTTGGGATTAATAAAGCACACTATGCGTAATTTTAACAATAGCATAAGTTCTAGACATTATGTGCAATTTTAATGTTAACACGTTCTATTGTTCAATGTTGATCATTGAGAAGCTTATTAAAAGTCTTTTCTCCTTCACTTGTATATAGAAGGTTTTGTTAGTTTGTTTTTCGTAACGACTCTTGTCCATTTTCAATTCAGTATAAGTAGGTATGTTCCGTTTTAAAAGCATTTATCTTCACTTCTTGGTGAGGCACAAATTATGTAATACAGTTTTTAACCTACTTTCCGACTACCTTATAAAAGCTGAATAGTTATTTAATTTTTTAAAGATTTATTTAAATGTGTAGTCTATTTAGAAATTATACACAGCTTGGGTATCCGGTGAAATCCGCGTCACGAAGGATTTAAAGTCCGACGTTTCGCTTCCACTACTGGAAGCATCATCAGGGTTGTGGTGCATCGTGATATTGACTCGAAGCAAAAACAAGATATAGTGACTTCAGTCCGGAAACCCAAGCTGTGTAGGTATAACGATAACGAGTCCACCCGCGAAAGCCTACGCACCAAGTTATTTAGAAATTAATTTAATTGTTTTATTGGTAACAACTTAAAAGAACAATATTTTTTCAACTAAAAAATCTTTTAATAAATAAGTTAATTAAAACTGGCTCTTTTTTTTCAGTACGTCTCTAATCCTCGAAATAAAAAGGCAAATCGGATTTATTTTAATTGATTTATTTTTAATATTTCAAAATGATTCATGTCGAATTTAATTTTAGAACCGTCTCTTGTTCTGCTCTTTTGCACCAAAATTTCCATTGCCCAAAAAAAACTAGTATCTAAGGAAAGTATATTAAATAAAAAAGAAAATGGTTTTAAAACGTTTATATTTGGAGTAAACGTTTTTCATGGCTCTCTTAATTTTATAAGAAAATATACAAGCGACATAAGGAAAGAAGCTTCTCACTATGTATTTCAACCTAATTTTATTTTGTTTTAATTTGTTGATTTTATTTTATTAATGTTCATAATTTCTTTTGTTTTTTAATAAAATAAAGTACAAAATTATAATATTTTATTATTATTAGGTTTTCTAAATGATATAAATAAGGATTATTTGTCATTAAAAAAAAATATTAAAATTGTTTTAAAATTAAATCATCATGACAATTACCTAACAAAAATATAATATAAGAAATAATTAATTGTATTCTTTTATATATTTTTTTTTTATACATTTCAAGAAATTATATACATAATACATGTATATAATCAAAGACTGAGGATAGGCATCAAAGTTAAAAATCAAAAATGGATTCACAGAAGTTTCGACATTAATATATTTTCTTCTTCAAGGTAAAAACAATTGTTTTTTCTAATTCATACATTTTGACAAATCCTCACTATCCTCAATTTTTTTTTAATCACAGTCGATAATTAACAAAGATATGTAAAAATAATGAATAAATATTATCAACAGTTTTGTACCTTTTATATTAAAATAAATAAATAATATACCTGGTGTAATGTTTTTATTTCAATAACTTCAGCTAATCGTGTAATAATAATATGTATGTATTTTTTTTATTTTATTTTTTTTATTGTTATTCTATAATATGATTTATTATTTTAACCTTATGCCATTTTTATTTTTTACATTAAATATTGATTTCATTTAAATTAATTTAATTGATTACCATTAATTAGTAATTTATAATAAATAAATTTATTTACAATAATTAAATTTATTGTCATTAAATTATTAAATTAATTTAGTTTCATTAATTAATTAATTTATTTATTCAACAATGACAGTTATTATAAGTTAATCAACTCAAAGATTTATTATGATTTATGTAATTTATATGACTTATGTCATTTATGTTTATTTATTTATAATTTACAATTTTACTTGTTTAATAAATAATTGGACATTAGCAGTTTATTGATATGATCACAGTTAAAAAAATGTATTGTGAGTTTTTTACAATGTTCTATGAGTTTTAATTACTATAAGTTAATCACTTTAAGTTAATTCTTGAAAATTTCAAGTAACATGGTTTGTTATTATAGGATTGAATAATTATTCGTTAAAACCACAGCTTTACTTAGCTACATTTCTGGTTAGAAATACTGAGTTACTCTCTAATTGAAATGACTCTATTAATTAAAATGTTTAATTATTATTTTTATTGTCTAAAGATGTCAAAGAGATATGCTTTACTAATTGCCATTAGGCTTGTGCTTTACAAGCTGAATATTGGTACTCAAAACTTTTTGAAGCAACTTGTAAGGACCCATGTGTATAAAAGCCCAAGTAGTTTGAGAGAGACTCCTCTCTTACCGTGGGAGGGGAGGATCTAAATGCTAATTATTCGACCCCAAAGTTGGTCTCTCCCCTCCTTTCTACCTGACCCCCTCCTCCTCCGAAAACCAAGCCTCGTTTATATGCTAATACCCGGTGCAGACAATAATGCCCACCACAGATCGCCAACTCTCTAGAATTTCAGTCTCTCCCCCCATTCTCAACCCCACGCTCGTTGGTGAGCAAATTTGCCTCTCGTATTCATTCACACCACCCTCCCTTCCCCAAAATCGACACTTAGAAAGTTTAGAGGTGAGGACATGGCCGGCATACAAAATTCAAACTATTGCTAATACTATTAAGGAAGGAATAATTTCCACTGGTTCACACTTTGATATCGTGGAGAGCTACTATGTTTCCAATGTTGCCCTTTAACTAATTACAACATAAAAGAGAAACTTGTCTAACTCTAACCAATATTTATATTATTTCTTTTCTGATATCAAGGCAATTACTGTTATCATTAAAATAATTTTTTAGGGTAGTTTTAATTGTACGATCTCTCTCGGTATCTATCTATAGTTTTATTTTACTTTCATTACTCTTGTCTATTCTTTCTGAAACTGCAACTTAAGAAAAAATTTAATAATAACCCTGTCTGGAATAACAATTTATTATTAAATATTCCAAACATTGTTTTGGTATAGCAATATTTTACTTCTAAGATATCAGATCAGGTCTTACCCGAGCACAAACTAAAACGTATTGTAATTACATAATTACTTATTTATTTTTCGTAAATAATTTGTCTATATATTATTGGATTATATTAGGAAAATTATTTTTCAATGTGTTAACAAAAGAAAAGTCCTTACTGTTATGTAATTTGAGTAATTATATAAATTTTCAAGTTCATAGATATACATATTATATACTATTGCGGACTTACTTATTTAGTTGTAGGAGTTCGCCGAGTGTTTACGACTGTCTTTTGTTTCGAGCCTTGAAATACAGGTTTTATAATAAAATATAACTATTTAAGTAGATTTAAACGTTATTTTAAGAAACGAATCTTATATTATAACAATTCACTAGAACTCTTTCACACTCGCAGGATGTTGTCGCAGAGAGTATTTGTCGCCGCGGGTTTTTTCCCCGCTTAGAGCCATTAGATCCAATCACAGCGTTTACAAAAAGCGGGAAAACGTACTATGCGCGGTAAAACAACCAGCCCTTCATTTAGAACAAAACCGGAATCTTTTTTTATTTTACGAATTAAAATAAATAATTTATAAATAACTTAAACAAAGGTATTTTTCTTCTAATAACTAATAACGGTACCAACAGGTTATTATTAAAAGAAAAAAAGTACACTAAAAAAATTAAAAATAAAAATAAACATTAATTTAAAAACGAAATATATTTAAGTATTTCAATAATTATAATTTAAAATAATTCTTTTTTTACTTTACAATTTTTAATAATAATACTTACATTTTTATTTGTAAATTTTAGATGGTATTTTTGTTGCTGTGTTGGCAGCCATTAGAAGGGCAAGTCGTAGTGCAGCGGTCATGTTAGTTTTCATTACGCGTCAATTTATGTAATAATATCCGTGGAATCTTTCTTATTAATTCAATTCTTAATTGGAAGAAAGTTATGCAGAATGATTGTTTTGATTTTTTACATGTATGTGTTATTTTGTCTTTTTAATTTGGATATGTTTTAGTTTCAAAGTAATTATGGTCGGACTAATCGACAATTATCTTCTGTGTGTCACCTGTATAACTTTTATATAGGATATTCTTCAAACCGTTCTTATTTTTCCCGTATAAAATCTTTTCAGTAGTTATAAACTGAATATTATTTAGTATAATATTGACGGTAGTATGTTTTTAAATTATTTTTTTTAAATAATTTGAAGAATATAAAGAAATATGAAGAATTATGAAGATCACTTGCGGCTTATTGAAAGATTGCTGAGGAATTTAATGGTATGTGAGTCTTTCTTTGTTTTAGCTAGAATCATTCTACACAATAATATTATTTAAATGATCACAAATTTATTTATATATACATATATATATATATATATATAAAGGTTTTAATTTTATTTATATGTCTTATGTAAAAGTATCTGTTTAATTGTTGGTTGCTGGATAGCAAAGGCTGTTATTATAATTATATAGTTAAATTGATTAACTACAACCAATTCAATGTTAGGAGAAAAAATCTTAGAATTTAGAGCCTACATTTGGGTAGTTAATGATGTATCTAAGAGGGATTTGAACTACTACTTTGCACACACACACACACACACACACACACACACACACATATATATATATATATATATATATATATATATATATATATATATATATAAAATAAAAGTAAATTACCTTGGGTACATCTGTAGAAAAATAGTGATTAAAAAATGAATCATTGTTGTTTTTGTACTTTAATGAGAATTATGTTAGTGGCATAGTTTATAAATAACATGCTGTACCTATGTGTGGTCAAATAAACAGGAAATGAGTTGTTAGAGTCGTTTACCCTTCGTGCCTTAGACTTTTTAACCTTGCTGCAACTCTCTCATTCCTTACTATTTAAACTTACTTCTCACTCATTTCCGGTTCGTTTTGTCTTTATTTTTTTTATCGTTTTCCAAGAATTAAACTTTCTCTTTAAATGTACATTTTTACGTCTCGTCTATATACTTGGTTCCTAGTGTCAGTAAAAGAGAGATTTTTAAAAAGTCAAGTCGTTACCTTGACGACATTTTTCCTCCACTATAGTAATTGTTTTAACTCTGACAACACAACAGGGTTTTTTATTGTAAACTATGAATTATACTCGTAAGTAAAAATGCATAATACGTTTAATAATTTTCATCACAACAAGATTGGTTTCTTGCATTAGACATCATTTCTGAGGTGATGTTGGCTTAAATGCTGCTCAAAAAGTGAGATAACATCAATTTTTATTTTAAGAATTCTAGAGTGTTAAAGCCTATATTTATAAATAGAGTTTTTAAAAAATAGCCTACTTTCTACTATTATTTGCCGTATGCCGTATTGTGTGATACATGCATCATAATATGCCATCTATACTAATATTACAATTAGTATTTCCTCTATCAGCGCCGACAAAGCGAAGGGAAAGTCAATAAAAGCTCTCTTTAATTTCCCCACGCTGGCTGTCAGGTTAACACTAATTGTATTAGCAGCGCCGGTGCTACACTTTTGGCCGCCACAGGCAAGACGGTTTTCGGCCGCCCCTAGAATTTTTTTCTTTTGACCGGTGGGGGGGGGGACATTTGTTAAGCTAGGCCAGGGTCTTACCCATATTTAAACCCACTTGTTAGCTATCCCGGGCGTCTTTCTCTTCAATGAATTGTCACATCTGACGGTTGAATAATTTTATTTTTTTATTTTTATTTAGAATAACCAAGATACCATGGGACAGTTGTTAACTATATATCTAAACTAATCTAGATTTGTTAATATTATTAATTATATTATACATCAATGTAATATTAAAATTAACTATACAATTTTTTAAAAAAAGTCTTTTTAAATATTATGACTTGCATTGTCCTAGGCTAGGAAATACTTTATCTCTCTAGGTAAGTGGAAGTAGGATAAAAATTAATTATAAAATTGGCACCTCTTAAAATAGCCAAGCTAAGTAAAATCATGTAATGATAATCTGTATAATTAATAAAAAAAAAAACAAAAAAAAAAAACGTTTTGTCGTCTGAAATGCATTATCTGTAAAAGTGGCAGCTGCAGCTTCGTAGCCATGGTGGCCATTTAAAAGTTTGTTCAAGCTATTACTTTTGAACCTTTCATTATAATGACGTAAAACAAACGCCTTTAATTTCATTATTTTATTTTTTTCAAATGCAATAAAAATACCGGGATATCTCTAGCTACTATTCGCAAGGTAATAATTTGGAAGATTTAAGGAGGAGGGCATTTTTTTTTTTTTTTACAAAATATGTAACACTAAGATTCTTTAAACTTTTATTTTTTTGACAAAGAATAAATGTGATTATTGAATTTTTCTCGATGATTTGACTCAACATGCAAACATATCAATTGCACTCAGAGCATCAATTTTTATGCCCCCCCCCCCTTCCAATAACGCATTTCCGTTAAAAAATAATTTTATAACCCCTTGTCTTTGAGGGGTGATTTTTTTTTTACTTCCCTATATTTTTTCTGTGTTTGGGTAATTACCCATAACATGACTGATTAGTTACATACTTTAGTTATGAGATGCAAATGCATTTCACCTCCAGACAAACGCAAGAAATTTTAAGGATCCTCGGTTTTACGGGCCCTAAAAATTGATACATACCTACCAAAAGATTATGCAAATTTATAAACAGTTAGGCGCCTATAATAAGATTAAAACCTTTAGTTTTTAATCTATAATACGCCTATCTTACTGTGGTGAAAATATCAAAATGAGAAAAAGTACTATTAGACTGAATTTTAGGATGTCTCTTAACGTTATATAGTTATTGTCCTCTGAGGAAAAAAATATAATATATATTTAAAAAAAAATAATACAACTTAATTTTCGGTACCCTACAATTTTTCTAAGACTATATTTTTAGTATTATCCTTTTATATTTTTATTTTGTTATGAAAGAAAAATTAAAAAATCGGTCCGAGACAACTCCGACAAACTTTATCATATGCGAGTTCATAATTACTTAGCCCATTGTCTCCCATTCATTTTTTTCGTGTTTTCGTTGGTACATTTAATTATTATTAAACATTTCATTAAAATTTATCTCAAAAATAACTTCTCCTCGGCAGGGAATCGAACCCGGCCCCTCTCCGTCCACGTTTAAATCCATTTTCTCAGGAACTAGATTTTTCCCGGGAAAACGGCTTATATCGTTATATTCGTATTTAAATGCATGTACTACATTTTAAAATTTTTTAATCAAAATCGTCGGAACCGTTTTCGAGAAATATTTTGTTCACGTTATTCAGGGTTTTTAGGGGGTAACGCCCCCAAATTTGGATCTAAAATTCATTTCTTAATTCGCCTCGGGGTATGATTTTTCTCAACATGTAGGTATGCCACATTTCGTCAAATTCGGCCCAGTAGTTTAAGCTCCAGGCGTCTGCACCTCATCCCCAGACGGCAGACTGGGAGACGACTAAAGTGGTTTTTTTAAAACCACTTTTTGGACTTAAGGGACCTCAAAACGTGTAAATCCATTACATTCTGAAAATCGAATTTTTGGCGCTATCACAATACTTTCTCTTTATATGAGAAAGTAAAAATTAAGGGAAGGGCAGAAAAGATAACAGCTAACAACTATAAAGGGGCAAGAAAAGAGTTCGAGAATAAATAAGAGGAAATTAAAAAGGGCGATTAAAGATAGAAAGAGAAATACATTCGTAGATACATATTATACTCGTGTATAGCAAAGACAGTCGATAGCAGTTTTAGGAAATAAATGAGACCGGTGTAACCAAGAACAAACTCGAAATGCGATTAGCTCAGGTAATACGACTCCAAATAAGAGGTGTTGTCTTAGTGTGTTATTACTAGCGTTCCTTCTACTCAGTACGCCACGCACATTATTATCGTTTTGCAACTATGGATTTTGATTTTTAATTCATAAAAAAAAAAAAATAATCTGAAAAGGCAGAATCGGCCGCCCCCTCAGTTTGGCCGCCGCAGGCGGCCCCCTTCCCCGCCTGTGCTTATAGTATAGTATAGTTATACTGTATTAGTATAGTTAGTATAGTACTGTATTAGTATAGTTTCAGCGGTTTTACTAGCCTTGCTCTCCGGATTATTAGGGGCTAAAGATTGTCCATTTTAATGTAAGACAGGTTTATAATAAATAATTATTTAAAATACACTGCAATGCACAAAAAAAATTAAAATTAAAATAAAATACACTGCACTTGAATTTAACAGCCTTAAAAGTTTAAGTATAATAAAAAAAATTGTGTACATACAGCATTCATTTTTACATTAAGAAGATTATTGGTTTTATAAAAAAAATATCAATTTTCTGCAGGGATTAATTGCCACTTATTTCAATATTTACTAGGTAACTGACAGAGGTGCCGTATATGTTCATCATAGAGCCAGAAAAAAATAGCAGCTTTATCATTATAATTACATGGTACATATTTATGTACCAAAATTCTGCAAATTAAAAAGCTGCAATCCATTGCAAAATAACAAAACAATAATAACATGTTGCTCCGGTATACACAAATAATTTTTTGTTACTTATGCCAATAAATAACTTGTTAAATAATGAAAAAAGTATAACATTAATTACATTAGAATTAATTTGTATAAATGAATTTTACACTTTAATGCACTTGAATTGAATTTATCCTAATTCTTTCAAAAACGATTATCTTACTGCCTTAAAATTTAACAAAATATAATATACCTAATATCTTCAATAAAAAATTGTGTATAATATAATATGTGCTATACATAATCATAATATGTATTATGTATTGTATTATTTTTAAGAGGTTAATGTTAACATGGTGTATAACATGGGATGTAAGTGAGAGCGTGGTTGACATGGCAGTGTATTCTATCGGCAACTAGTGGAACTTTTAGTTTCAGCTTTCTACAACAGAATGCGCTCAAACCTTCTTTATGGAAATCCATTTATTTCAAAATAATTTTTATATATAATATATTTGTTGTTTGAACTATAAAACGTTATTATTCCAATAAAGATATTTCTTCATTTTTGAAGTTTTAGGGAAAAGTTTATCACTTCGTGACTATATTTTTTTTCTAAGTTCTGTTATCACTGTTGGTATTGCTAATTTAATCTCTTAAAATCACCAATCACGTTATCTTCAACGACACTTCACAGAACGTCTGTACTGAAATTTACCAACCGTTTAGTTTAGGTTAATGGTTTATTGAACATACCTTTAAATCTTTAATATTTATGTGGACCTATAATAATTGCGTAAGATTATGTACGATAGTAAGAGTAAGATTGTTTTGGAAAAAGAGGCAGTAGGATTACGAATATAAAAATTTGTTATCTGTATACTAAAGCGTATGAATGGTGTGTAGTCAAAGACAAAGTCAGACAAAGTCTTCGGCTTTGTTTACTTCAATAACAAGTCCAGTCAGTCTTCTTAAGCTTACATACGGACCACACGGCCTGCAAGTATCGCACTCTGTCTAATTAAACTCGGTCCGATCCGATACTTAGCTAAATATCGGATCTCTCTCTCTCTCTCTCTCTCTCTCTCTCTCTCTCTCTCTCTCTCTCTCTCTCTCTCTCTCTCTCTTTACCTCACCGGCAATCAAATCAACCAGTAATACTATAGATAAAATTTGAATCTTTTATTCTATATTTAAATTTGTGTTAGGCTTGGTGATTGTCTCAGCCCCGAACTGTACCGTAAATTTGTAATATTAAGGGTTATCACACCTTAATATTAGTATGTGTATTTAGTCCGATTTTATTTTTTTTATCTATTAGAGAGTGCAATTTTAAATACGCTTATCGCGTATTAAAGTTATGTTGTGATAGGTGACAGCCGACAGGTGTGCAGAATTAGTTATTATGCAACGCCTTAGGTATGAATTTATTTATTATTATTATTGATTATTTATATGGGTTTCTTTGAAAAGTGTAGTTTAACCCTACACCCTAGTAAAATTACATACTTGCTTATGCGTTAAGGTCAGTGAAAATTAAATATTAATTATTATTATTTATAATGTCTCTAATTATCACAAGATTAATTAAAAAAGTAGATCTGATAAACTCGCATACCTCTGACCCATCCTATCATCTCTAAAATTATCCATAATTTGACTCTCCCATCTATTTTCATCATCCCCTTTTCAATCAATATTGCTGGGTAATTTACATTTTTGTGGAACCAATATCCACCCAAACCGACCGTCGACCGTGTAATGTACAAAATTAACGGTAACCCTTCCTACGCGTATGCGTTCCTAAGCAATATTAATTTTTCAATGAGTAATTTTCCACAAAACTTGGTGGTCATCTTGTGGCATATCGACTTTGTGCTCAAGATAATTTCACGTAATAATATTTTATCCTTGCTGTTCTAAACCGTTTATTGCTTGTTTGGATTCCCATGCTTCGTTACGGAGTGGGTTATTTCTAATGTATATTTTAATTTTATGAGTTTATAAACAACCAAGTATTTAAATAATTTTACTAAGTGAGAATATCTTGATAACACAGATTCTCCCCTTAATTTTTCTACCCCCCCCCCCCTGAATCAATTATCATTAGGAAAAATCCCTAATTTCTAATTGATTACAGCTACTGGAGGGGCATTTTTAAATATTAATTTTTCGAGAAAAGCATTCAATTTCCTTATGTACCCCTTCGATTAAAATTGGCATTATCTTTCGTGAAGCCCTTTTCCTGGTCCCTTGTAATAACTTCCAAACATCAGAAGATTCTTATGGGGTGCGATTTTCCATATTTTTTATTTACCCCTATTTCCTCCCTTAGGGCAGACTTAATAAAATAAAACAATACTTTTCCTATATACCTTCGGAGAAGGTGAGGAAAAGTAAAAATCATAATATGTATATAGATTTTATTAAAGCGTTTTAAGAAGTAGTGGTATTAAATCGTGGTTTAAAAAAGAATTCGGCAACCACTCCATCTTTGAATCAAAATTAGATTAGAAAACCTCTCTTACCAAGAAAAACGGTCAAGAAGCACAAACAGAACCTACCTATGAAATGATATCAGGTCCAGTGGTTTTTAAAGATATCGTGATGTCTCTGTAAGAGAATGGAATTTGGATTTTTTTTTATAGATAAGTGTTATTTATAGTTTTAAAGTTATCAAGATTTGTAAGAATCACATTAAAGCGCAACATGAATTAATTATCAGATTATCCCGTCAAACAAGGCATAGTGTACTCTCTAAAGAATTGAGGTAACAACAAAAAAGTAATAATAAGTAAAAAAAAAAAATTTATATCATGGTTATAAAAGTAATTTATGATAGTTTGAACAATTTAAATTGGAACAAATTATCGCTAGAAAATCAAAGTATTGAACCCTAATTGATGGTATGGGAAGTTGATTTCTGCTTACCCACCCGATGTCAGAATCATTAATCAATTCTCCCCAAAAACTGCCAGTACTTAGAGACCATTTATCCTCTAGTAGGAGACCAAGAGTTAAACTACGTAGAGCCAATGTAATATATAACCCTTAATATCTATACCAGTTAAATTAAAATCTCCTATAAAAAATTGTAAATTCAACGCAAAATTTGCATTTGAAGATAATGTATGCATAAAGAATTGAAAAATTAGCGTAAAATGTATCTTTGAGCTTTAATTTTTTTTATAACACTCAATGGCTAGTCATAATGTTATCTTGTATTATTGGCTTTTTTTTTATCTAATATGTTAAAACATAAGTTATTGCATCCGAAGACATAGACCACATAGATGGGTCCAAAAGAGCAAACCCGCCAGGGTCCTATCTTTTAATATGGGACAGGCGGGAACCGGACCCTTTATAAAGTAGGGGGACATATGGGAGAAAAATAAACTAATTAGACAATAATGTTTTATAAAAGCATAACATCATTATTTATCATTGACGCGAGGAAGCTATTTGCCACACTAATTGGTACACTATTTTTGTTATTCTCTATTTTTAAACTAAGAAATTAAAATAATTTCTCAATTCTGCCTTGAAGTATGATTTTTCTAAACATGCATAAAAATATGCCAAATTCATCAAAAACCGATCTAGTAGTTTAGGCCTCACGAATCTTTACAGACTACAGTACAAAAAATGAGGGACCTTAAAACGTGTGAATTCTTTCTATATTTTTAATCTCCAAATCGAGTTTTTGTCAATACTTTCTTTCTATTGAACTAGGATATGAGAAAGTAAAAATCAAATCTATACCCAGAGAATTCATATCACTAATAGGATATAGCAACAACGTGGATTAAATAGACAAACGGACATTTATATTTTACACACACAAAGAAGTCCACTATCTCCAATAAGAATCCTTGTAATCTCTCTATTTCGTGCGTCCGTCCATCTGTGTGTCTTTCGGTTTGTTAAAACCTCCATAACTTTTAAACGCATAATCCTAAAAATATAAAACATTGAATTTGTCTGAATTTAAGGGGGACGCAAAATTTTGATGTTTTTTGACAAAATAGCATGGAAAATTAAACATGTTCCAAAAGTGTTATATATTTTTTTACTTTCATTACTCTTCAATACCTTTCATTTGATACCCCACTCAATATTTAAAAAAAAATATTCTTTTCCTCGTGACAGAAATTAACCGTCATTTTGGATTTCCAGTTAATCAGATCAAATTGGAATTTTTATTATTTCTATGGCCTAGCAGACCGCACATTTTGCATATTTCTTTATATTTCTAGATTTCTAGTAACAGCAGAAATATAATTTTAAGGGGGGGGGGGGGGGGGTGGCACGCGACATTTTGATGTCTTTTTACAAAACGGCGCGAAAAATTAAACACTATCCACAAGTGTTATATATTTTTGTAATCTACTCTTCAATACCTTTGGTTTGATACCTCACTAAACATTTTTTTTTTTTTTTTTTTTATCTTTTATTGATTAACACAACTACATAATTTTACATGTTATTAGTGTTAACGATGTATGTTTTGTTGACAGTGTGTTACATGAGAAAGGTAATAATCACTAAACATTTAAAAAAAAAATTTCGCGTGACGTGAATTATCCGCCATTTTGGATTTGAACAGCTAATAATTTTGAGTTTGCTATATTTTTCCTGTGTGCGCGTCAAAACGATCTTTTATAGTGGAAAGTTTCATGTTTTTATCTCTTTTGATTCAAAAGTTATTGTAACCGTACAGAGTGACAGAGAGACAGAGAAACTAACAGACACAGTAACGAAACTATAAGGGTTTCTTTTTTTGGTTTTACCAACGAAACCTTAAAAACACTTTCTTCCCCGTGCTTTACTACGGAGTGAGTTATTTTTTAAGTGTTTCCTCCCCTCCTTATTTTATACCGGTTCCAAAAATATGTTATAAGTCAAAAAGTATTTATATACTTTCGGTATTATTAAACGCCAAAGTTTCAAAATTCAAAAATTGATAACTTCAAAATGGCGGCCAATATCAAAATTAAAATAGTTTGTTTGTCATACCGAGAGGTACATTCGTGCCAAATTTCAACTCGATCACCACCACCACTTTCGACCACTTTTTGATTTTTACGTTTTTTTTAAATTTTTTGTTGACTCGGCAAACTGGGTTTAATGGCGGAAAATATTTTCCGGGCGGCACAACTCGAAGTAAGGACTGATTTTTCTGCCATGTTTCAACTTTGAATACCGTGGGCGCTACGATTATAACACACATAAACACATACACACTTGCTAAAAACCACTCAGGAGGCCTTAACAACACCCAAAATGGATAATTCAGTTGAAATATTAAAAAAAAAAAAAAAAAAAAAAAATGGGAGAAAACATAACTTTTCCTACCATAGGCGAAGGAAAAGTATGTAAATAGTAAATAACTAAACACGCTTGTTACTGAATTTCGCACTGGCTTTACCTTAACTATGTAAAACATTTAAAAACTGAATTTTCCCCCTTTTATAATTATGGCACAAAAGACCAAACCGATTTCCTGAGGACGATTGGCCCGAGTTATGTATTAATTTCTCAGGTGGAGCAAACTGGCGTTGCCATAGCAACATGATTAACACTCGTATTAAAGTATTTGATTACACGGGTGTATAGTATAATTTCATGGTAATAAGTCCTGTGGTTCCAGTGATATCCTGACGAGTATGTTGATTACTACATCCTCTTAAGTGCTTAAAAAATGGTCATTAATGAGTAGGCTAAACGGGAGATAATCAATAAAAGCTATAAGACTGTCAGTTAATCTTATTTGCCAAATGGGCTTGAAGCCCATTGCTTCGAAATTAAGCCAATATAGCTTAGACCTGAAATTATTACAAAGAGGCACGGATATGGAAATGCAAATCATTAATAATTTATCATTATTATAGCAAAGTAAGGGTTCTAGCAATGTTGCTTTTGGATTTTGAACCAATAGAAAGAACTCAGCTTGAATTATTACGCATTAGGCTCTATATATTCATTCACTTTATAGTCTTTCCCAATGACATAACTCATATAATTATGTATAAGTGAGAATGACTGCGTTGTAAATAAACAGGACAAGTGTGTGCTAGTCAGCACACAGCGAGGGTCCGTAGGCCACCACACTGTATAGTTTAAGTAGTACCCTATTGATGGTTTTTTTAAAATGCTAAAAAGCTTACTTTGAACTATCCTATGGGTCTGATATTCTCAAAACACATAAACAAACTTCTGATAAAGTATTTTTTTGCCACTGAACCGGACTACAACCATATTAATACACCGAAAAGACCATAATTATGGAAAAACGTATTTTGTCAATAAAACTAATATATCTTTTTTTCAAAATTTCCAAAAAATGGTATCTTTACTTTTAGTCAAAGAATGTTCAGGATTTTATTCAGATATTTTGCACTTCACATAAGCGAGATAGAGGGGAGGGACACGTGTCAAACTCGCCTACGCTCGCCCTATCAAAGTTATGACCAAATAATTATATATTTTTGTAAGCAGCTCGACGTACCCTTTCATATGATACCCCTCAAGGTGTCGAAAATAATATAAAATTTTTAACCCTTAAGTTTTTTTACCCATATTGTTTTGAAAAATATTTTTTTGTCGCTATATTTAAAAAAAATAAAGTCGCTATATTTTTATAATATGTGGGTAGGTACAAGACACATACATGCCAAATTTCAAAGTGATCGGACGAGTAGCCGTGAGAGCAGGCAACAGGACGGACGGACAGACACACGCAGGAAAATATAAGGGTCCTTGGTTTTGTCTACGGACCCTAAAAATCTAGTTCATATCTACTCTGGAATTAAAAATTAACTGATTTATTCCCACTAAATTCCACACCTTAAATCTCAAAATAACATTTTCATTTTTACAAAATCTAAAGCTTTAAATTAAAGATATACTGTCATAAAGTTCTTTAAATAATCATGAATGATGTGTAGTTCAATAACCATACAACGTCTTCACACAAAAAAATTTAATTGCAACAATTGGCCAGTTTGACTGTTCTTCTGGATTCGGTTTGACTGTTCTTCTGGATCGACTTCGAAAGTACAATTGACTTTTAAAGTCGATACAGTTGATTATTGAACTACAACTCTTTAATTATGAGTCGCTATCACACATAGGAGAAAAACACAATTGAGGATTTTTAATACAATAGAGGCCTTTTTGAATTTCTCTTGATATGATTTTTAATATTGGTTATTAAAATATTTTATCTACGATTTTAGATAATATTTTATCTATAATTGATAATATAAACATTGTATCTCTGTTTAGATACGTAGAAAGTGAGTCATTACGTACTTGTATTCATTGCGCATGCGCGTATCATGATTCCTCTTTTTTCCGCCCTAGTGCGGTAAAAAAGAAGAATTCTTCACCTTAACGCACGATTAGCGAGTTTATTTACATTTAACAAAACTAATTTGGTGTTTGTTTAATTAAAGTCACTGTTTGAATCGAGTTTTTAGTAAAAAACTATGAGTGATTTATTTCATTATGACGAAAATGAGGAGAATAATAATACGCCTCCCGAAATAATTAATTCGGCACAAAATACCTACAACTAATGAATTAATGTCATCTTTATCAAAAGAGAAATACGAAGTTTATTAAATATTTTTTTCTTTATTTATTAAAAATCCAACAATCGTAGATAAAGTACGGTAAGCAACTCGTACGAAAACTGCATTTTGCTTTGCTCTTGTGGTTTTTCTACCCTCGCTGTCGCTCGAGTGCAAACTCCACACTCTCATGCAAAATGCTACTTTCCGCACTAGACGCGTAATGTACTATTACCTCCTTGCACAGTTAGTTTTACAAACTAGGTACATTTAAAAAAGAAAAAAAAAATCGGTTGGAAAAACTCGAAAAACGTTTTTTCTTATAAACCTACATAGTGATACTGAGTTTAAATATAGTATTGGCTAATTCATTTGATGTATCATTAACGATAACTATATAGTTCAAATGGTAGACTGACAATCATCTCCAATTCTCACATTATATATTATACCACTTAAAAATTAAAAAGTAAGAGTTCATTTTTTTTTAGCAAAAAGTGTATACCTCTACTGTTGTAATCAATGAAGGAAAAATTACGAAATTCGGTTAGAAAATTTTGCTATTTGGCATCCTATATGTATCAGACTAGGTGTGGAATTATTTACCCACTTTGAACATAAAGTATTTTTTTAAAGATAGTAATGGTGTGATATCCAAATTGTAAGTGGAGTTTTTAGAATTAAATTGGAAGTGTCAGTGGTACAACTTTTAATTGTAATATAAAATTTGTTTTTCAAATCATTTAACGTAGAAATGAAGGAAAGGTCAACTCAAGTGGTAATTTTTAACTTATAAATAAAATGAAATCACTTGAAAGAAAAGTATATAGTAACATACTTTTAAATAATAATTAATTATAAAAGTAAGAAAGAAAAACTTTCAAATATTTATTATCTTTATATTTTGTCTTAATAGTTTTAAAAATTACCTCATTTATTACCACAGAATCTAAAAATAAATCGACTTTAAATAACTTTTGAAATAACCTAAGTAAAATGACTAGAATCAGTTTAAATAGAAAGTTACTTTTTAATTAGAAAAAATTGTGTGGAAAATGTAAGAATATGATAATGCATAATACATTTATATTTTCCAAGTAATTTAAAAAAAATATTTATATCTAAAATCAGACAGATATCAAATATATTATATCGTTGATACAATTATCTAACTTTGTTCTAGATCAATATTAATTACCACAAACATAAATTTTATGTTTTGTGGTAATTAAACTCGACCGAATGAAATCTGCTCGAAATACTTGTAAACAAGACTTGTTAAAACTTGACCCGTATCTCATGGAGCTCCTCAAATCCTAATAATACTACCTTACTGCAGTGTAACAATACCTCTTAAGATATTTTTGTTGATTCCAATATCGAGAAAGTAATTCAAATAACTCTAATTCGTAATTAATATTTAAGGTTTGGAAACATTGCCACATTCTGGTTATCAGGCAGACGGAAGAAATCCCTTTCTTCTTTACAAATAATGTTCATTTGTTGATTGAACGATTTGTTTATTACATCAAATATCAAACGTTCGTATTGATTGTGCTGTAGAAAGTCCTCGACACGGAATTTAATACTGTAGGAACGCCGAGAGAATGTGCGTGGAAAAATGGATCTTGGGTCGAAGTTTCAAACTTACTATCGACTTTACTTCGAGATATATCGCTATTCCTCTAGGCTGAGTCCCCTCTAGGTACTCGAACTTTTCTACCTTTTTTAAAAAGTGACATTTTTTCGGCACATTTTCACAATGCCCAACTTTAACATCTCACTGCTTTAAGAGTTCTTACCCAAATCAAACCAAATTCATAGGGTTTTTAGAACTCATATAAATGTAGAAGCCTACGAAGTTTCAAGTCAAAAAGTTAATTAGTTTTACGTTAATTAACGAATTTAATGGGATCTGATATCCAAATGAACCCAATGAAAATTATTATTGAGCATTATTTTTTAACATACAAAAAAACTATACGTTGAGATGGGATGTACTCGTATGTACCAAAGTAAGTAATTTTATGTACTTACAGATAAAAACAAAACGTTGAGCAGAGAAATCCAAGTAAGAGTGCCAGTTCAAATTTTCTAAGGAGATGCCAAATACGAAAGATATGATCACATAGTACCTCTTTTTAAAACTTCCAGGGCGTCGAGCACTTATCTCTCTGTTTAGAAGGAGGTCTGACATTAGGTTCATATAATTTTCATCATCATCCTCTCTATCTACTTTTCCCTGTCTTTCTTGTCTTACAATATTTGGGCGTAAATTGATTCTTCAGTAATTGTCTCTCAGATTGAACTTCACTAGTGATCTCCATCCACTCTTCATATTTTTTTATCGTCGAGACCACAGGGGTTATCAATCGGTACCTCTTCTTCTAATTCTGTCTGAATAAACCCACCGTGTCTGAAATAATTTCGTATTTTTTGTTCGAAGTGCAAATTCTTCGTTTAAAACTTGTATTTTTTATATCAAAACGAATCGACATCGAAATTGTATAAATAAAATGTAAATTTGACAAAAGAGTAGAAACGATTGAAAGAAAATAACACACTATTTAGTACTAGAGGGGAAGGGGAAGGTGGCGTGAAGTATACTTTCTGAGAATAATAGGAGTTCACCAAAACATATGTTGGTTTTTGTTTTGCCACAGCTATACTCGTTTTTTTTAGTTTTCTCCTTCTAATTATCCATGTAATTCGTATGTGACTGCACTTGACACTGGTGTTTTATGCCTCATTCAGAAACTGGCCGGGTGTGACATCAGGAAAATCTTTGGTTCCATGTCTGTCTGCCTGACGACCAATTTTTGCGAACCAACATTATCTTAAAAACTGCAGTGGTACGATTTTAATGAAATTTGTATATATGGTAGGTCATAATTGGGTCATTAATAAAAAAAATTGTTCCAAAATATCAATTCTCTAAAAAAATTTTTACCTAGATTTAGTCCACCAAACCAAATTTTAGTGGCCGAATTTGGAAAAATCCCATTTTTTTGCTGTTCTGGATTGTTCTAGGTGTTCTTAACATT
This sequence comes from Gerris lacustris, assembly GCA_951217055.1. Lineage (NCBI taxonomy): Eukaryota > Metazoa > Arthropoda > Insecta > Hemiptera > Gerridae > Gerris > Gerris lacustris. The sequence continues at coordinate 34,340,229 of OX578277.1, read as the reverse complement.
GTTCCGAAATATCAATTTTCTAAAAAATGTTTTTACCTAGATTTAGTTCACCAAACAAAAGACAGTTTTCTTTAGCGGCCCCCCATTTTTAGAAAAATCCAATTTTTATTAATTCTCTAAAAATGGTCTTACCAAGATAAACCAAAAAATAGCTAGAAAATCTTTACCAAAGGTAGGGCCCGAAAAGCAAAAGATAGTTTTTTGAACATCCCCTCATTTTTAAACAACTTAATTTTTGCTTTGGTTCTTGATTGTTCCTAGGTGTTCTCTAACCACCTCTAAACATTGTTCCAAAATATCAATTCTCTAAAAAATGTTTTTACCTAGATTTAGTTCACTAAACCAAAAGACAGTTTTTTTTTAGCGGCCCACTATATGTTTGCTGTTCTGCATTGTTCTAGGTGTTCTAAACATTGTTCCAAAATATCAATTCTCTAAAAAATGATTTAACGAAGATACACCAAAAATAGCTAGAAGGTCATTACGAAGGCCACCAAACCAAAATACAGTTTTATTTTAGCAGCCCCCCATTTTTAGAAAAATCCAATTTTTCTTGTTGTCCTGGATTTTTTTAGGTGTTCTAAACATTTTTCCAAAATATCAATTCTCTAAAAATTGTTTTTACTAAGATACACCAAAAAACAGTTTTTATAGCGACCTCCGATTTTTTTTAAAATAAATCCAATTTTTGGTGTTGTTCTGGATTGTTCTAGATGTTCTAAACATTGTTCCAAAACATTAATTCTCTAAAAATGGTCTTACCAAGATAAACCAAAAAATAGCTAGAAAATCTTTACTAAGGTAAAAGGCTCGAAAAGCAAAAGATAGTTTTTTGAACGTCCCCTCATTTTTAAAAAATTTATTTTCGCTTTGGTTCTTCATTGTTCTAGGTGTTCTTTAACGACCTCTAAACATTGTTCCAAAATATCAATTCTCGAAAAAAATATTTTTAGGAAGATATACAAAAAATGCTGTAAGTTTAAGCAAACTGTATATTTGTATAATATGCATATTGCATATATATATATATATAATATTAAAATTATCAATAGATTAAATAGTATAAATTTAGAATAATGATATTGTTATTATGAGGGGGGGGGGGGAGGGGAGAGGGTAAATTTTGTAAGCTATTGGGGCGCATTTTAAAAAGTTGCGGGGGGGACATCTTAGTTACGCCACTGGATTAAAGTTGAGTTATTTTGGACTTTTCTTCCGTGGGCATTTTTTCAGTCTATCATTTTTCTCTGTCTATCTCCCGTTGTTAATAATAATTATAATTTGATTTAAATTAATATTTATTAATTTATTTATTCTTTCCGTAGTAGAATACTACAAAAAACTTAAAAATAATGTTATATTCAAATTGTGTAGTCAGAATTATATTTCTTTAATAGACGAATTAAATTAACTCTTTGAATGGCAGTCAAGGTAAAACCTAGAGGTTTTGTGGACAATTCTGGTTTTCAACCACATAACAGCACATCTTTCCTAGAATTGAGAAGAAAGATAATCGAACTAACATTCATACATATATAGTTTATACATATATATATAAAAAAACGATTTTTAACAAAGCTGATACACTTTCTTAAAACTGGTTTACAATTAGTTTTAGTTGTATTTTTTCTTTACAACAATTTACCAAAACATCCCATTTAACGAAACTGTACTTGGAAATCAAATTAAAAAACAAAACAAAAAGACAGGTGGTTCTAAATCCAGAGTATACATTTCCGAGAAAATCTAAAACTTTTGAATACTATGTAACTCAATATACAAGAAAAAAGGTTTTTTGGTTATTTAATTCAACAAACAACAACGTTACCAGGAAATATAAAGGGTCATTAAAAAAAGTGACACTTTCACTGTCCGCGAGTTAAAAAAATAATTAATTACTTGCAATCCTTATAATTAAAAAATCTACAACCCCACAAACATTTTTTCTATGAGTTCTCTTCAACTTCACTTTTAGTAGTTAACTGAGCACTACGTCCATTACTTCTATATTTATTATTATATGATTTATTAAATTTGGGATTAAGTTTACGCTCGGCTATCTTATGTTCAGATCGTCCACACCGAAAACACTTCACTGAAAATGTATTTTGATATTAAAGGTGTAACGGCTGGTAATCTGGGTCAATTTATATGCACATTTATTGATTTAAATGTTGTGGAAAATAGATCAGGTTGGCCAGTTATGATTTTTTTTGGTGGTTCGTTATAATTTCGATTCCTTGGGTTTGGAGAAATCCCAATAGCATGTTTCTTTTTTTTATTATTTTAAGTCTTTTTGGAACGAAGTTCCTTATGCCACGTTCTGGAGCCCGGGAGTAAATCCGAAAAAAACGACCAAAATCACCGTCACAAAATAACCATCACAAAATCACCATCACAAAATCACCGTCACGAAATCTATCGATGACAATAACTTGAGTAAAAGATCACCGAGTTAGTTGAAATTTGGTACACATGTTCATTTTACAAATGCCCAGGCTAAGTTCGTTGGACAACGTTATCCGCCCAAGCGTTCATGCGCAACGCTCGCGTAAACGTAAGCTTCAAATTTAAAATTGGATTTTTTGGACGGGAAAAAATTCTAACTTCATCTATTTAATGAGACAAACCACATTTTTAAATATTTTTGGAACGAAGTTCCTTATGGCACGTTCTGGAGCCCGGGAGTGAATCCGAAAAAAATGACCAAAATCACCGTCACAAAATAACCGTCACAAAATCACCGTCACACAAAATCCGTCATGAAATCTACCGATGACAATAACTTGAGTAAAAGATCACCGAGTTAGTTGAAATTTGGTACATATATTCATTTTGCCAATGTTAGGGACAAGTTCGTTGGACAACGTTATCCACCCAAGCGTTCACGCGCAACGCTCGCGTAAACGTAAGCTTCGAATTTAAAATTGGAATTTTTGGACGGGAAAAAATTCTAACTTCATCTATTTAATGAGACAAACAACTTTTCTTAATAATTTGTTTTTAGTAAAACGAACACCGACACTACTATGAAGTGATAGAGATCGCTAAATTTATTAAAGCGGACCAAACCGATTAAAATAAAGAAAACAACGTTTTTACCGATATCTTACGTTCTAACGTAAAGATTTTAATGAAACTTTGTATACATCACCTACAGTACAATTGAAAGAAGCATGTAACATTTCAACCTGATACAAGCAGAAGTTTTTGTGAGTTAATGATTTATATTTTTTATTATAATATTAAACTGGAGTAATATGCCGACGGGGCCTGGGAGGACAGTTCTTTTTCGTTCTACAACCATCTGCTTTAACTATAAATTTATCATTACCTTTTTTCTCAATATACAATACATTATTTATTGAAAGACGCTCGCTTCAAAGATAATAAAAAGATTTTCATTTAATTTTGCCTTAACTCCGCTAGTACAAATAGTTAGTTACTTTTAATTTTGTCTCTTTTCTAACCCCACTATGTATACGTAGTTATTACAGCGATTTTATAATTTATATTTAATGAAAAGCGTAAGGAACTTTCTTTCTTAATCTTCTTTGTTAATCTAAATGAAGTAGTTTTAGTAGAGGATCTTTCAGCTAACTTCGCCAATTTATTTATAACGTTTTAAAAACAGTACAGCTATTGTTATATACCCTTAACTGCTATTGACTCTTAATTCCAACCTCAAAATAATTATAAAAAAACAAACCACAAAGCGCAACATGTTAACATAAAACAAAACATGTTACTTTAAAAAAAACGCAACATGTTACTTACATAAAAACAATTTTTTAATGTGAAAAAGCTAAAATTTGTAATTTGAAAATAAACTTTAATTGTCCCACGACACTACACGTTTTTTTTTGTTTTTTTTTTTAGTAAAACGAACACCGACACTGTTATAAAGTGATAAAGATCGCTAAATTTAAAGTGGACCTACACGTTTAAAATAAAGATAACAACGTCTTTACCGATATCTTACGTTCTAACGTAACGATTTCAATAAAACTTCATACACATCGTAAAGAAAAAGTCTTTTTTTACCTAGTTTTGAGTTTGTAATGTGTTAGCAAGTAAGGAATACCAGTGGTACTCCCAAAACATATTTTTCCTCAATTTTCTACATGTAGAGACCATATTTATCCGAACCCTTCAAGTGAAGGTAAGCTTCGTTTTCATTTGGTCAACCATATGGTCGCACCATTTCTTTTTTTAAAAGTTTTTTCTGATTTCGTATTTTTTGTAACGGCCTCCTTGTTTAATTATTTGTAGAGTAGTTGGTATGGGGCCGAATTCACAAGAATCACAAATCAGAATCAACCTTTTATAGACCATCATTTATAACCATCTTACACATCTACAAAACTTTTTAAGACAATCTACCATATTGAATATATGTTACTTACAGCCAATTTATAATTGTTTTATTTTATGCAATGTATATAATTTAAGTTTGATGGGATTGGTTCTTCTCCCCAGTTTATAAAAGAACCTGGCTCTCTCAAATATATGTTAATTTGTTTTTACTTCAATTTAATCTTAAAACCCACCCCAACTACCAACTGAGCAGGGCATATCACTAAATTAATGTGCTTGTCACAAAGGCTGTTCCATTTACACCTTCTCGTCTTCCTACTGCATTTGGTTCTAACATATGTTTACTTTTCCTCACTACCTATGGTAGGAAAAGTATTGTTTTCACAAAACAATTTTTTACTCCTGAGATTTCAACGGAATTATCCGTTTTGGGTGTTTTTAAGACCTCCTGTTTGGTTTTCAGCATGACGTCTGTATGCATGTTTGTATGTTATCATCGTAGCGCCCAAGGTATTTAACCTAGAGAGTTGAAACTTGGCAGAAAAATCATTCCTTACTTGTAGTGGTGCCACCCGGAAAATCAACTTTTTCAACCATCTTGAACCCATTTTGCTGAGTCTGCCAAAATTAAAAAAATCGAAAATGGTCCTGATCGAGTTGAAATTTGGCATGGATGAACCTCTCTGTATGACATCAAGCCCCCAAAATTTCATTTTGATATTTGCCGCCATTTTGAAATTATCAATTTATGAATTTTGAAACTTTGACTTTGACGGTTAAAATTACCGAAAGTATAAATACGCTTTTGAAATAACATCGTTGGAACGGGAAAAAATTAAGGAACAAATATAAACAAAACCCGATGAAATTCCATTAAATAGTTAAAAAGTTATAAGCGAATATAATTATTTATTAGTGCAATAATTTTGATGACGTAAAAGTTTGTTTACATTCCTGTCAAAATACCACCAGAATTCAAATAATTGAATAAATGAAATATAATATATAAAAATAATGTATGAACATTGTTTAAAGAGGCCACTTCAGTGGCCTCCGAAGTGAGGAAAAGTTCCGAGGTACCCTGTACCCGATTTTTTTTTTTTTTTTTTTTTTTTAATTTTTTCATCCAATAACCTTCCTTTTACAAATTCAAGATTCAACTCATTCGGATTTAGAGTTTCTATTGCAGTCACAACGCTGTTGAATGATTTAGAAATAGTCAAGAGTAAGTGGCATATAACATCTAATTCTTCAACATGAGCTCCAGCTGACTTCAGTTGTCTAATTATCTCATCAAATTTTATAAAGTGTGGTGACAATTCAGAACTGTCATCATATTATAGCTGGCTAGCAACTCCTGTTCTTTCATAAATGGCTAGTAATGTATCCCAGACTTCTTTAGCAGTCCCTTTTTCTGTAATTAATTCAAGTTGACTATCTGCTATAAATCAAATTATTAAAGATTTACATTTATTGTTATTCTTATTCCATGCTGGTGTTTTTTCTATTGGAGGTTGTTCAGTTGTCATATTCTTAACTTAATTTTCTTCAAGCACAGAATCTACTCTAAGTTTCCAATTGCTGAATCCTGTTCCATTAAATTTCTTGATTCCATAGTTACTATCTTCTTTTCCTGTGCCTGGGCCCATAACCTTTTGTAAATAGTTTAATAGTTTATAAAGATTATATTAATATTTAATTATATATATATATATATATATATATATATATATATATATATATATATATATATATATATATATATATATATATTTATAAATATATATATAAGTTTATTAATATCCACACAATAGGTTCAGAATGCAACTGAATCAATACATCAATACACTTCATAATATAAAATAAAATAACTTGTCTGTCGAATTGTCTCTGTCATGTCATGTCAACAATTGTAAGCACTAAAATGATTCCAAAACCACTCACTGAGCATGAATAAAGGGTACATAATATCTAACAGGTCAAGATATAATAGCATTTGCTTCTGCTAATATTATATAGATAGTGAACGTGACAATGTCTGGGTATCTTTAATTTATTTGTATTTAGTTAGCTAAGTTATGATAGTAATTTCAAGGGTGGGGGGGGGATGTCATGTGGAGACGTGTTCTCTTGACACGTCCACGTGATGGCACAGTATTGTCTACTGTATCACGTACTCGAGGCCTCTCCAACACGCCTACATTAATCTTATCCTGTCTCTCTAACGTAGCTCAAACTAAATTCCTCCCTTTCTTAAACATTGACTAAATTGATTCTTAAGATCAATGCATTCTGAAACTTTAAAATTTTATACAATTGGGTTTGTTGTTAGGCCAAGGCTCGCTCAACTTCATAGACCTCAGACCACATCAATGAAACAACAAACAAAACTTTTTAAATTTATTTCTCAAATTTTTCGTAAAATGTTTAATGAATTAACAGGTCAAGTGTGTGCTAGTCAGCACGCAGCGAGGGTCTGTAGTCTATGCAGTATTGTTTAAGTAGTACCCATTGATGGTGCTGTAATTACGTGTTAGCTCAGTATTCAGTATAGAAGTAGTGCATCTGGCTAATAAGCCTACTTTGAACTATCCTATGAATCTGATATTCTCAAAACATAGAAAAACTTCTGATAAAACATTTTTTGTCAGTGAAGCGGACAATAACCATATAAATTCATCGAAAAGAGCATAATTATTAAAAAAAAAAAACGTATTTTGTAATTAAAACAAAAAAATATATAATTTTTTTTTACGAAGTTTTCAAACGTGGTATCTTTACTTTTAGTCGAAAAATTTTCAGAAATTTTTTTTGAGGTTTTTTGCACTTTACATAAGCGAGATAGAGGGTGCGGACACTTTTCACACTAACTTCAAACTCGCCTAGCCTAGCTCTATCAAAACTTATAACCAAAAAATTATATATTGTTGTAATCAACTCAATGTACCCCAACCCCAATTTATTTGATTTTTTTTAAGTCGCAACATTTTTAAAATGTGTGGGTAGGTACAATACACATTTATGCCAAATTTCAAAAAGATCAGATAAAAGGTGTAGCCGTGAGACCAGGAGACAAACAGACACACGCAGGAAAATGTATGCGGATGCTCCTTGGTTTTGCCTACGGACCCTAAAAACTGTTCGTCACAACACGTACTAACCTTTATAATTATATTATTTCGCCAAGTTTTCCCCCATTTTTTAGTTGTTTTGGAATCTCATAGTTATATTAAGGTAATTATCTTTTTCAATAATAAATTCTTTATTTCCGTTTTATATATGTCCACAGTAACAATTAATATTCTGATAAAGCAACGAAAACGAGAGTCTTCGTTATTATAGAACATTTTATCAAAAGTTACAGTAAATATACCGCTTGCCCTTGGCAATTATTGTTGTTTTCTAAAAACTTGATTTTTTCAAGAAAAACAGCTTATATGGTTAAATCCTATTTTAATTTTCTACATAATAGATAATAAAATAATAGATAAATAATAAAATAATAGATAATCAAATCGGAATAGTTTTTGAGTTTTTGGTGGCAGCTGCCCCAAAGTAAAAGCTAAATAAATTTTTGACTTTGCCTCGGGGTGGTAAATTAGTAGTTCAAGTAATTTATATATAGGCTCCACGCATCTACGCGGATTTGAGACTCGATACGACAGAAGTGTCTTTAGTATTAGATACCTTAAAAAGTGCAAATGTATTTCAACAAACTTTTTGAATCACCACAATACTTTCTTTATACCCATAAATGCAGTAAAATTCAATACGTGTATTGGAATGTTCTGTCAGAGTTTATTTTCTCTAGCAAGGTGTATGTACAGTACAAGCAAGGTGATTAATTTATCACCTTAACAAAAAATAAATCTGTGTTCATCAAAAACAAGAGAGATAAATTATGGGATAACAGAGGGCCGGACTAATGAACAAAGTGATAAAGTTTAAGTATAATGTACAAAGCACAGAGCTCAAAGGGAAAAATCCTAAAGAGGATCACATACAACCAAACTTTGTTTTAAAACTTAGACCACCACGACTCAACCAAAGCCCTTTGATTTACAAAACCCCCGTCTGAACACAAACCAACCATTCAACGCATCTCTACTACCTTGAATTTAGTTTTTAAAAAACGAAAACACATTGTGATAAATCAATTTGTGTAACTTATCCTACCTGTTAAAAAGAGTTTTTCCTATATCACGTTTTATTTATTTAGTAATCTTAGATAAGTAAATCAGAAAATAAACAATATATAATAATAATAACCATTTATTGTATATGATGCAAGTCAGCACATTGCTGTAATTGCCTTTAGGCTGAGTTCGTTTTTTTTATTTTTTTTTTATAATGGAAGCCATACTTCTTCATATCTATATTTCTCCCATTATACTCCAGATCCTTCTGTCTTCGACAACCCTTTTCTACGTAGCTCCTCCACAAACTCTTTTCATTTCATGAACCCATTTACTTGTAGGCCTGCCTCTTTTTCACTTCCTGTTTACTGGCCTCCATTCTAATACTTTCTTAGACCATCTTCCATCTTTGGTTCTTACCGTGTGTCCCGCCCATGTTCACTTTCTCAGCAATACAACCCGGCCTATATCCCCTAATCCAGTCCTTTTTCTTACACATTCGTTGTTTTTCTTTTCCTGTCTTGTTACCCCTATCATGCTTCTCTCCATGGATCTCTCCGTTACCCTGAGCTTGTTCAGTATCATTCTATTTAAAACCCACGATTTGCATCCATAAATGATAGTGGCAGGACTGTACTTCTCCATAGTTTACATTTCATCTGTATAACTATACTGGATTTAAATATTATTTTATTCTTATCGTATGATCGCCAACCGATAGAAACTCGTCTGTTCACCTCTTTCATTGTACTATCATTATTTGCTAATAGTCTCCCCAAGTATATAAATTCTTTTAACTCTTCTACCTCTTCTCCTTTTATGACAACCCGTTGATTTCTTCCATTACAGTTAGAGCAGTTTTTAATTAGTTTAGTTTTTCCCACATTTATTTCTATCCCGACTTCCTTTCCAATTCTGTAACCATTTCTTGTACCTCATCTACCGAATTCCCGATAAGAGCTATATAATCTGCAAATGTCATGAATTCCAGTGTTTCACCGTTAATATTATTTATTCCTCTGTTTTCTCGGTTAAGCTTCTTAAACCAACGTTCAATGACTCCTATGATAAATTTTGCCGATGACACATCGCCTTGACTTAAGCCTATTTCTATAAGGATTTGCCTCTCTTCCTTCCCTTTTTTACTACGTTTATATTAGCTTGCTTTCTTATTTGTTTGTTTGTTTGTCCAGAACAAATCTTGCAATCGATATTTAACAAACTTCCCGAGTAGCTGGACATTTGAAACTTTTAGAATAGCTCAGACTCGGAAAAAATCCGCAAGATATTTTAATTGTTTTGACATATCCTATATTTACAATCTTCATTTTGACGGGTTTCAAATTTGTGATTTTATATTAAGAGATTAACATTGAATGACAGCGAAAAAGGAAAAGTAAACAAATAAATTAATTAATTGACGTGTGACAACCAGGTTTATTTACACTTGTGTCCTAGGTATCGGTTTAATTTTTCTGCATCTGTACTTCTTTACGTGTACACATTTTTCTTTTTCTTCTCTTACCGTCCCCTACACGGGGGCATATTAATGGCACGGTTTAGATTCGGTGTTGGCGAGATCCGTTGAACAAAGATTTGTCCTTTTAAAGGTTTAAGATCAGCTCTCTAGATGGTTGTCATTTATGTGAAGTAAATAAATTCGGAACTATTTTTGTCACTAACATTATATTATAACAATGACAATTATTATATTATCAACATTACATATGATTCAACAGAATTTAAGATACTATATAAAAAGTTCTTTTTATCTTTTAATTATTTATTTTTATTTTTGCTCCTATATAAATTATTATATTTAGATCTATATATTTTTCCCCTATTTCATTTAACCTCAACATTTCAAAAATATTCTCCATACAAATGCTGCCAAATGCATTTTTATAATCGATAAATAATATTGCTAATGGTATTTGATATTCACTTGCTTTTTCCATGATTTGCTAAACAACTTAGATGCCATCATTAGTACTGAAATTTCTTTTAGACAAAAATAGTTCGTAAAAGCATAAAATCACTATGTATCAGAGGACATGAGGAAGCTATGTGCCACACTAATTGGCAAACTATTTTATTTATAAATCATTTTTCAAGTTTATACAACAAAATATTAATAAAATGGATGTTTTTTTCTCATAAATTAACATAAATATACATATATATCTATATATATAAGTGTATTAACATATATATGTATATTGTTTTTATACATCACAGTAATTAACTATTCTCTTAATCGAGCTCTTTCTTACACTCTCTATTACATCTCTATTACACATAGAGCACTCGTATATTAAAACAGAATTAAATTATAATATTTTATTTTAAACGAAACAAAATATCAACTATTTTCCATTAATTCCATTAACTTTTAGAAAAGAGCAAGAAATGTCTTATTATACTCTTTTAAATTATGATTAATTTGACATGAATATTAAATTTATTTTTATGCCAAAATATAACATGTTAAATTAACTTAATGTTTTATTCAAAAACACATTTAACTAATGATATATATTCATTATATTAATGTAATATTGAAAATTTGTGTGTTTTTAAATGGAGAAAAACTTTCAGTATAATATCGTTATAGAATATTGTTCTATAATTCATGTAATAATTCATACAGATTTCTCTTACTCACTATTAATTCAATCCAAATAGTAAAGCAAGTTTTATCTATTAGAATAATTCCAATTGAGAGAAATTATTTATAAACTAATTTTATCTATTTAGATAGTTTCATGTGATCCTATTTTTCTCACTTTTTAATTTATTGCAGGAACTTATGTAATTATTTTCTTCAATTAATATCTTTACTTGAATATTTTTATTCATTTTTTTTAGCCAATTCCTTTTGATATTGTCTTTTGAAAACATAAATGGAATTTATATCGTATTTAAAGTAATTATTTTATTTATTAATTTTATTTTATTAATTATTTTTTCAATATTTCTTAAGTAAAACAACAATTATTTGAAATTGTAGTTCACGCGCAGCATCAGTCCTGGTGTAGACTAAGATTTAGAGGTAGAGTATGTATATATTAAGCTATGCTTCTACAGTACCTTTGTAATAAGTTTTTTAGCTTATAATCAAATTATTGAGACAAACCATCTTCATTTTTAGGGTCCGTAGGCAAAACCAAGGACCCTTATATTTTCCTGTGTGAGTCTGTCCGTGTCCGTCCGTCCTCTCGCGTGCTCTCACGGCTACGGCTACACCTTTCGTCCGATCACTTTGAAATTTGGCATGTATGTGTCTTGTACCTACCCACATACTTTAAAAATATAGCGACTTAAAAAAAATATTTTTCAAAAAAATGAGGGTAAAAAACTTAAAAGTTAACTTTTTTTTATTTTTTTTCGACACCGTGAGTGGTATCATATGAAAGGGTACGTCGAGCTGATTACAAAAATATATAATTCTTTGGTTATAACTTTGATAGGGCGAGCGTAGGTGAGTTTGAAGTGGCTGTGAAACGTGTCCCCCCCCCCCCCCCTCTATCTCGCTTATGTGAAGTGAAGTGCAAAAAATCTGAAATAATTCCTGAACATTTGAAGCGAGCTTCCTACATTCAACGAATTATGCTCCGTGTCTGTGTGTCTTAACCCTAGAAAGCTAACCAGGAGTCAAAATGACTCCCATTTTTTTTTAAACTACGAATGCACGGTGTCTGTAAAACACAGAACTCCCACATCTCATCTCAGCTCAGCTATGCTATCTCCCACCCTTGAATGACCCTTCTACACTTCTATCAGTTCCACATTCAGAATCTAAAGAGGACATATCGTTTGTTTTTCTGCAGTCACGGAGTCATTTTGACTCCTGTTTAGTCTTACACGTAAATTTTTTGTAGGTCATTTTGACGCAGAATAGTATTTTTTAGAATAGTATGTCGTGTTATTGTTTATTTGGTCATTTCAAATCTTATAAATTAGATATTATATAACTTTTAATTCAATAATTATTTCAAATTAAAGGTAATATAATTGTAATTTATTCATTTATAAGTATAAATTGTTATATTTTTTTTGTCTTTATATGTCTAAATTATATAAAGTTAATAGAATATGAATATAGTCAAATAATGGAGAAAAAATGCAATGATCCAAACGACATTTATCGCTTGATGAAGGAAATGACCGATTCAGATACCGATTATGAAAAAGAGCGTATTTGACAATAATGGTAACGGTTGTGATTTGGACCCTGATTTAAATATAGAAAATGCCTTTTTTGATCCCATCAGCGATGATGAGGAAAATAATAAATTAATTAAAACAGTTTACGAAATAGAAAAACCAAAGGAAAGGAAAGAAAAAAGCTACATAAAAAAAAGTAAATAAAACCACTCCGGTAGATAACAATACCGGATATGTAATAGTAGTGCAGTTTGAAAAACCGGGATTAAAAGGAAAAAAATTGTTTTTTATGGCAATCAAAGCACCTAAGTGTCCCATCAACTAGCACTAAAACGTGTTAAAAAAATATTGTACTTATTAGGCCTTTATATTTTAATAAAACTGGGTATAATAGATTAGGGAGTCAATATGACTCAAGGTTAGTCTTAAGAGGTTAAAAAATATGGTTAGCGTTCTAGGGTTAAACGGACGACGATAACTTGAGTAAAAGTTAACCGATTTTGGTGAAATTTGGTACACATGTTCAATTTACCAATGCTCAGGACGACTTCGTTGGACATAGGTGTCTGCCCAAGCGTTCGCGCGCAACGTGCGCTTCAAAATTAAAATTGGAATTTTAGGATGGGAAAAAATTCTAACTTTATCTATTCGTCGAGACAAACATTTTTTCAAATACAATTTTTAGTAAAACTAATAGCGACACTGCTATAAAGTGTTAAAGATCGCTAAAACTATTAAAGCGGACTTAAACGTTTAAAGTTGAGAAAACACCGTTTTTACCGATATCTTACGTTCTAACGTAACAATTTTAATAAAACTGCATATACATCGTCTAAAGTACTATTGAAACAGACATGTAAAATTTCAACTTGATACATGCAGTAGTTTTTGTGTAGCGAAGTGATATATATTTAATTTTTTTGATATATTTTTTTTTTTTTGGTAAGAACACAATTTTCTGTTCGGTGACCCCTTATGATGTTATAAGGCAAAAACTGAGAAAAGTGCCAAAATGTCGCCGTTTTTTTTGGCTTCCATAAGTTCAGCTCACCTCAGAAACCGTCGCAAACTTATATTACTCTTATTTGGGGGGGGGGGGGGGGGGTTAAGTGGATTAAAACTATTTCCAGCTTTGTCTGAATTAATCCAAGGCACGACTTTGTTTGTGGCTTTTATTTAGTTTCACGACTCAAAATCACTTATGTTAGTCTAGGAAATTAAATTTTATTCCATTTGATTGTTTACTATTGTTCTTAAGATTGTATTCAGAAGTGGTGAGTTGGAATGGAGGGGAGGGGGAAGTGTTTCTGGATTTATTTTTGTTCCCATAAGCTGTTAACTGTCCAGTCAAGAATAATAAGAGGAAATGAATTTTATTGCAATTTTTTTTTTTATTATGGAGCTAGAAAACTAATTTTAATAGTACAGTTATTTCATAACTTGTATTAATATATTCCCAATCGTTGGATAAAATACATTGAAAAGTGCAGGTAGTGTGAGTGAATCTATTTTTTTTACGAAGACATATTTTACTACAAATTAAAGCTCCTGTCGTGAAATTAAAAGAAGAAATTTTTGAATTTTGAAAGTTCCAGTTCCTGTCGGTTTTTTGGCTCCTAAAAATTTAGCTCACCTCAGAATCCGTCGCACACATAATATATTATTACTCTTATTTGGGACGCCTAAGTGGGTTAAAACTTTTTACAGCTTTATCTGAATTAATCTACACCTAAAATCTAATTTTACTGGGCTATACTTTAATTATGACACATTTTTTGAAAATAATATACAAAAAAAAACAAAAAAAAAAACTATCGCTAGGTGACAAAAATATATCCAACCATTATCTTATATTGATCTCATTTGAGACATCTTGCTTCTTTCATTAGTATTTTATCCAGTTTGTATTATTCCAATTCTTCTATGCCAACAGTTAATTCCATAGACTGTTAGACACTACCCAAATATCAATTAGAATGGGTTTTAAATTAAGATCTTGGAAATAAATTTAGAAAAAAGGACTTAATTTAAAGTTCTAAATCGTGTAAAAAGATACGGGGATTAGGAAGGATTAGTGCAGGTGAGAATATAAAGGGCTAAGTTCAATTAAGCCAATCAGTCCTTGAATTGGGTCAGCGTCTACTGTCTAATGCACCCTGCTATTTATTTGCTTTTAGATTTTCCAATTACTTCCCTTCAATTCATTCTTAAGAAAGAAAAACTTCTTAAATCGTTCTTGTATTCTGTTTTAATATTATTTTTTGTTGCTTATCGATCTCACAGAAGGTAACGAATGCATTTTTATCAATCTCAAGAAGCTTTTAATGTCTCTCAATTCAGAATTTGCCAAACTAAAATGCGTTTTACACATTAGGGAATATTTTTGGTCTTGTGTCTGTCATCATCACAAACCAAACATCTCAAAAAATTCTCGTCCGATCTTCAAGAAATTTAAAGTCATGATTAGCTCAGTGCTGGTCCTATAATATAAGTTTCTTCTGTTGCAATTAGTTTTTTAGGGTCCGCAGGCAATACCAAGGACCCTTATATTTTTCTGCTTGTGTCTGTCTGTCCGTCCGCTGTCGCCTACCCTCACAGGCCCGTCGAGAGGGGGCGGCAAGTACGCCTGATGCCGGGGGCCCCGCTTCTCAAGCCCGAACACCCAATCACGCCAATATTTATGATTAAAATATTAAATAATTATATTCGTAATAATAATTAAAAATAATATTAGTTGATATTAAAGTTGTAAACCAGGTGTGGTAATTAAGTTTGCGAGAGAATTTCCCGGTACCGAGACTGACAAGCGAAAAATTACTAAACCGTATCCCAATGAAAAAAAATCGCTTCAAAGTTGATGTTTTTTAGGGTTTCGAGGTCGTCCTAGAAACCCTTATGCTTTTGGTAGTTTGTCCGTCCGTCGCATCTTGGAGTATACCTCCCGACCTACTGAAGCTATTGACTTGAAATTTGGTATTCATGTTAAATTTTTTTGCCCCAAAACAGAAAAACTATTGCGAACTTAATCACTCCAAATTTCTGCGATCTGTGATCAATCCCGAATAGATCGCAATATTTTAATTATTTGTAATTTTCAAGTTGGGTATCATTTCAAAGGTATTGAAATGTAGATTACAAATATATACCGCGTTTCCAAAATAGCGTTCATTTTACCCCCCAAAAAATTATAACAAATCCAAAATGTACCCCCCCCCCCCCTGCACTACCCCATTAGGACAGGTCCTAAAAATAAGGGCGGTCCAATGATTTTTCCAGAAGTTGATATAAAAAAGTCAAATTTTAAAAATTTTAGGGGTCCGTAACTTGGGAGCCCCAACATTTTTGTCATTTGAAAATTCGAAGTTGGGTATCATTTTAAAGGTATTGAAATTTGGTTCACAAAAATGTATCGTGTTTCCAAAGTGACAGCCATTTTACAACTGAAAAAAAAATATAAATATATAATGTGTTATCAAAATAGCGGCCATAGTACCCTTAAAATAACCAAATAAGTGCATACCGATGATACTAAAGGATAATATATACACACCTTGCGTCTTAAAAGTGAAACTTTTTATTCATATTTCATTAAAAAAAAAAAATAATAATAATGAATTTATGAATTCTTATGACCGAAGAAACCCTTTTAGTAACTTGCTGGCAAGTACTTGACGGGAATTTTTTAATATTATGTTTAAGAAAATAAACAAAATAGTTAAGATTAAACATGAAGTAGTGGGTTTTTTAATGGCTGATTCCTAGAAGACTATAAATTTCTATATTGTAATGTTTGAACCTCTGTCTTTTTTCACTAGAGAATCGTGAACAACCGTATTGCTTTCTTTGTTTTGATATTAACTAAGTAAGGTATTTGTTTTTTTTTTTATCTTTGCTTTACTCAAATCCTTCCATTTCTCTTGAAAAACGTATAAAAGTGGGAAGGAGGAACCAGGTGGGGGGGACAGATGTGTTTTCTTCAAAACAAGCTAATAGACAAGACTTTAGACTTCAGTCTTCCGTTGATTTTATCAGTGAAAAGGTCGATTTAAAGCTTTCGGTTTTAGTTTTATTACAATTTTTCTTTTGTTAAATCTTTATTCTCGTGTTAAAAAGGGAATATTCTAGACTAGAGTATAATTAGAAGCCTTATTTATTTCTTGTTTTCATCTTTTGTGAATTCAGCTTAAACAATTATTATTTATTTTATTTCTAATATTGGTTAAGTATATTATCTACGTACTGATATCTATAAATTTATGCATGATAAAATATATATATATATATATATATATATATATATATATATATATATATATATATATATATATATATAAGTTTGTTTATTTACAGCTACAGCAGCCAATAATAAAATAATTCCCGATGTCAATAATAAAAATCGGTCTCTTTCTCACTCAATTACCGTTTAAAATCACCTTCAATATGAATAAAACCTTGTTGACCTGATAATTTTATTTTAAAAAAAACTATTGTAAAGTTTATTTCATTATTAATAAGAGCTTAAAAACCGAGTGTTGGCGTTAAGTTAATAATACTCGTGTATTATAAATACAAGTAAGTAATTATATAAAAAAAGCACGTAAAGTAAAGCCTACAGCTAATGTAAAGGTATTTTTCTGTATTAAGCACAAACTTAAATATTGTATTAAGATCTCAAAACTTTAAAAAATCACTGGCGAAAGCACATTCACCCAAGTACTTTTTAGGGTTTCGCAAGTTATTAAAGCATACCTATATACGTTATAATATTCTGAAATAACATATTATTATTTCTTCATCCCGCTCTATATGAACGTGAAAAAAATATAAACAAGGAGTAGAGTAGGGGGGGGGGTGGGGGGGGGGGGGGGGGGTTATTGGTAATAACGAGAAGTTAAATTAAATTATTTCAATCACCCCACTATAAGGTATTAAGTATGAATTATTTCAAATTTTTAGGACTAACAGTTATAAGGTGGGGGCATTTTTTGATGTATAAACGCAATATTGGCGAAAGAAGCACAATAGGAATACTTTTATAATACATTTTGTATGGGCATGTTTCATCAGGAACAGAAATTTTATGACTTTAAGGAAACCACTGTACAACTTGATGATAGAATTAATTGCTAAGCTCTGAAGAAGTAATATAAGCATCAAGGTAACGGATCTCTCGTGTTGTTCCTTGCTAAAGTAAGGGCTGCATGGAGTCACTATACACGCTTCATGGTTTTAACTACTATATGAGCCCGCGCACATCTTTTTGCACACTTGTCGTTGTTCAAAATAAGACGAAAATTACTTTTTACGTCTGATTTCCAAATATAATACCGTGTCTTGACTGATAAAATTGATCAACCTTTTTTATATCAAAGTTTTGACAATTTTGAAAAAGAAATTAAGCCTCTTTTCACCGCGTAAAGCCCGAGTCACGCCGGATACTTGAGCTAGTTAAATAAATAAAACTGTACTGAAGTAAATAGAAAGTAATTTTCATTGGATAGACGTTAGATAATAATTTAACATTTAAAAAAAAAAAAATTGCTTACCTCAGATATTTTTATATCCTCTATCATCCTTTTGAAGTAAATTAAAGTACGTGTGAAAAAAAAATAATTTTAATTATCTTAAATCTAAACAATTTCACTTGAATAATTCACTTTCTTAAATTAAAAACTAGAAGAGAACACAAAAATTAATTAAAATAAAATATTTGTAGACGAAGTTGTTGTTTTAGAGAAACAACTTTCCAAGAATATCAACCGTTAAATAGCTTGTTTCACTATCTATAACAATGTATACATTAAGAAAAATCCGAACGTTAACTTTTTTAAAACGGAGTTGGTGACGTGGTAGATTTGTCGAAAAATGAACAAAAAGAAAGCCGAACAGCTGATCCAAGAATAAGGATAGAGGTAAACAACCCCTGCAAGCGAAATATTTTTTTTTCTTCGATTATAGTATTACCTATTTTTAACAAGAAAATCAAAGTGTTATCATTCTTATTTTAAAAATATTCTTTATTTTTTAGGAAAAATATTTTAATTAAATAATGAAAAAGAAGAATTATTCTAGAAAATTTAATTGTTGGCAACAGTGATCATATTGCAAAGATTTTTATTCCTCAGTTTTCTTATCCGCCATTTTTGTTAATATACTTATTGTGCTTAGTTTAAGTTATCGTTTTAAAGTTTGCATTTAAGTTTTTGCCGGACATATTAGTTTTCCGTTACTTTTAAAGATAAACTAATGTTTTTTGACGTATATAATACATAATAACGATGCCAAAGTAATATTTATTCAGCGTTAAAGCCAACTTAAGGAATTGTGCTTTCAAGGTACGTAGTGACTTTCGTATATTTTTTTCACTATTTAGTTTGCAAGTTGTTATTACATGTTATACTTAGTTCATATTCATATTGTGTCAAATTTTATGAATGTAGATTTGTTTAGAATATCTGAACTCACATTACATCAACGTTACCGTACCTTAAATTATACCGATGTTAGATTCGAATTATATTTCATAGCTGTTTCAATCGAATCAAGTCAAAAGAACCGATATATTAATGTATTTTTACATATATATGTAGGTCTTCAGGGGTTAAACACTTTTCTTATATAAAAAAGGTGATATTTCATCCCTCAATTGGGGTATCTTCAAATGTTGTTTTGAAGTCAATGTTTCATTTTAAAATATTCTTTACCGGTAATTTGGTAAAAGTCTAAATCTGCTACATCATAATAATATAAAACCTGATGTGAGTAAATAGAGCTCAATCAACTAACTCTGAAGTCTGGAGGGGACAGCAAAAGAAAAAATATATTTATTTGTTTACTTTATTATTATAATATCATGGAATAGGTGAAACCAAGTCATAGTTAGGCATTTTTATACATATTGCATTGCCGTGTAATTTTATAAAATGACAGTTTAGGCTAAGATATTATATATTTCACCAAAAATATTCAATTTGTGTAAAAAGTTTACGCTGAAGAGCGTTATCTGTTGAAATTTAGAATATTGGGCAATATGATTGACAATGTTTTCCCGCCTACTGCTAGGTAGCTAGGAGAAATATTAGTGACTGGCGAGGCCAACGGGGTTTGTCCCGACCAGCGCCGGTGCTACACTTTTGGCCGCCACAGGCCAAACGGTTTTTGGCCGCCCCATTGAAGTAGGGATATTTTGAATGGAGGGGGGGGGGGGTATTTTTTGGGGCTTCCTTACATTTATCCTGTGTTTAGGTTATTACATAAAACCATGGGCGTCATCAGTAGTACCTACATTATTGGGGGGGGGGGGGGGACACATTCCGGGAGAGGGGTCCGTGGGCCCTCCCCCGTAAAATTTTGAAAATAAGACCTCTCAAACGAGTGTTTTTATGCATCTCTAGGTGAAATATTATTTTAATACTTTGTATAAAGTAAACTTACGATGTAGTTCGTTTGAACAAAAGTATGAACACAAGAATTTTTATAAAAAATGTCCAACCAAATTAAAAATTTAACCTTAGCCTGGGCATTGGTAAAATGAACATGTGTACCAAATTTCAACTCGGTGATCTTTTACTCAAGTTATTGTCATCGGTAGATTTCGTGACGGATTTGGCGTGACAGTGATTTTGTGACGGTTATTTTGTGACGGTGATTTTGGTAGTTTTTTTCGGATTTACTCCCGGGCTTCAGAACGTGCCATAAGGAACTTCGTTCCAAAAAGAATGGTTGGTGTTTTGTTATTTTGATAGGTGATAGGCCGTCATCGTCCACAGCGCTCCATTCCTCTTAATCATGGACCAAATCCCCCCACACTTACAATAAGTTAGTTATTTTTTATTTAACTACCAAAATATTCACTAGAAATAATTTATGTTGCAAAACAACGTTTGCTAGCCTAAGGTCTACACTGGTTTCCTAGAATATTATGACCTTGGCTTCCCCGTTACAATAGGTTGAATAAGCATAAAATCGTTAAAGTACACGAAATAAGACGCGAAGAAATATATTATGTACAAAATATATGGGCAACACTAATTAGCATCTGCCAAAATTGTTCTGATTCTTTACATAAATAAAAGTATCAATTTTGCAATAATTAATGTGTGCAGCAGGTATTTGAAATTAATTTGGGGGTATCTGTGGGCTACTTTCGAACAACCGTAAACATTTCTTAATAATCAGATGAGTACTTTCGAAGATATCTGCTACGTACAAACAGATCGTTACTTTTAATTTTGTCTCTTTTCTAACTCCGCCATGTATAAGTAGTTAGCAATGTATACGTACTTAGCAGTGTGATTTTATAATTTATATTTAAACTCACCTCCCCCCCCCCCTCCCCTTATCATGAACTGCCCCCCTTCCGTTTTGAGCTGGATACGCCCATGGATATAGGTGTAAATAATGGTACGTTTGTGCGCATGTAGAAGAGAAAAAAATGGCGCAAAAGGGTGAAACATATATAGAATAATGGAAACCAAATTTCATTAAAATCGGACGAGTAGTTTTTATGATATGTTGGTTTATAAAACTTGAGTGGCAGACAGACCGTCAGACAGACACGGAACCAAAAATGTACCCTACACAATGCTATTGTTAGCATCCGTAATATTAGTAGCATATCTAAAACAAACAAAATATGCTTGTCTTCCAACCCATCCACAAAGAAATGTTTATCTCTCCTCTACATTGCCTTGTGGCTATGCTGTAGAAAAATATAAGATGTTAGAAATTGGTTTATTTTACGGTGATGTCTATGTATTAATATGAATACTTTATACGTAACGATAAGACCTGTTTTATGGAGTTTATTTAATGAAACCTTATGGGTTCATTGCCTTGATGCCACAGGTTATAATAGTTAGGTTGTGGTTAGATATTGTTAGCTTTTGTGCAGTATAGCCTTGGGTATAACTCAGGGGTTTGAAGAATATATTAACCTGAGTAGGCATGTAATAAAGATTCTATTTGCTTACTGCGCAAATTCCTCGCTTGAGAATTTATTCTTATACTTTAAATAAAAGTATAACTAGGCTTACAAGTGCCAAAAACAAATTATATTTTCCTTTGAAAAGTATTTTAAATGGAAGTGATGATCATAAAGATGCGGTCTAGAGTTTGTTTTAATGTATTTAATAATTTTTTTAAAAAAGTTAAGAATTTCAACCATGTTGTTCAACCAAAGTTGTACCAAAATGGTGCTTAAGTAGTGTAGAAATAGACACTTGTTTTACCTTCATATGTAGTTACCTTCAATAGGTTACAATACTTTTATGATTTGATAAAATGAGGCAAAGATCCGCGCGCTGAATGGGGAAAAGATCCGCGAAGTGAATGGGGAAAACGTCCTAATGTGGACTCTTCTCCCATTCAAAAAGTTTAATCTGAAGATTAATTTATTTTAGATTAAAGAACAAGTTTTTAATTTTCAAATTGTACAATAGAAAGAGAGATTGTTTGCGCCCTTTAACCCAACAGATCTTGAATAAAGCGAAAGCATTTAGGGGTTTCTCTATCAGAGGTTCTTTAATTCTATACTTTATATTGTACCTAATATTTTTAGGGTCCGTAGGCAAAACCAAGGACCCTTATATTTTCCTGCGTGTGTCTGTCCGTCCGTCCTGTCGCGTGCTCTCACGGCTACACCTTTCGTCCGATCACTTTGAAATTTGGCATGTATGTGTCTTGTACCTACCCACATATTTTAAAAATATAGCGACTTAAAAAAAAATATTTTTCAAAAAAATTAGGGTAAAAAAAACTTAAGGGTTAAAATGAATTTATTTTTTTTCGACACCGTGAGGGGTATCATATGAAAGGGTACGTCGAGCTGATTACAAAAATATATAATTCTTATTTTATAACTTTGATAGGGCGAGCGTAGCCAAGTTTGAAGTGGGTGTGAAACGTGTCCCCCCCCCCCCCTCTATTTTGCTTATGTGAAGTGCAAAATATCTGAAAAAATTCCTGAACATTCTTCGACCAAAAGTAAAGATACAACTTTTTGGAAATTTCGAAAAAAATATTATTTTATTTTTTATTGACAAAATTTGTTTTTTTTATAATTATTGTTATGTATTTATATGGTTGTAGAACGGTTCAGTGGCAAAAAAATACTTTATCATAGTGTGTTTTGAGAATATCAGACCCTTAGAATATGTAGTTCAATGTGTTTCTTTTTAGCATTTAAAAAGAACACTGTTTATACACTTTACACTATATTATTGTATGGCCTACGGACCCTCGCTTTGTGCTGACTAGCACACACTTGACCTTTTTATTCTTTATCGTTCAATATACATGTTCTTTTATGAATTATTCTACTTTCTTGAATTATTAATTAATTAATACCAAATGGGATGAAGGTCCGCAAATCATAATTTTGGTAAAAATGGTACCCCAAAAATGTTTAGAAATTTGGAGCAATGAGAGATTGGGGATTGTTAGATGGACTGTTGGCCGAAAATCATTAGAAATTATTAAAAGGAAGCAAATGGTCAAAATTAGCCCTAAACTACAAAGTACGGACCTTTTCTCCCACCTACCCTATATATAAGAAAGAGAAAGATAAAATTATGATTTCACCTTGTAATATGTATATCCACTTCTGTTTTACTTTGACCGAGTAATAATAATTTTTAGCTTATATGAATCAAATTTATTGCCAAGTATTTATTCATGTGTGTATATTGACGTAATTATTACACCTTTGAGCCAAATAACTTTGAATCAAAGCTATGATACTTCCCTCTCGACAGTGGAATTTCAGATAGACTGTTTAAGAGTTTCTCATACAAGACAATCCATGTGTTTAGTAAAAAATTCTGTGTGATCTTCCAGCGTCAAAACAGATTTTGTGAAATGGCTTTTGAGTTCAAAGGCTTTCGGAACCAGATGCATTAACACATGAATGAATCCTTTGGTTTAAATCTTGGAGGTGGATCACTGTTACCTTCACCTTCAAACACAATATTTTTAAAAAAATTGTAAATGTAATGCGTTATATTTAATAATAATTTAAACATGTTTTAAATACTTACGCATGTAATCCTATTGATAATTTATATACAATTTGAAATACAATTTATAGTTTTAACTGTTTCAATATTCCACATGCGCACAAACATACACCTATATCTTCAAAAGAACTCAACTGATTATTAAGAGATTTATATGGTTTGTCGAAAGTAGCCCTCAGATAGACCCAAATTAATTTGCTAAATTGATACTTTAATTCATGATTGGCAGACAAAAAATTGATCGACAGGCAGGGAACCAAAACTTTTCCATGATGTCTGAAACTGGTTTCTGTCTTGGAATTTTTGATGTACAAGACAAACAAATTTCGTTTTTTAGAACAATCACATAGCTTCCGTTACCTTTGGTAAACTCGGAAGCCAAAAAACTGAAAGTCACATCTAATATTATTTTTGGGCTGAACTGAAGGAGATAACTACAATCGAGAATCGCTTGGCATGATTTTACATGGTTTATGAATAGAAGAGTTGATATTCCTTTGTCAAAAAAATACGTTGGAGAAAGACCCCACCCACTTTTCTACAAACAGACTCTTGTTCTTTAGTTTTACCCATATTACTTCTACTCTACCCTACCCTTACCCCGACTAAAAGCTGGATTTATTATCTGGGCACCCCAGATTATGCAGAGCACACCTTTTACAAGTGTGAAAAGTGGAACTAGCAGAGGCAAGTTCTGGAGGGGGAAAGTAGTTACTCATTCCAGAAAAATCAGTAGAAGCTGTGCTACAATATCTTGAAAACGATTCGTCGAGGGGGAAGGGGGGGGGCCTCCCAAGAGGGGGGAATTTTAGTGTTTCTTACTACTAGGAACCCCCTAAGAGTGTTTTTACGTAGTTTCAAAACATTATAAATTATTTTCCCCATTTGCTTATTTTTACTAATTTGCCTGGACTATTTCGTGTTTCAACATTTTAGTGTTATAATTGGATTTCGGTTTTAGACTTAAGGTTATATTTTCATGTGATTTTATTTTTTAGGTAGTGGAAAAAAAAAATTCTGCTTACCATTAATTTTTGGGTACTAGTTTTATTTAGTTATGTAAATGAGGTGCAGTGCGGCAGATATTTTTCTAAAATTTCAAAACAGAAATCCGTTTCAGACACCAAGGAACAGTTTTGGTTCCCTGTCTGTCTGTAGATCAATTTATTGTCTGCCAATCATGAATTAAAGTATCAATTTAGCAAAATGTACAGAGCCCAGATGGTTGAAATTAATTAACTATCTGCGTGTAACCTTCGACAAACCATCCAAATATCATAAAAATCAGATAAGTATTTCTGAAGATATAGGTGTAAATAAATGTATGTTTGTGCGAATGTGGAAGATAAAAAATGGGCGCAGAAGGTTGAAACTTATATTGGACCATCAATGGGCTAATGATGACCGATGACCTACCATTTAAATTTCATTAAAATCAAAAGAGTAGTTTTTAGAATATGTTGATTCGCAAAAATACGGTAATGGATTTTTTTTCTAAGTACAATATCTCGAAAACGGTATCTCTTAATCAAACATGCACAGGGCCTTCTTTGTGCAAAATTAGATGAAAATATATTTGTGGTAATAACACTTATCTTCAAATAATAAACCGTTTTGCGTAAAAAGTGAAAATAAGTAAATTTTGATCTTTAAGGAGGGGAAGGCCCTCTCCCCCAAGAGGGGGGCACTTTACTGTTTCTTACTACTACACCCCTTAAATGTGTTTTCACTAAGTTTCAAAACTTTATAAATTATTTCCCCTATTTTCTGTTTTTTCTACTAATTTTCCTGGATTATTAATTTATAAAAAATGAATATGTAATTATTAAATGTATTTAAATATTCAT
The DNA here is from genome assembly GCA_951217055.1 of Gerris lacustris. Classification (NCBI taxonomy): domain Eukaryota; kingdom Metazoa; phylum Arthropoda; class Insecta; order Hemiptera; family Gerridae; genus Gerris; species Gerris lacustris. The sequence continues at coordinate 34,314,747 of OX578277.1, read as the reverse complement.
AACTTCCCTTCTAATACTTCACCAAAAAACTCCTAATTCTTAATAATAAAAATCACTTATATAAATACCATATTTTACTACATATTTGAAATATAAGGATAATAAGGAGCTCGATGTGACTCGTACCAAGCGGACTACTCCAGATTCAATATTAAATGGAAGGCAGCATGTTTTCTCAATCTAGAATGAAGGGGTTGTGACCAAACCCTTGTAAAATATTCCGTCGAAAAAGTTTAACATGTAAATAAGGCATCACTTTAAAGGTCTTGAATATAAAAGTAACAAATTATACGATTTTCATTTTATTTATAACCTAAACAGGTAAAAAAGAAAACCGTTTTTACAATCTTACCCTTACCTCCTTATATTGTTACCCTATTTCATAAGTTGTTTACAAATGGTAGCTTGAATTCTAACATAGATATTCTTCGACTATACGTCAGTGATGGTACTGGTCCTCGAATCATACTTATTGTAAAAAACTTAATAAAAAAAGTATTGCCTTTTTAAAAGTTTATTCAGAGTCAACAAAAATATAATGTATGAGGCAGCTAACTACCGTACATTTGTGGACTAAGATAATGGTATATAAACCAGCGGTCTCATATCTTCTTTGGGAAGGGCCGGATCTGGATAAGATGGCCCATAGCGGGCCAGATGAAGTAAGCAACATTCTGCTATTGGACTTCACAGTGGTAGGAAATATAGATATCAAGCTCATAAACCATATCCATTTCAGCCAAAAAACTTATATAAAACTTGTGCTGATCTTTTTCAATGTTTGAAATGGCATTTGATTATGGAATACTTATACCTTTAAATTTTTTAGGTTCACTTGTTATCTCCTTTCGTGGCACCGAATGAAGCGTCTCACGAGCCGCACACCGCGGGCCGTAGTTTGGGCACTCCTACATTAAACAAAGAGGTAATAACAATAATACAAATAATAATTACATTTGTCAAAATGATTGACAAGAGAACAATACATTAAGGAAATAGGTAATTAATAATTTACTTTATGGGGTTCAAAGTGATTGATATGAGAACAATACAATTAACAAATAGATAATTATTAAAAATCAATTATTTTTTCATAGATGTCAAAATAATTGACAAGAGAACAATAGGTAAAATAAGTAGGGGATTAGTAAAAATCAATAATTTTCTTTACGGGTATCAAAATGATTGACAAGAGAACAATAGATTGAACAAATAGGGAAATCAATAATTTTCTGTACAGGTATCACACTGATTTTAAATCAATGGTAGGAAATATGGATAATAAGCTCAAAAACCATATCCATTTCTGCCAAAAAACTTATACAGGACTCGTGCTGATCTTTTTTAATGGTTGAAATGGCATTTCACCATGGAAAACTTATAACTTTGCATTGCTTAGGTTAATTTGTTAACGTCTTTCTCTAACGTCTGGTGCAGCAGGCTGAATGAAATTCGGATTCACTATTCTAAAGTATTATGAACTGTTATATTCGCATATCATTAATTGATCAGAACTAAAATTTAAGTTTAATTTTCTATACATTTTATTATAAAATTGGTAAGAAAACCCGGTACAGAGTGACTAAAAACTTATTTTGGTTAGTTTCGATGACTGGAATGCGTGTTATTTATGCGCAACGATAGCATATTATTATTATTTACTCTTTCTCCCCATGTTAAGAGAGGAGTGAATTTGAAAAGTATAGTTGCTTATCAGTTTTTTAATTTTCCTAGTGCTTCTGAAATTATTGGAGAATGTTTTGGAATAGGAATGTTTGATGAATTTGGAGAAAGAGAAATACATAAGTGTAATGTGGATATAAAAGCGAATATAATATATTATTGTAACAAATGATTTTTTTTTCATTATTCGTATTCGGTAAAATGATATGAAAATATTTTAAATTCAATTTTTAAGTTTTTGGTAGTTTTCATACTACGGAAAGTTAAATTTTAATTTAAATCAAATTATAATTATTATTAACTACGGGAAACAGACAGTGAAAAATACACTCCTGTGCCGGGATCCCGGCACAGGAGTGTATTTTTCACTGTCTGTTTCCCGTAGTTAATAATAATTATAATTTGATTTAAAATGAAAATATTTTATTAATTTAAATTATGTTTCTTTGAGAAGTTATGTGACTGCGGCGGCTTTGTAAAGTCATGTTTATAAATATGTATGTTGTGTATTTAATAAATTATTTATATAATATGCATTATTTAAATATGGTTTATTGAGCTTTTCATTAATAATTACATCTAAGTAAAAAAAAAATTCTAGTGTTTTCATTATCTTGGTACCACCAAATCCTCATTTCAATAAATATAGTATATAAGTGGAGCAATTTGATTTAATATACGAGTAAAATTGAGTTACGTGCGTCTTCTAGGAACGATTTAAACTCTTAATTATATATTTGTCATATTTATATAATTATATTATATTAATATGTAGGAGGAAACATAAAATGAACTGTTCCTTGAACTTAAGTTTCACTTCTAATGCGTGAAAGTCTTACACATATATATATATTTTTTTATACAATTGTAGGATAGAGTTTTCTAAATCCGCTTTTCTTTAAGGTGTATACTATAGTTGATATTACAGCTGGGTTTTACTTCTAACGTAGGCATTTACAAAAAATTATTGTAATGAAATTAAAGGAAAATTTCTTAGCTAATGAAGAAGGACAGATTCCGAAGGAAAAACTTTATTCTCTTGGATCTGGATTTTACAAAATCGATTCCGAGCTTGTTAACACCCTTAAACTCTCTGATTTGATTTAATATTATTAATTGGGATAACGTGGGTGATCCTTAAACAAATTCAATTTAACTTGAATATTATTATTAAATTGATTCCTGGAGCTCTGCTCAAGTGCTTTAAGGAAGGCGCTATTTCCTAGAATCTAATTTGAGTATTAAAATTACATTGATTCCAAGACGCTATAGCTGGCTCAGGTACTTGAAGAGAGGCGGTATTTCTTACATTCTAACTGAATTGTTATTATAGTGAAATTGTTAATTTAAATATTAACAAAATTATTTTTTGTTATTTTGTTAATATTTAAATTTTAATGTTTACTGTTACACTTTTGTAATCCTAAATAGAGACTTCGCCTATTAGCGATAATTTATGTGTGACTTAATGTTACCATTCGCTTACTCTGGTTATTCGCAAATAGCCATATTGAAATAAAAGCTATATTTTCACTTTTAGGTTTAATAAGATGTAATCGGAGAATTGGTTTGGTATAAACTTGAAGCTGAAAAATATTTGATAAAATCAAAGGGAAGGATAATTTAATTTAATGTTGTGAGTAATCAACTGTTTAACAATCCTCAAATGTATTCTTGGAAGAAAGAAAAAATAGTTTATAAAATATCTTAGTTTTGTCTTTTAGTGCTTATAGTCTTCGTCTGGATACTTTTAATATTTGATGTAGTGTTGTGGCTGTTTAATTTGCGTTGCGTGAATCAAACATGCCTTGTACATTTACTAAAAAGGAACCAGAAATGAACCCTAAACGGTCAAAGAAAGGAATAAGAAATAAAAAGTATTAATATTTTTATAACCTTTCATATAAATCAAATCAGAGATAAGACAGTGCTGAAAGTTTCTCCACTTCATGGAAACAAATTAAATCATGCCTACGTTTTTGGGCATTTATCGAGTGTAGCTACAAAACGTTTAGCCAACCCTTAAACCTTCCCCTTTCCTCAAACTCATTACCCAAGCCTTACCTCCTTGGTAAGCTCGTATTGGCGAAATATAGTACTAAAAAGTGAAATCGAGCTACCTTCTAACTTCCAGGTGCTATAATTTAATAGTTCAGCGCTAATAGTTCTATAAGAAATATAGTACTAAAAAGTGAAAACCAAACGATCTCCTATTATATCCTAAATTCCTAGGACTGTATTTATAAGCGTCACATGTTTCATGTCGGAAATTTCTACTTTTTCCCAGCCCAAAAGCATATTCATGTTAAAATTAAAACTAAGAGAGATTATATAGACATTTATTAGACAGCTTCACTAATCTTTCTATACATGTCAGCTATATCATACGTAATTTTACTTTATATGCGTTTAAGTATTATATTCACACCAAATATTGAAATCATTTTCAAACTAAAGGTGTTATTCTATTCAGTAATCTACACATCGCCCTCTTTTTCCATGCCTTTAATGACTTACTGACTTGATTTAATGATTTTAATGACACTTCTACCGCAGTTAAAGGATTGACTTAAAATAATTATTGTCCTGCGTTTTTTATTTCTTAGTTGTTGCATTTTCGTACTCACATTTATTTATTATAGAACATTTTTTCAATATTTACAATAAAAATATTTACAACCGGCAGGAAGACTGGTAAAAATGGTTTTTTTATAACCGGTGGTTATAAAAAAAAAAAATAATAATTTAAACCCCATTAAGTATTGTGATTTTCTCAGAAACTAATTTTCCTCGGAAATAGGCTTACTTATATTTTTGAATTCAAATTTAATTGGAATAAAAAAAATATTTTACTACGTTTTTATTAGCTTGCTTTCTTGTTTGTTTGTTTGTCCGGTACAAATCTGGCTATCGATTTCTAACTAACTTCCCGAATAGCTAGACTTGAAACTTTTAGCATAGCTCAGATCACGATGACAATGCATTATTTTAATACTTTTAGCCATCTTTAAGCAGAATTTAATTGGTTTTCAGCAAATTTAGCTGTATGGAACGTTAGTTCGGAAAAAATCCGCAAGTTATTATATTTGTTTTGCTATGTTCCATTTTTACGCAATCTTCATTTTGACGGGTTTCAAATTCGCGATTATTATAAATAAGAGATAAACATTGAATGACAGTAAAACAGGAAATATATCGATTATTTTATGTATCGATTATATTATTTATATTATTTCAAATATTTCGATGCCACGGTTTAGATTTGGTGTTGGGGAGATCCGTTGTACAAAGATTTGTCCTTTTATAGGTTTAAGGTCAGCTCTCTAGATAATTGTCATTTATGTGAAGTAAATAAATTCGGAACTATATTTATTACACTAACATTATATATTATATAACAATTATGTTATCAACATTACATACGATTCAACAAAAAATTTTAAAACGTAGTATATAAAAATTATTTTTATCTTGATATTGTTTTATATTCAAAAACGTCAAAACCAATTTGAGAAATATTTTATTTTACGATGTTTCATAGTTCTTAGGAGGCAGCTCCACTAAATTTAGATTTAGAATTCATTACTCGTTTTCTCCTTGTGGATTAATTTTTCTAACTATGACAATTAAAAATTATGGCAAATCAATTCATTATTTTAGGCTCCACGCATCTGTTCTGACGACAGACATTAAAACAAATTCTTTTTAAACTTAAAACGTGTAAATCTCTAAATCATCCAAATACTTTCATTTTAAACGTATGTACTACATAATATGTAGTACATACTATATTATATGTTGTTATATACATACTGTATTATATTATATGTAAATAAAAACAGAAAAACATCTAAAAAAAAATATCTTGCCGATAGAAAGTATTAAAAAATAATACATACTAAGTTTTCATTTAGTGTTAGTTCTTAGGCACTTGAAATTACCTTATAATGTCTTAATACTGTTTTATTAAAAAATAATTTTATTCTATTCCTATAAGATGGCCTCCATAGGCACTTCTTCATCTAATAACAAACAAATGGTTTCTTGACATCCTATTTATCAGTTGAAAATGAGTTTTATGGATTTTTATTATTATTTTGGTACACAGATATTTTTTTTATGCACACGGTCGTGTGCGTTCACGTGAGTGTATAATTGCAACGTTAAGCAGGATTAGAAAGTTGTTTGTGTTAAATTAATGAGATGGTTTTGAAGAGAAGTGGGCGGTCTTTGTATTTCACAGTGTATAGAGACACTCTTCACGTATTACCTTTGCAAAAACCGAGCATCAACAAAATGCACTCAGAATATAGAACAAGTCTACCTGCAAAATGAATATTGCAGTTTACAGTTTATTCTAAACATACTTCTCTATCATCTGATTTAATATCATTACATCTTCTACTCAAGGTCTGATATTATACAATACAACAATTGTTGTTAAATTAAATATACAAAATATATTTGGTGTCTCAAATTGATATATACGATTTCATCTTTTTGAAATTTGAGGAGGGAACTTTATAAATTGTCAATAACATTGTGCAAACAGCATAAAACTCTTTAAGTTTGTAACGTTTCACTTATAAAACAAAATCTTTTAGGTTGTAACTAATATGCTATACACAAACTTTTACAGATTATAACTCTTTACAATTAGGTTAGAAACAAACACTTTTAGGGTATAACACTCTACTGTTAGGTTACATCAGGCTAGGATTTAACTATATGCTAAAATGGCTGAAACCTAGAGCCTCAAAATCCTGGACCCCTCCAGCCGAAATTTAATTTTTTTTTCCAGCCGAATTTTATTTATTGGTGTTTTACGGATTAAATAATGAAAATGAAAGCAATGCGGGGACTAAAAAAGATAAATATTCAGGGGTCTGATTTTGACGGGACACAAGATAAGAGAGATGGGGGATGCCTGGACTCCAAGTAACCTCCCCACCAGTTTGTTCGTAACCATCAAACAAGCTCTCTACTCTCTATAATAAGTTATAAAAAAAAACTTTTTTAGGTTATGATTATTTATTATCTGTTTATAATAGGTTATAAACAAACTATTTTTGCTTCAGAAGTAAGGCTACTTTTAGTTATAATTATCAACTAATAGGTTATAAAAACTCCTATAAAGGCTATAATTTAACTAAGTAGTTGTTTAGTTCATAAGTCCCAAAGGATCAATTGTAAGTTTTATAATTGATTGAACTTTGAGATTGATCAATGTATTAAAGTTAATTTAGAACATTTTCAACATTTAAATTATTGATATTTTTTTAACATGTGATTTAAATCGGTAAGTTGTCGGTTATTCCTGTTGAAAGTGAGAGTTGGATTTGATTGACGTCTTATAAATATTAATAATTTAGAGGGAGGGGGAAAGAATTCTTTGATAATGTAAAAACGGATTTTCACATCCAGTGATTGGATGGGGAGATGTAAACGGAAATCACACGTCAGTACAAGCACATATCATACCAAAAACATGCCAATACTTTTTTTTTATAAAAAAAGAATTTTTGAAGGATTATAATCTACTTTTACCAAAGCTATAGGTAAACTCGCTTACGCGAAGTATGGACTCAGGTTTGTTTTAGATAGTGTCATTTTGTGTTGAGAGTAACCACAAGACATAAAATAGTATATTATGTTACTAGGCTGTGAAGTGAGTTTTTTCTTTACCGCGGCAACTACATTTACTGTCGAGCGAAGCGAGACAGTAAATATTGCCCAGGTAAAGCTTGGGTGAATAACGTTGTCCAACAAACTCGTACTGGGCATTGGTAAAATGAACATGTCTACCGAATTTCATTAAAATCGGTCTACTCTTACTCAAGTTATCGTCAGATGTTTCAGGGGACGCGGACGCGGACACACTGACTGACAGACAGATGTCTGAAGTGGATTTCTGTCTTGGAATTTTTAAAATCGGAGACATCAAATTTTTTCGTTCTCAAAAGTGAACACAATGCTTCCTCTACCTTGGTAAACTCGGAAGCAAAAAAAAAAAAAAAAAAAACATAGGAACTATAGCAATCTAAAGAAGTACCAATCTGGCTTCATTACTGTTAAATACAGGACGGGATATGACCATCATTGTGAAACATATTTAACCTTCCTAGGATTCGGACTATCAACCAGATACATCAATAATGCCCCTGGATGTAGACAGGAGTTTTTACAAGAACACAAACCACTCGGCTAGTCCGATCCCCCCAACATGTAATATTAATAAAAATACCTTTATCGGATGAACAGAACATAATATTCAAATATTTTTAAAGTTATTAATTATAAAATAATAACTTATCTCTGAAAACATCAAATTAAGGGTTCATATTGAAACAAACAAATGATTAGAATTGTTTGAACATTAAAAAAAAAAATATATATATATATAATATATATACATATATATATATATATATATATATATATATATATATATATATATATATATATATATATATATATATATATATATATATATATTAATCTGAGATTAAATAAAGGAAAAGAAATGAGGATTTTAAATATTTGTCCTTCTAAATGGATTTTGTCTACTTCATTCTTTATTTTTCTCTTAAGCAAACTTTCTTTGACTTCAAGCATTAGATATAAATTTATATTTTAACGTAATGAAAAAGAGAAGAGTGTACTGAAGAAGAAAAGTAAACGAATGAAATTTCATTCAATTTTATTTGATTATTATATATATATATATATATATTTTTTTTTTTTTTTTCATAAAATAAAATTCGATTGAATAACACCGATTTCTAAATCTATTTTGGTAAAATAAGAAAAAGGGTATGACTATTTTTAGCTGTTTTCAATAATGCCAAACTGGATAATCCTATTTCATAAAATCTTGAGTTAATCTAAGAATTTGAGCCGATTTTTATTTTAATGATAAAAAAAAGAACACATTTTCTCTTGAAGGAAAAGAAGAATGAGAAAATGTTTTTCTTCTTGTTTATTTATTGTAAAACTTTACTTAAATATTGTATTATCAATATTTAATACTAAATATAGTGTGATATTAATATAATGTGAATTCCGAGAAGCTTAAGACAAGGAAAGATAGGAAATAAAACTTCAAAGATAATTGGATGAATTTATTTTTTATAAACCGAATTAAGTAATGCTAAATACAGATCGGGTTCCACTAGTTTAGCTTATCGTCATTGGTGAAATGATCATTTTTATATTTTTAAACCATTATATATGCAATTATTCTATAAGGAGGAAAGACAAGGTATGATAAGGTAGCATTGCTTTGAGGATTTTCTATTGAACGGTGAATGGTGATGTTAAAAGGTAATTATAGGTAAATGCAAGCGGGGTGCATTACTTCTTTGTATGTGTAAGATTAAGATAAACATAAAATCTAAAGTTAAGTACAATTTTAGGATTAGTTACACTAGTGCACCACAGCAATACACACATGCTAGCCTACTTCTGTGAGTACATTATACAGAACGCTATTAAATGCTTAAACAATTTGATCTTAAAATATTAAGTTTCTTATTGTTAGTTTTGAGAAATATTGTATATCTTCGTAACTAGTCTATTGTTTTTGAGGTTTAATCTAAGGTGATTTCTTTAGGAAAAAATAATTTACACTAGTCTTTCTACTGTAATTAATTTTATTGTACAAAGCCGGCATTCACCCATCACTGCTCATCTTTAGCGACATCTTTTCACATTTTTACCGCCTCGTTGAAATATGAAAGAGAGTGTCAGATCTTACACTGATATAGCTGTCAGACTACAACAGGCAGTTGAACTCACTCTAGAACAGTGTAATCAATTATTCGAATACAGACGAGCAGTGGAGTCATTTGATCTAAAATTAAGAGATATCCCTCCACTAAAAAGTAACTTTATTCGTATGAAACCGCTTTTCACTAATCTTCAATGTCGATGCCGACGAGTTGAAATAGTTTCGTCTTCCAGGACAGCAAACTTATCGAAATATTGATGTTCTAGAGCTTGTCCTACTGTTATTCTTTCTTCTGGATCCCATACGAGCATTTCTTCTAACAATGATATTGCTGAAGTATCGAAACGCGAAAACACTGTCCAGAAACCCTTTCTCTTTACAACGGGCAATTGCTTAAGGTAACTTTTACAATTCTTTTCACCGTACATCCTCCGAAATAGTTCTAGTGAAGGCGTTCCAAGCAACTCAGTAACAAATTGAAGATGATGGATGAATCCTTTGCCGGGGAAAATAACTACTTGAGTTAAAAGTTCAACCATGATACATCCGACACTCCAAACATCGGCGCTTTCCTTCGAATTTTCACAACAAAGAAGAATTTCCGGTGCTCTGTACCAATTAAACCTGTCGAAATCTATTAATCCTCTTTCTACAGCCTTAGCCAAACCCGTACTCAAAATTTTCAAATCAAATTTCTCATTGATACCAATATTAGATGTTCCCAATGTACCGAAAATAAATCCAGCTGAATGCACGTACCTTAATCCTTTTAAAAGTTGATAAACTATGTACTTCACACGGTTATTTGATATTTGTCTTGCCTGAGAACCGTCAAGTAAATGAGATATAGAAATCGTATAATTATCTACTAGATAAATATGATCGGGATTACCAGGAGGAGAAAACATATCTATAAGTTCTATAACATTTTCATGCTTCATATATTTAAGTATTTTTAATTTTAAGTACGTTACATTAGCAGTGGTGACGCTCTGAAACGGTCTCCATAATATGTTTATAGTTACCTTATTGTTTGTTAGCGTATCAAGAGCCGAACAACTCATTTCACCCACAAGTCTTAAACGTTGATACCTCTCTGGCACTTCCCATACGGTATTAAACAATATTATTGAGTAAAACACTCTACTAGAGCTCATTATAATTAAAGCACTAAAATGTCGCTCGATAATTATTAAACAAGTGAAACTTTATTGTATAAAAAAACCTAAACTTTGTTTTTCAATTTGAACACGAAATGTGAAAAGCTATTGTTTCTGATTTGATACCTATTTTTAATCACAAATATCTCTATTTAACGTCATTCATTTATATAATTTATTTTCGTTTTAAATACACATTTATTTTTGTCATGAAAATAGTAGAATAAACTAAATTGACAATTAAAAATTAAAAATTATCATAACGAATTCAGTATCTTATAAATGTAAAATTAAAGTGAGCACAATATGAAGAAAATTCCGATCATGACTAATAGAGCCGTTTCTCACTTGTAAACTGCATACACGAAAAAAAAAAAAAAATACCTTTTGGTAAATTACAACGAATTGTTAATAATCTTAGAGATATTAATATCATTGATAAGTGTAATATGAAATGATTAATTTTATATCAGGTTATCAAAAAAATTTCGTGAGATATGTAATACATACTTTTCAAGTATGTACTTCAGCGGTGTGATTCACTCAGGCACATTCCCTTAGACTACATACATTGGAAAAATAAGGTCAACCAATTTGTGCGGCACATAGCTTCCTCACGACCTTCAAAATATAGATGTCACAAAAAACCTTAGGTTGTTAGTAGATAAACAAAATTCCATAAACATATAATGCGATGATGTTGATTGAAACGGTTTCAATTTTCAGCGGAGTTACATTTTCATTTATTCAATATTCAAATTACTGTACTCATTTTAACAAAATTAGATAAGTAGTTTTAAAAATAAAATTGGTAAAATAGTTATGCAGATATCTCAAGAAAGATATTTTACTAATCGGACAATTACATATTTGATTTAGAATAATTATCTGCTCTAACATATTATGTTAAAGAGGTACAATTGTTTTTATGCATGTTTGTCGATAGGAGGTACAGTAGAACCTAGATTAACCGTCAAGTACGTGGTACCGGAGCCTTGACGGATTTATCGACATGACAGTCTGACGGTTAAGCGGGAAAAGGGAAAATTCTAGGGCTAAAAGGGACACGTTAGTTTTATTTTTCGACTAGAGGCACAAACAATTCGTCAAACCAAGAGTTAAAAATATCTTGGCTCATCTAGAAGCAGTTTCCTATTTCGTATACTTTAATTATTTTGTGCTTTTTTTCATTGTCAATTTTATTTAATTTTCCCCCGTTTTTTAACTCAAAAGCGTTGAAATGGTTTTGATTTTTTCATAAATAAAAGTATCAATTTAACACGTCAAGAGCGTAGAGGGTTAAAATTAATCTGGGGATATCTGCGGGCTACTTTCGACAAATCATTCAAAATTCATTTTAATCAGATCAGTACATTTGAAAGAAACAAATATGCACAGAAAGGTGAGACTTATGTGAAACCAACAATGGGCTAATTATGACATACGATCCAAATTTCATTAAAATCTGACGAGTAGTTTTTAAGATATGTTGGTTCGCAAAAATGGAGTGACAGAAAGGCCGATAGGCAGGTCAACAATCACGGGACCAAAAATGGTCCCTGATGTCTGAAACGGATTTCTGCCTTTGAATTTTGCTTCCGAGCTTACCGAAGGTAACGGAAGTTATGTGATCGTTTCGAAGAACAAAAATATTTTAGGTCTCCGATTTCAAAAATCCCAAGACAGAAATCCGTTTTAGATACAAGGGAAGTTTTGGGGGATTTTTGGTTCCGTGTCTGTCTGTCGGTCTGTCGTTCGATTTTTGCAAACCAACATATCTTAAAAACTACGCGTCCGATTTTAATGAAATTTGGACGGTAGATCATGATTAGCCCATTGTTGGTCCTATATAAGTTTTAACCTTCTGCGCTTATTTGTTTCTCTTTAACATGCGCACAAACGTACATCTATTTTCACCTATAGCTTCAATAGTACTTATCTGATTTGTATGAAATTTTTACAGTTTATCGAAAGTAGCCCGCAGATATATTAAGATTAATTTGAACCGTCTGCGCTCTTTAACTTTTGCTAAATTGATACTTTAATTCATGTAAAAAATTAAAACAATTTTGACAGATTAAAAAAAGGGGAAACAATTAAACAAATTAGACAATAATGGCTTGCAAAGAAAGCATAAAACAATACAGTACGTGGATTGGATGCGAGGAAGCTATGTGCCACACCAATTGGCAGTCTATTTTTTAATTGGAGATATAAATAATTTTCGTTCTCTAAAACTATCACATAGCTTCCGTTACCATCGGTAAGCTTGGAAGCAAAAAAATAAATAAATAAATAAATAAAAATAAATAACCCAATAGCTTGCTCTCTAGTACCTTCTAGCTGTTAAAACTTAAATTACCTTTCTATTTAATAATTGTAAAAAGTAATAATGAATAAATATAGGTATATTTCTACATTATTATTAAATATCTAAATGAATTTTCTTATATAATCTAAATAAGGGAACCATCGGTAATTAAAAATACTTGAGTGAGGGCCCAGCTGTTCACTTAAAAATGCTTGGCAAATTTGTTTACAATCTTAAAGCGTACTGCGATAATTTTACATTTTGGATGTTGTTTTGTTATTCTTTCTTCTCCTTTCTCTTTATTAATTATTTGTTGTTTCTTTCTTAAGGCTATACTTGTATTTGATTTATTATTTTTAAACCGTTACTGTAAAGATTGTTTTTCATGGAAAAAGGTTTTAAATGCTTTATTTATTTATTTATTTATTTTAAAAAGAAACCCTGAATAAGCTATCCGAGAATCCATCTTTAAATTAACATATTACAAACACAACATTAACACTTTCAGCTCCGCTGGTGCAACAAGGGTTGCTTCCCGGGCGCCAAATTTTTTTTTTGAAATTTCACTTTAATTTACCACCTATGTTGCAGGAAAATTGTGGAAAAAAATTAAAAACTTTATTTTTCCCATTTAAAATTGGGTCAAATTTTATGACGCAGACGTCTGCGTCATTTGCGCATCACAATGAAACTCTAGGCAGGCGCAGCTTTGACGCATACGTATGCGTCATGACATGTTGTATTATCTTGGTGCGTAGGCTTCCGCGGTCGTGTTCACAATGGAGTTCCAGGACTTCCGGTGGTGACCGCGTCATAAGGGATGCTATATCCGACGTTTCGCCTCTTATACTAGAGGCATCTTCAGGGTAGAGCTTGTAGTACTAATGAAAAAGAACGTGAACTGTGAAGAAACTCAGTTTCCACTATAACGCGGTCACCACCGTAAGACCTAGAACTCCATGTTGTATTATATTGTTGCAGTATTTTTATTCATTTATATTTATGATAAACCTACTTCTTCAAGCTCAAGAATTCAGGTATATGACAAACGCCTAATCTGGTCCACCGTTAAAAATATTCTTCACAACTTTGACTACTTAAAAAATTAAACATTTATTTATTTATTTGTAAAAGTCCGTTAGGAGTGAAAGGAAAAACCTAACATTATTATGATGCAATAATTATAACATTATTGTAAAAAGAGCTAAGTGTTTCATATAGCTACCTGACATTGAACCCAATAACGTAGGGAGTGAGGATTACTCCTTGGAGGTCATTGCCAGGTATATGCACAATACTGTACTTGGATTAACATCCAGGGATTATTATTATTGTTTTCACACACAAATAACTTTATCTTACCAAGCCAAAAACATTTCAGCCTGTAACCCTTACTCACAAAACTTGGCCCAATGAAAAATATCAGAGATATTATTTTAGGAAAATAGAGTAATAAAAATAAGAATTACGGCAAAAAACATGTTTATTTGTTTACGAAATCAACTTGTAACAATGGTAATATAATCATCTAAGATTTAAAATTACTGACAAAATATGAAGAATATACGCGTCTGTACAATAATACTATAGCTTATATATACAATAAAATAAAAAATAAAAATTGGTGATAACTTTATCTCTCTCTCTAAGCGATCTCTTGGGTCGAGAAGTAGAGGGGATATCGTCAGACATCTGCAAGACAAAGATTCTAATATATAACGTTAACAATAAAATGCATAAATGTAAAAATATTCAAAATAAATGATAAATGATAAATACATAGTTTTATTATAAGTATATGTATTATATATTACAATATATCATAGTATATAAAATAGAAATAAATAATAGAAAACATAAAGAAGTAAATATGTTTGACTTATTGATGAGAAAATTAAATAAAAACAAGTTCTTTTTACCGTTACGAGTTATATAGATGACCTGCCTCATATATATAGGTATATATATATATATATATATTTATTATTAAAAAAAAAAAAAAAAAAAAAAAAAATCAATTATACAAATTATGTTTTCATATTCTCGTAATAGATGCATATTTAATCACTAAAAGGATATAAAATAAATGTTAATGTAATTTTTTATATATAACAAATCATATAAATATATAACTGTTACATACCTTTAAAAAAAAAAAATTGAAGTAGTAAAAAAGCGAAAAAGTCCTCGGCTCGTGTTACCAGGGTCAAGGTTGAACTGTTACGGTGGCGCAGACACGGTTTCCGAGGGTCTTTATACCTCGCAGGCCCTTCGAAGCCCCCTTGTGTTTGAATAGAGCCATGACGCAACACCTGCGTCATGCTGCGCGCGGGTATACACTCGTCATGACGCAGACGTCTGCGTCATCGGAGCTGAACGTGTTAAAAAACCTTTTACTTACTTTTATTTCATTCATAATTTTCAGTATTATTTCTAAAATGAATCTGTTTTTTGTTTTTGTTGGATTTTTTTTCCTCTCATAGAGACGGGAAAATATTCTTCTTAACTTAAATTTGAAACTTGATATACATTTGTTGTGTTAATTAGAACATGTAATTATAATCATGAAGCCGGTTTAATGAGACCACACGCCACACGTAACCTATACTTACTTAATTTTTTACATCACTCTAGTGTGTAAGGGAGAGTAGATAAATCTCTACCAGATTATAATCCAAAATTTTATACACACTTAACTGCCGCATATATAATGTAGGACAGTAAAACCCCACAATTACTCGAATATCTGATTATCAGGATCACCTATGTAGTTAATAAAAATAATTATGATTATAATTATTCAGTTTTACACATTTCAGTTTTTTTTTTTTGCTTAGGCCGGTTTTGAGTAGGTAAATTAATCTAATGTTAATACATTACATAATGTTATAAATACAAATAGACTGCCAATTAGTGTGGCACATAGCTTCCTCGCATCCTATCATGTACTTTATTGATATATTAACATTAACATTATTGTTATATTGTTTATTGTGAAAAAACTATTAATAGTTTTAGCGATCTTTAACACTTCATAGCGTTGTCGCTGTTCGTTTAACCAAAACTTTGAATTTGTAAAAAATGTTAGTCTCATTGAATAGATGAAGTTTGATTTTTTCCCAACCTAAAATTCCAATTTTAAATTTGAAGTTCACGTTTACGCGAGTGTTGTGCGTGAACGCTTGGACAGATAACGTTGTCCAACAAACTCGTCCTGGGCATTGGTAAAATGGACATGTCTACCAAATTTTATCAAAATCAGTTGACATTTACTCAAGTTATCGTAACACGTTTCAGGATTCGCGGACACACAGACCGACAGACAGGCAGACAGACAAGAGACTGAAAATGTTCCCTGATGTCTGAAACGGATTTCTGTCTTGGAATTTTTAAAATCTGAGACATAAAAGTTTTTCGTTCTCAAAAGTGAACACAATGCTTTTGTACCTTCGGTAAGCTCGGAAGCAATACACGGTGTATATGTATTTATGATTTGGAAATAAATGGATTTATCTCTAATATTTTGTACATTGTACTACAAATTCTGATATTTCCATGGAATAGTTTTACTTTGTCATATACATAGTGGTGGATTTCCCCTTAACATTAAAAGAGACAACCTTCCCTGGTAACTCTGGTTGAAATGGCGGAAAGAAGGGGGGAGGGGGATTTTGGACTGAACAATAGAACGAAGTGAATTTAATATGGAATGTTTTATCATGGCTTAAGGCGGCAGAGAAGGCAAAATATTAGTTTGTCTGTTTTTGGAGTTACCTGTAACTGCCAGTCCTGTTCGGCGTGAAAGATGCCAAGCTTTGGTAGAGGTGCGACGAAATTACAGTAAAGTGAAATATATAATTAAAATATTTAATTAAAATAAAACCTCTTGATAGCTGGTAAACAGAAAGGCGTGGTAAAAATTAAGTGCTCTATTACACACACTCAGACGTACAAAGACCAATTTAGCGCCGATCAAAAGAGGCCAGCCTATCCCTAGGGAACGAGAAAGTAGGTCTGCCTAGTTCACATTCTAGGCGGTGGGCTTCGTTTTATAATGCAGAAACTAGGCTATGAAGCCCTAGAATGTCCAACCTTCCACACTTCGCTAAATGATAAATATTATTAAAAATCCACGTAGTAAATTTATAAGAAATGTTGTCGAACATCTTATGATGGAGAAACATTATTTAAAATTTTGAAGTATTTACATATTTGTTGGTCCTTTAAGTCCAAAAAATTGGTCCAACAAACTCAAACAAACTTACTCTAATACATAATGATGCAACATTTTAATTCAGTAATATCAAATTTAATTGAATTATTATTAAACATATTTCTTAAAAAATTAAATGCTCAATCAAAATTTCAAAATTGAATTTTAAGTCATCGCAATACTTCCTCTCTATATATGACGAGATGTTTTATGGCATTTTATTGGGCAGAAGGGCGAAACAAATTGTTAGAAGGTAGGTTAAAACAGGTGTTTTTACAACTCCCAGGACGGGTTTAGAAAACCAAAGCTTTGGGCATCCTTTTCAATCTGCACTCTAAGTAATGAGTTTGCTTTTTAAACCTTAAACATCTTTAAATATTTCCACAAGATTAATGACTTGTAACCAACCACAGCTTACTTGTTGAAAACTCGTGTCAAATATATTTTGGTTTCGAAGATTATTTCATACAAAGCTTGAACTTCATTAACATAATATTATATATTTATTGTATATTGTATTATTATTATTTATATACAAGTAGGTACATACATAAACAAATTCCTTCGGCGGAGTATATATCGAAAGGGATTTTTTTTAAAGTTATTTAACACAAAAAGGGAAAAAATCTCACTTGCAGCGTGAAAGATGTTCTTCATTTTTATAATCATTACTTGAAGTTTATTTTTAATATTGTTTAAAGTGTTCTTTCTAATTATCGAGTCATTGGGGGGACATAAATAGTGATATTTTTAAAGTAAATACTGTCATTTAATACGACTATTAATATTCCATTTATATACGAATCGAACTACATGTCGTTTCCCCGGAAAGAAATGTAGACCTGAGAATATAGCTATGACGCAAAGGGTGAGAGGTCAGGTTTGATTCTATATAATATCAAAACAATTATAAATGGAAAACACTGGGTGAAGTAATTATGTATATGTGATTCGTATCAAATAGATTGTTTTCGCAATTTTAAAATCACAGGATATTTGTGAGAGCTCACCCCCCCCCCCCCCCCCCCTCTAAATTAATTTTCAATAATGGTCTAGGTAAAAGAAAAGAACTCAATGGAGCCAAATTTTCACTTTTAATGTTTAAAAAATATAAAATATTAGTAGATAGTCGCATTAGGAATAAACTTAGTACAAATATCAAATAAAACGTGAAGATAAATCCAAAGTGGTGGTCTTTAAATTGGCTATAGAAACTAGTGTTTTTCTGTTACTAAATTATTATTTTTTTTTCAATAATTTCACTGGCAAATCTGGGCACTAGCTAGATTTTTTTTTAAAGATATTTAACCAATTTACTATATAATATACAGTGCATACTTTAATTTTCAATAAAAGTGAAGAACTTTTAATAATAAACAAAAGGTTTATGCCGCAGGCTTTGGGTATTAGCGTAGATGAGCTATATATAGGAGAAAATATTCACAGAAACTACAAGTATCAAATTCAAATTTTAAGTTTTTGGTAGTTTTCATACTACGGAAAGTTTAAATTTTAATTAAAATCAAATTATAATTATTATTAACTACGGGAAACAGACAGAGAAAAATACGCTCCAGAGCCGGGATTTGAACCAAGGGTCTCCTGTATTTCCAGTACAGAATCTCTTACCAACTAAGCTACGCAGGAGCATGATTTTTCACTGCCTTAATCGATAACTAGTCCCGAATCCAAGCTTTCAATATTCATACACATTTAGAAAGTCAATATTTATGACATTAGAACGAAACCGAGAATTAACGCTTATAATTATAAAGTACTCAATTAGTACCTGTACCTTGTACAATCAATTTGAAATTCAATTTTTAAGTTTTTGGTAGTTTTCATACTACGGAAAGTTTAAATTTTAATTTAAATCAAATTATTAACTACGGAAAACAGATAGAGAAAAATACACTCCAGCGGTAACATCTTGCATAAACGATTATTTGGCATTTGATCTTCAATTTCAGGCAACATTGTGGTTAAAACATCTTTAATGTTTGTTATAACACTAAGAAACTCCTCCCACTTATCTACAAAGAACCCCCCTCCGCCCTCCACCATTATGATCAATTATTCTATCAAAACTGTAATACCAGACAACGACTTTTTTTAAGACCCTTATTCAAACCGTCATTACTTGGCTTTCACCCAATAGTTTGCTAATATATAAATATGAAATTTGGAGTAGAAGAATGTAGTTTTCAGACCCCGATAACCCCATATCTATATCAATTACAGAAGCTAAGCTATAAGTGTTCAAAAAAGTGCGTTTTTTTGCCTACCCAGTAGAATGTTCGTTAAAGCATTTTCTAAATTTAATTTACAAATAGTTGTAACAGACGCGGAGAAACTTACTTTGACATTTTAAATAGTTATATATTAAAAAGATCTGAATAAAATGTATTCATTTTTAACAAGGAATTATTATAAAATAAAAATAAAAATAATAGTCCAGGAGATAGCGTGCAAAAAAGTGTCTGACTAAAATCAAGCTAGAATTTTGTATACAAGTCAATCTTTTAGCACCTTTTAAGAATATGTGGTCGGCTAAGTTCGTCTGCGGGACATAGCTTGGCAATAGGCGTTTGAAAAAAACAAACCGGTGGAGAGCGGCCATGTCTCACCAATTATGGTGGACAATGTGATTTTCATGATCCTGAGTACAGAATTAGTTAGTAGACCAAAAATCAAGACGATGTTATTTTCACACTTGATAGGTTAGTTATTCAAATATTACTAAAAATCAACGTGGTCACCTGTCAACGAACAAACTAACATCAACTTGATTTTCGGTCTACTAACTAATTCTGTACTCAGGATCATGAAAATCACATTGTCGACCATAATCGGTGAGACATGGCCGCTCTCCACCGGTTTGTTTTTTTCAAACGCCTATTGCCAAGCTATGTCCCGCAGACGAACTTAGCCGACCACATATTCTTAAAAGGCGCTAAAAGATTGACTTGTATACAAAATTCTAGCTTGAACTCAGACACTTCTTTGCACGCTATCTCCTGGACTATAAGGGTTACTATTTGAAAAAAAATAAAATAAATAAATAAAATAATAATAATAATTGACCCACGTTTGACTTTGAAGGAAAATTTCAAGGTCATGATCAAACTCATATTCGATTCCACTACTTCAAAACTGGCAACTTTTGATTTTAATTAACATCATTCACTAAAACTGGATCTATCCAATTTTTTCAAACATGAGTAGAGTGGAGCATTATGGTCATTCTTTTCCCTTCCTATATAAAAATTATTTTTATTGATAAGATTCTTTAAGGTTGCCTTAAATTTAAATTTGCCATAAAAAATTAAGGTGTTAATATTATGATTTTTCAGTTTTGAAAATATAATGCATCTCTTAAAAAAAAACCCTTTGATTCTATATTTATAAAAGTGTTAAACATTTTTTTTAAGAGCAAATCTAATCCGTAAATCAGTGGACCAATCTTTCACTGGGAAAATTAAACTTGTTTATCAGCAATCAGGTTACTGATCGGCACTTGGTTTTTCTTTTTATTAAGTCACCCCTCGAGTTTTTATTATCAGTAATTCCTTCGTTCGGGGCATAATTTTTCAATTCCCATAGGGAGGGGAGGGTACTCTATCAGAGAGAACCAGGGCCAGTTTATTATGGCTTTTCATTTACATTTTCCATTGAACCAAACACTTTATAATTTCCAGAATTATTTAAACATATGTATGCTTCTATGCCATCGAGTTTACTGTTTAAATTGAGGTAAAAAAATATAATCAGAAAATAATACTTTTTTTCATTCGCTTCTTTAATTGAGGTAAAATGGTTGAAATACCTCTATAATTTAAATTTAAATTATAATCAATATTTGTCATGAATTGCGTATTGATGGGTATTGCAGGTGTGAATAAGATACGACTTACAACATATTACTTCAGAAACGATGGGATTTTGTAACTGATCTAATGTTTTGGTTGTTATATTATAGGAAATAAACAGACGATGACCTTATTTAGGACCGAAACGTTTCTGAAGTAATATGTTGTGAATCGTATGTTATTCAAACATATAACACCCATCATTACGAAACTCATCGTACATTTCAAGGTGTTCAAAACAATGTTATCTTTTCATCAATATTTGTTAAATTATATTAAAGTGTAGTTTTAAATATTAAATTGAAACATAAATATATATTGTTTCTTTTCAATATTGTTAATTCAAATCCATCACATTTATTCGTTTGTTCATATTGTTTATTATAAGTATATATTTTGATTCATCAAAAGAAAATAAGGTCTTCCCATAAAACTAACTTTAAAAAAACCTAACTTCTAATCAAGAAAATAGCAATAGTACAGCGACGATCAGTCAAAAGTAGAAATAAAATTTGTAACTGGTTAACTATATTAATATGAATGTTTGTAAAAAAGACGGGCAGACCGATAAACTGACAGAAATACATACCAACAAATAGACACGAGACCCAACATTTTCGTTGATGTCTGAAACGCCTTTTGGTTGAGAAAATTCAATTTGGAAGCAGATCTTCAAAGAAAATCCTATGGTTAAGATTTAGTCTCTTTTTCTTACCACCATAGTTTAAGTATGGGCCATGTGGTTAATGTTGCTTACTATATACTTTTTTTCTTTGATTTTATATTTATTTTTTATTTGCTTCCAAGAATGTCAAAAGTAATGGAAGTTAGGTAATAGTTCTGAAGAACCAAACTTTTTTGTAGGATGGTATATTGAAACTGGTTTATTAGGCAATTATTAGTGCCTAAGACCATCCAAGAATTTCGAAAATACATTTTTAAATTATCAGATTTGTCGACGACGTTTTTGCATTTGGACCAGTTCGACAGCACAACTTTATAATATCCTGGATTATTTTAACGTATGCTTCCGAGTTTACTGTTGCAATCGAGGTTAAAATTCAGTTGAACTATCATGACTTTACAGTTATCAGAACAGCCATCACTTTAAGGTACGAGATTTACCGTGAACCACAACGAACACCTTAATTCGCCGTAATTGTTCACTCTAATCACTCTTGGGTGCATTAGCAATACATTAGTATTAGCTATTTAGTAATAGTAATTAGCGATGCATTAGCTCTATGGTTCATTGGTCTCCGACATTGTAACTAGACTCTGTAGCTTATAGGATAGAAGTTAATATCATTAAAACCCCCTACACACCGGCCAACTGTCGGGCCCGACGGTCGGGGCTGCAACCGTCGGGCCCGACAGTTGGCCAGTGTGTAGCGCTGTCGGGGCATGAATTCTGTCGGGGCCGACGGTCGGCTGGTCGGGTTGGCTGGACCATCCGACCACCGACCCCTCCACCATTTTTTTTGTCAGGTCGGTGTGTGTGTAGCGTTGTTGGGTCTAACTGTCCGACTTGTACCTTCACCTCAGCTTCATTTCCGTTTGATGTGACTTTTAGAACTACGCACGACGAGTATTGCTGCTAAACTGGACTAGTAGTTGAGTCGGCCTATTTGGTCGGCTCGTTCGGTCGGGGTGTTTGTAGGCAAGGCCCCGACAAGGACGGTCGGTGCTAACGGTCGTGTCGGGCAGTCGTGTCGGGCAGTGTGTAGGAGGTATAAAACAACAATAATATATAGCGACGGATTAGTTGACAAGATGATCTTAAAAAATAATAATATTATTACAAGTTATGGACGCATTTACAGGAAATGAACCGATTCCAACTATTGTGTCTTGATTATTATAAGAACCTTAGGAGGATTTTTGTTGTCGTCTCTCTGTCTTCCATACTCTCCAGGGAGAACGTAGCCTCTTTCCCTGCTCGAGAGCATCACGATCTGCATTTCCTTTTCTCTAGCTGCATCACTTTAGGTCCCACTAGTGGAGGGGTCCCTCTGCTCCAGAGGATAAGGCAACAATGGCATTTCGCATTATGGGCATGATTGGCCTCCTTTAGGGCCAGGAAGTCCTCTTTCCTTGTGGTCCTTTTAATTCTTTTAAGAGGGCCTGTAATCTGGAACTAAAGGCTAAGAAATCGAGAATCCTTTCGGAGTCTCTTCTTCTATCTCCCTGTCTTTGTAGCCTTCACCCTAATCCTCTTTTCTTTCGTTTTATTTCCCACTCAGTCGTGTCTGACCTGTTAGAATCTTCCTCCACAATGGCCGGGGATATGGAATGTGATTTCATCTCTAGGAGTTGGGAGGTTCTTACTTGACCCTCCTTCTCCTAACATTTTGTCTATCTCACTTTCTGTCCTCTCCTTATTTTCTAGGTTTGGGTTCTCTGGCCCTTTCTGAAACATAGACACTTTGTTAGGGTTCTCATCTTTTTCTGGTTCCATGGTTTTCTGTTGTGTGTAAATTAGTTTAGTGGTATTATGGTAGAGCAGGTATATTTTCTAATTGAGCTACTTCAAGTTCTAATAGAAAGTGTTCCCAGAGGTCCAGTTTGTTCCTGGCAAGAGTGTCCCGATAGCGACACCCAGACCTCTACTTAGCACTGCTCACCCTCTAGGATTTTGAAATCCTGATGGGTCATTCCTCTACTCTAAGCGACGTATAAACACAGTAATGGTGCTACCCTTACTCTAGTGTAATGTTGTTTGTGTGTGAATAGGATGTATTAGTAATGCTGGCATCCGCCTACCTCAGATGCAAGCGTCATCTTTGTCAGTCTCTGTTGAAAACCTGGAAGGTTTACTTAACAGGGGCGTTCGAATAATAATAGCCTTCATTTCATACAATCTGGCATCAGGTTACACTGCCTCCTCCGTTATTCGTTTCAGACATCAGGGAACATTTTTGGTCCACTGTCGGTCTGCCAGTTTGTATATGGTCTTAACTAGCCCATAGTTGGTCCCATATAAGTTTCAACCTTCTGAGTTTATTTGTTTCTCTTCCACATGCGCACAAACATACATTTATACATCCGATATTAAAGAAATTTGGGTGGTTTGATGAAGAGGCCGCCATTTATGGTTCCATATTAAATTACACCTTCACATTTAATAGTCTATAAAAATATATATAACCTTAATGGGAATTTAAACAGGTTCAAACGATCAAACTTGCACTTTTAGGACATAAAGAAATAATTTCTATTATTTTAGAGCAATTTTTCCAATGTTTAAATAAAAATAAATATTATCGTTCCATAGAATATTGAAATATTACTCGTTTAGTCCTCTTTAAAAAGGTATTATTTCCTTTTGCTTCCGAGCTTTTCAAAGGTAACGGAAGCTATGTAATAGTTCTGAAGAACGCAAAACTTTTATGTCACCGATTTTAAAAATTAATTTTAAAACAGGGGAAATTTTTGGATCCGTGTCAGTTAATCTGTCACTCAATTTTCGCGAATCAACATATCTTAAAATCTATTCGTTCAATTTTGATTAAATTTGGATAGTAGGTAATAACTACTATTAGCCCATTGTTGGTCCTATATTACTTTCAACCTTCTGCACCCATTTGTTTCTATTCTACATGCGTAATTAAAAACGGGGGGGGGGGATAAATTAAATTATTTGACATTAATAGGGTTTAAAAACATAAAATCATAATATAACACATCAATTGGCAGACTCAATATTTTTTCACTCATTATTTTTTTTATTTACGAAACTAATTCACTGCAGTGTATAGTAAAGCTTTATATATTGAAAATTGTTATATTATGGTCCGTAGGCAAAACCAAGGACCCTTATATTTTTCCGATGCATGTGGCCATGTGACACCTGCTCTCACGGATACACCTTTTGTCCGATCACTTTGAAATTTGGCATATATGTGTATAAAACTATAAAAAATATATTTTAAAAATGTAGTGACATAAAAAAATATTTTTCAAAGAAAAGGGTAAAAGAACTTAAGGGTTAATTTTTTTGGAGACCGTTTAGGGTATCATATATGTAAGGGTGCGTCGAGCTGATTACAAAAATATATAATGATTTGGTTATAACCTTTAGTACGGCGAGCGTAGGCGAGTTTGAAGTTAGTGTAAAAAGTCCCCCCCCCCTAGGTAAAGTTAAAAAAATCTGAAAAAAAAAAAAAAAAAAAAAAATCCTGATCAATCATCAACCATAATTAGTGATACCACTTTTTGGAAGTTTCGAAGATTATTATTATTTTTTTTTTTTTTTTAATTAAAAATACGTTTTTTTATAGCTGTACTCTTTTCGACGAGTTTATATGTTTATAGTCCGGTTCACTGGCAAAGAATACTTTATCAGAAGTTTGTTTTCTTGTTTTGAGAATGTCAGTCCCATAGTGTAGTTCAAAGTTGGCTTATTAGCATTTTAAAAGCACCATCAATAGGTACTACTTAAACAATTCTGTGTTGCCTACGGACCCTCGCTGTGTGCTGACTAGCACACACTTGACCTATATATTATTTTATATACATTATTATGTAAGTTAGTTATACTCGGTATAAGTACATCAATATGTAAAAAATCAATATGAAAATGTTTTAATAACTCATGTTTAGTAGAAATTATGAAAAATGGTTTGTATTCTATCAAATTTTAGAGTTATTTTTACAATTCTACAAATAAGGTTAAAAACTCTTTGACGGAACAAAATTCTTAAATAATTATAATTATGATCTGTTGAATTCATTTTTATTCTGTAACAAAAGTTAAAAAATTATCTGTTGGAGTATAAAATGGGGTTGAATGCAATCTAAAGTATATATATATATATTTTTTTTTTTATTATGATTTGTGAATGACAGTTGGAGTTATAGATGTAGGGAGTGAACCGGGGTGCCTGACCACCCTGATATCCGTTCCATTTCAGGAATACATGAGAGAAAGCGCTATATTTCCCTTGGGTCGGGAACCAGTCACTTCAAGATACTCTTCTAGTGAGAAAAATCAAAATATTTTCACGGAGTGATGGAAAACTCGGCCTTGAACCATCTCAAGTCTTCCTTTTTGAAATCTACTGACAGAATACCAATAATATGGGTTTTCCTTTTCAAATCAAATAAGTTTTTATAACAACAATTTTGACACAGCTCTCAACTAAGCAAGTTAAGCGTGCATTTAAGATAAGCAGTGTCTAAAATTAAATTTTGGCTTTTTGGTAAAAAAAAAAAAAAAATGTGTGAACAAAAACTTGTGGAAGGGTAAAATAAATTCCTTCTTACAGACAAATATCCTCCTGCTAAAAATCCGTTTATAAAGTGCAACCTAGATTTCAGTGCTTTTCTGTGGAGTGTGTTTAATCAAATTATTTAAAATATGATAGATCATTAATATATAGTTTTGATAGGTTACTTTAGTCGACATTGAGCCCGGACGCACATTGAAGACGCAGGGCAGGGTAGCACAGCTTTTTTCAATCGCAGATATAAACCACGAAAAATTGAGACGCCAGACCCACTAGCGTTTGGTAGGCCAAGTGTGGTGTAGTACTGCCCTGCCCTGCTCTGATTCTCAATTCGTGTGGTTTCGTATATATCTGTGGTTATAAAAAACTGTGCAGCCCTGTCCTTGTAACGCTTGCGTCTCAATGAACGCCAGTGCTGATTGTCTTTCAGAACGCACCCTAAATGACAACAAAATCACTGCAAATAGGTAAACGAACTTATGCAACGAGGGAGCCAGGGTGGCCGAGGTGCTAAAGGCGCCTCACAGCTATCACTGAGTCGAGGCAACTGGAGGTCGTGGGTTCGATCCCGTGCCAAGGTACTTTGAATTGCATCTATGAATCGCGGACGGAGCAGGGTGAGGGCACCCCATGAGAGGTTCTCTCCCCCCACACTTTGATGTGGGTTCGATCCGTGTCATGAGATGTGATTTGTATCTATGGTTCGAGGACGGAGCAGGGCGAGGGTACCCCCTAAGAGGTTCTCTTCCCCCAAACTTTGATGCACGCTTATATAGCTTACTAATGACCACATCATACACGCTTCGGCGGTACAATGTACAAATGTATGATGTGTGAAGTAGCTGGAACTCTCCACCACGGGGTAAGTAAAATGGGTCTACTGTAAGGCCTGATTGCGAGGTTCGAACAAGTGGTTCGTCCTACCCGTCTAGTAGGAAGTACTAGACTACTACTACTATGCAAACAATAGATAAACGTCTAATGTGGATTTATATGATCTCTATCTATACCTGATTTATAGTGTTGTATAACATTACGTACCATGAAATATTTAATGCTCATAAACATAAGATATAATTTAAATCATTAGTCGATTGTAATTTGAATAAATTAATATAGTTATATTTATTTAAATATAAACTAATTATTTATTGTCATATTATGCTGTGGTAACGTAAGTTTATACGATATTAAATTACGTTATCTACGAAGGGTGAAACTTTACTTTTGTGATTATTCTGGATGCGATGTATTGATTAAGTTACTAAACATGTCTTATCGCGGTATCTGCATTTCTTGTTGTGCCTTGTAAAGATAAACTGGATATCCTTTCTACTTAGGGGAGTTCATTTTCATAAAATCTGTGTATTTCATGGTGGATTATAGCAGGGGATTAAGTAAAGCGAAAATCTAAGCTTGGCTTTTACAAAGGTAGAACTCCAGAGTGAGTTATGTATTGCATCCCACCAAGTGAAACTGTAGAGAAAGCCGAACAATTAAGTAATTATTATTAAACCTAGCATCCATTTGTTAAATAAATTATATAATTATAAAATAGTAATGATTAAAAATTATTTTTAAACAAATTGTAGTGGACTTAAAAGTGAAAAAATAGATAGTGGTTTAGTGAAACAAGCAGATGAAGCAAATTGATAAAATTCCAGTAGATAGAAGCATGTCAAGCTTGTTGGTCGCAGCGAATAAATCACGGAATAAAATTGATTTATTTGTCAAAACTGATCTGCAATTGTAGTGTTTTTCCAATAAAGAGATCAATTTCAAGCTCTCTTCAATCAAGCTCTTATATTAAGACAGAGTTGCTCTTATATTTATAAGAGGAACTTGTTTTATTTATTTATATTCAATTCTAAGGTATAATTTTATAAAAATAAAATAATGTAGGTTTGTGTAGATGCAGGATTTTAAATTTAAGTCAGAGGTGCGGCAAAAGAGGAGTCAAGAGTGCTTACAATCAAATTTAAAAGCAAATTTGTACAAATCTGTTTTTTTTTTAACGGTTCTTGAGATATCGTCAAAAAACCAAATAACATAATTTTATTAAAAAAACATTTTTAAAAACAAGCTTTTATTCGTATTCTTCTCAGCAAACCCTTTCATTTGATACCCATGTCATGGGTGTGCTTAAAAAAATAACTAGTCCGCCATTTTGGGCTGTCCACCATATTGGATTTAGAATGACGTCACTTAGCTAACCACGCATTGTCATCCAAACTAAACGTGCTTACAAAATTTCAATTCAAGCGGTTGAGTATAACTGCTTTAAAATTCAGTTGCAAGATTTGACCCGAACATAATTACATACTAACATTGGAAGTTTAAATAAAAGCTTGTAAAAACAACAAAAATTGGCCCCCAGTATCTCGAAAACGTAATAGGAATGTTTAGAGGAATTTTTGTTTTTTAGAATTAGCCAAGGAATCTCACCATTCATTTTCCGACCCAAGTTTTGAAATACCCCGTATAAGACGAAGTTGATGTAAGATAGCTTCTCTTTTCTCTTAATTTTAGGATCAAAAAAATAATTTTTTCAAATTTTTCGCGAACGCCCATCTTTTTTTAAACTACCGTCTGATTTTGATTAAATTTGGGCTGCATCAAAGTTGGCTCATAGGTGGTCAATATAAATTTCAACTCTTTTAAAAATCACTCTTCGACTTATTTGATAATAGTATAATGTGAGGTAGATTCAAAATATATCTACCTCATTCATAAATGTTAATTACTCTTTTTAAAATCGATTTCAATTAAATTTGGATAGTATGTCAAAATAGCCAACTAATTTGGTTGCTCCTTTTCTATTGTCACTTATATTTTAAAAACCACTCATCTAATTAAAATTAAATGTCTATGGTTAACCTAGAGACGGTCCCATTTTAATTTCAATCTTCTGCAGACATTTAATTTCAACCATTTTAATTTCAACTTATTACATTAACCTAATTTTTTATTACCACTTGTATTTCTCATGGTGTCCATTCGTATAGTTTTATGAAGGTAGGAATCTATGGGACACACTAATTAGCATTTTTCTTGTTTTTTTAATTATTTATAAAAAATTAGGATATGAACGGCATAAGAAATCAAAGTTAGGATTAGGAAAAGGGATAGATAGATGTACATTTTTATATATCTATTGTTTTTTATTGAAGCGAGAAGATAGTTGGGGTCTGGTGGGGTCCACTAGTTCCATCAGCGAAGGGTTTTTGTCCCATGGGGCTTCAGGAAGCTCCACGGTATTGAAGGGCCCCTAGAATTCCCAGCGGGCCCTACTCTTACCAGAGGGCCTTGCCCCCTTAAATGGGCCTAGCCTTTGCTTTCTTTATGATGGCCTGTTTCTACAAAAAATATATATAACTTGTTTCTCAGTTGACCAGATTTCTCCGTTTTTTTTTTTTGCTTTCTGCCTTTATTTAGTTTTGTTTCAAGAATTCTTTTTGATATAATGTAAAAAAAATACGTTTAACAAAAGGCGTATTTGTATTTTGTTATCCAATAGGCTAACCGAAATAAAAAATTGTCGGAAATATAAAATAAGGGTCTGTAGAAATGTTTATACTAAAAGTAACTTCTTATGTAACTCTCGTAAAAATATAAAATTGAGAAAAGATTACTGCCAGGTTCCTTCTTATTGCAAATCAAACCCTGATTATTTTAAATAAACATATAGTAGCTAAGGAATTCCATTCTCTGTTTAAATCTAGTCAATATTATACGAAATTTGACGAATTATTCCATCATGAAGGAAAAGAGATTGCCTCTATTGTTTCTTAGAGCCAAATTAGCTGAGCTATCTACTCATGGTAGACAAAAAAACCACATTAATACTTGAGAATAAAAGAAGACGTATCTTCATTAAAGTAACTATTCCATTAGTGGTCATCTTAAAAAAGAACAAAAAAATAAACAGGTCAAGTGTGTGCTAGTCAGCATACAGCGAGGGTCCGTAGGCCACACTATATAGTGTTTAACTGTAAAGTGTATAAACAGTGTTTTTTTAAAATGCTAAAAAGCTTACTTTGACCTATCCTATGGGTCTGATATTCTCAAAACACATAAACAAACTTCTGATAAAGTATTTTTTTGCCACTGAACCGGACTACAACCATATAAATACATCTAAAAGACCATAGTTATAAAAAAAAAACGAATTTTGGTAATAAAAAAAAATATAAATTTTTTTCGAAATTTCGAAAAAGTGGTATCTTTACTTTTGGTCGAAGAATGTTCAGGAATTTTTTCAGATTTTTTGCACTTCGCATAAGCGAGATAGAGGGGGGGGGGACACGTTTCACACCCACTTCAAGCTCGCCCTATCAAAGTTATAAAATAAGAATTATATATTTTTGTAATAAGCTCGACGTACCCTTTCATTTGATACCCCTCACGGTGTCGAAAAAAAATAAAAAAATGTTAACCCTTAAGTTCACACTCATCACAACTCAGGTCCCCTGAGTCCAAAAAAGTTGTTTATAAAAAATGTCTGTCTGTCACCTGTCGTCAGTCGTCTGTCTGTGCAGACGCCTGGAGCCTAAACTACTGGGCCGATTTTGACGAAATTTGGCATACATGTTCAGAAAAATCATACCCCGAGGTGAAATCGAGAAATGAATTTTAGCTCTAAATTTTGGGGCGCCACCCCTAAAAAACTCTGAAAAAACGTGAAAAAAAATTACTTCTCGAAAACGGTTCCGACGATTTTGATTAAACAAATCCAAAATATGGTCCATTTAAATAGAATCTAACGATGTAAGCCGTTTTCCCGGGAAAAATCTAGTTCCTGAGAAAATAGCTTAAAAGGCGGACGGAGAGAGCCCGGGTTCGATTCCCTGCCCTGGAGAAGTTTTTTTTTATTTTATATTTTGATATATTTTTCAATAATAATTAAACGTACTTACGAAAACTAATAAATGGAAAACATTGGCTAAGAAATTATGAACTCGAATATGAGAAAGTTTGTCTGAGTTGTCTCGGACCGATTTTTTCTTCTACTTATTGACTCACATGTTCTTCTTAGTGCTCTTATGTTTACTTTGCGTTCAGTGTTTTGTTGAAATAAGTCCTTATTTTGCATAACCGTGACCTATATACAGTAGAACCTCGATTATCCGAACCTCTGTTATCCGAACTCACCACCGGTGAGAGGTACTCGCCACATTGTTGAGGGCGAAACAGAAATTCATGATTTTTTCAAACCACTCTGAGAAGAATTTAATTTAATATGTTGTTTTACATATGTATTTATGTATATAATTTTTATTTTAATAATA
This sequence comes from Gerris lacustris, assembly GCA_951217055.1. Lineage (NCBI taxonomy): Eukaryota > Metazoa > Arthropoda > Insecta > Hemiptera > Gerridae > Gerris > Gerris lacustris. Next base: position 34,283,266 of record OX578277.1, on the reverse strand, counting down.
TGTCTACCTTTAAAATAACATTGCATACTTAATTGCATTTTTTTTTAATGAACCTCGAAAATCCGAATTTTTCGATTTTCCAATCCACCTCTGGTCCCAATTAGTTCGGATAATCAAGGTTCTACTATATATTATATATCAAGATAGAACTCCTTTCTTCTCAATCCATCTCTTATTTCCCACCTCGCCATCTGAGAAGGCAGTGGCCCAGAGTTCTACTAAATTTGGAATTAATTATTAATAATTAATTATCATTTAACTTTTACTTCATTATAACCTTAATCTTACTCTCTCTTCTTATTCTATTGTTTTGTTTGCTCTTATTCCGAATCATGCACGTCAAAAGGAGTAATCAATAGATTATTACCTTTATTATTTAAATCACCGCCTGAAAAACAATATGCCGGTATCACTTATAACATTAATAATTAATGTAGATCTAATATTCAATAACAAAAAATACACATATGTATAAATAACTTCAGCTAGTATCAAGTTGAAATTTGGCATGCCTGTTTCAATTGTACTTTAGACTTTAGACGAGGTGTATAAAGGTTTATTCGTTGTGTTAGAACGAAAGATATTGGTAAAAACGTAGTTTTCTCTATTTTAAACGTTTAGGCCCACTTTAATAAATTTAGCGATCTTTAACACTTCATTGCGATGACGGTTTTGGTTATACTTAAAAAAAAATATTTATAAAAGTTGTTGGTCTTGATGAAGTTAGAATTTTTTCCCGTCCTAAAATTTTAATTTTATATTTGAAGCTTACGTTTACGCGGGCGTTGCGCGTGAATGCTTGGGCGGATAACCTTGTCCAACGAACTGGTCCTGGGCATTGGTAAACTAAACATGTGCACCAAATTTCAACTAAATCGGACAACTTTTACTCTAGTTATCGTCATTGGTCGATTTCGTGACGGTCGTTTATTTCGGATTTTTCTCCCGGGCTCCAGACGCGGTAATGCGCCATAAGAAACTTTAAAAAAAAAAAAAAAAAAAAAAAAAAAAAATACATGATTTCAGATAATAGTATTTTATAAAACTATACCTATTTCTACAAAATGGGTAGTCTGACGGGGAGATTTATTATTTATGAAAATAATTATTAAATAGAAGGGAATAACGAGAATAAAAAGGAAGTAAAATAAATAAATAGACTGCCAATTATTATATTAACATTAAAATTATTGTTATATTACTTTATTTTTATTGTTTATTGTGTAAAAACTATAAATAGTTTTAGCGATCTTTAACACTTCATAGCGGTATCGCTGTTGGTTTTACTAAAAAATTGTATATGAAAAAAATGTTTGTCCCATTGAATAGATGAAGTTAAATTTTTTTCCAACCTAAAATTCCAATTATAAATTTAAAGTTCACGATTACGCGAGCGTTGCTCGTGAAGGCTTGGACGGATAACGTTGTCCAACGAACTCGTCCTGGGCATTGGAAAAATGAACATGTCTACCAAATTTAATCAAATTCAGTCGACATTTACTCAAGTTATCGTCATACGTTTCATAAAGACATGAAATTGTCAAAAAATTTGAACGTGCAGATTTTTGTGTTTGTATATTAGGAATTAAATGGAACATTTATATTGTGCACGAAGAAAGAATGTACTTTTCTTCTTCTCCAGTTTATTAAGAGGTAATATTTTTAGCTTCTTCACCCATTATTTTTATAATAAATACAAACGATTATAGTATAAAAAAAAGACTGGAAATTAGTGTGGCACATAGCTTCCTCGCATCCTATAACTTCCTGTACTTTATTGTTATATTAACATTAACGTTGTATTACTTTATTGTATATTGTGTAAAAACTATTAAACGTATTTAGCGATCTTTAACACTTCATAGCGGTGTCGCTGTTTGTTTTACTAAAACATTTTATTTGAAAAAAGTGTTTGTCTCATTGAATAAATGAAGCTTGATTTTTTTCCCGACCGTTGGCGAGCGTTGCGCGTGTACGCTTGTACGAATAACGCTGTCCAACGAACCCGTCCTGGGCAAAATCGGTCGACATTTACTCAAGTTATCGTCGCACGTTTCATGATTCGCGGATACAAAGACCGACAGACAGACACGGAACCAAAAATGTTCCCTGATTTCTGAAACGGATTTCTGTCTTGGAATTTTTAAAATCGGAGACATAAAACATTTTCGTTCTCAAAAGTGAACACAATGCTTCCGTTACCGCTCGGAAGCAATATATATATATATATATATATATATATATATATATATATATATATATATATATATATATATATATATATATATATATATATTTAATATAATTCAAACAATTTAAACTACGGGAGACAGAAACAGAGAAAAATTTGCACTGGCTCCGGGATTTGAACCACGGACCTTCATATTTCCAGTATGATGCTCTACCAATTAAGCTAAGCCAGATATAAACTTTCCTCTGCGCGAAACGTTAGATAATCCCAGTATTTAGCGTGAAATGTATTCTCAAACCTAGGAACCGAAATTTTTACGGCAGACGAACTAGACAAGAGAAAGTTACGCTAGAAACTCGCCATTTGGCAACATCCACTCTAACTAGAGAAATATGAAATCTCAACCTTCGGGCAGCGACATATAATTCAAACAATTTAAACTACGGGAGACAGAAACAGAGAAAAATTTGCACTGGCTCCGGGATTTGAACCACGGACCTTCATATTTCCAGTATGATGCTCTACCAATTAAGCTAAGCCAGATATAAACTTTCCTCTGCGCGAAACGTTAGATAATCCCAGTATTTAGCGTGAAATGTATTCTCAAACCTAGGAACCGAAATTTTTACGGCAGACGAACTAGACAAGAGAAAGTTACGCTAGAAACTCGCCATTTGGCAACATCCACTCTAACTAGAGAAATATGAAATCTCAACCTTCGGGCAGCGACATATAATTCAAACAATTTAAACTACGGGAGACAGAAACAGAGAAAAATTTGCACTGGCTCCGGGATTTGAACCACGGACCTTCATATTTCCAGTATGATGCTCTACCAATTAAGCTAAGCCAGATATAAACTTTCCTCTGCGCGAAACGTTAGATAATCCCAGTATTTAGCGTGAAATGTATTCTCAAACCTAGGAACCGAAATTTTTACGGCAGACGAACTAGACAAGAGAAAGTTACGCTAGAAACTCGCCATTTGGCAACATCCACTCTAACTAGAGAAATATGAAATCTCAACCTTCGGGCAGCGACATATAATTCAAACAATTTAAACTACGGGAGACAGAAACAGAGAAAAATTTGCACTGGCTCCGGGATTTGAACCACGGACCTTCATATTTCCAGTATGATGCTCTACCAATTAAGCTAAGCCAGATATAAACTTTCCTCTGCGCGAAACGTTAGATAATCCCAGTATTTAGCGTGAAATGTATTCTCAAACCTAGGAACCGAAATTTTTACGGCAGACGAACTAGACAAGAGAAAGTTACGCTAGAAACTCGCCATTTGGCAACATCCACTCTAACTAGAGAAATATGAAATCTCAACCTTCGGGCAGCGACATATAATTCAAACAATTTAAACTACGGGAGACAGAAACAGAGAAAAATTTGCACTGGCTCCGGGATTTGAACCACGGACCTTCATATTTCCAGTATGATGCTCTACCAATTAAGCTAAGCCAGATATAAACTTTCCTCTGCGCGAAACGTTAGATAATCCCAGTATTTAGCGTGAAATGTATTCTCAAACCTAGGAACCGAAATTTTTACGGCAGACGAACTAGACAAGAGAAAGTTACGCTAGAAACTCGCCATTTGGCAACATCCACTCTAACTAGAGAAATATGAAATCTCAACCTTCGGGCAGCGACATATAATTCAAACAATTTAAACTACGGGAGACAGAAACAGAGAAAAATATATATTTATAATATATATATATTTATATTTATATATTTATATATATTTAATATATATATATATATAACGTTAAACCCTTATTATATAAGTTAGTTTTTAAGATTTTTTGCTTTAGTTGTAATGAGGAACTTGGGAACTTATTTTGGTCTCTTCAAGACATATTATGTCCTAGATTACAGGGGTCCGTTGGCTAACTTATCCGGTGCTACAGTCTTGTGTTGGCTTGGTCCTCTAAAACGACCTTCTTTCAATCATCCCTATCAAAGACTTGTGCTCTTCATCCACGAATTTTTATTTTGACGAGATCTGCTACTACTATTCTGTTCATCCATCATAATCTAGATCATCCTTTTTTTACGACCGACGGCTGTAGAGTCTCCCCTTCTATATCCTTCCGACTTTTCTTCACTCTAATTTTCTATCTGTGATGTCTGAGCCACCTCAACCTCAGCCACTTAATGAAATGCAAAAGGTCATTCCTGTTTCGTTGTTTTTTCGTATCCTCTAGGGAGCATCAACCTTTCCCGGACCACGGGTCCATAGATCCTTCTGATAATATGGCTCTCGCAGCGTCTTTTCTTCCTTCTCATAAGTACAAGTACAAGTATACTTGTACTTATAAGTTACAGTAACTTTTCAGTATATTAGTGAAAATCTATCTCAGCAATGTAAATTTGCCAAACAATTAGCTTAGATAACACAAGGTTATCTAAGCAAGAGCGTGACTTGGTCTATTTTCACTGGGCACCTGTAATGGACAGCATACACAAAGATGTAACAGTACATTACGCGTCTAGTGCGGAAAGTAGCATTTTGCATGTGAGTGTGGCGTTTGCACTCGAGCGACAGCGAGGGTAGTAAAACCACACGAGCAAAGAAAAATGCAGTTTTCGCACGAGTTGCGTACCGTACTTAATCTGCGATTGTTGGATTTTAATAATTAATTCAGAAAATCATTAAATATACATTGTTTATCACTAAAAACTTGATAAAAACAGTTACTTTAATTAAACAAACAGCAAATTAGTTTTGTTAAATGTAAAAAAAAACACGTAAATCGTGCGATAAGGTGAGGAATTTTTCACCTTAGCGCACGATTATGAAACGCGCATGCGCAATGCATACAACTACGAAACGAATCACTTTCTACGCATCTAAACAGAGATAAAATGTTTAAATTTCGTATCAATCGTAGATAAAATTCATTAAATTAGTATCACTAAATTATATCCAATTTCTTTACGGGCTAAATAGTTATACAATCAATTATATTGCGTAGCGATTGTAGTTAACATTATTTAATCGACGCATATTAGTAGTTATAGAATAACTAATTGGTTAGTTTTACGGCAAAGTAACATGATACTGAGTTTTTTGTAGGACAGTAATGAAATCATGTTGAAACGACCTAGGGTGAGATTGAAAGGTATTAATGTTAGTAAAGGTTGGTTTAGAATACAGATGTAGGCTTGAAGACTGAAGGATATTAAACTAGTAGAGAGGTAACATTACCCAGCGAACCATTAGCAAGAAGCAACAGTCATCAACTTGACTGGGAATCACAGATCAAAGAGACATTTTATTCATTGCCTTAGGCCTATCCTATTCTACCCGGCACTAGACTTGCTCACACACCTGTGATGCAACTTTGCCGTCATAGTTGCTTGGTCAATAGACGATGGAGCATTGAAAGTAAAAGGTAGATATTTTTTGGCTACACTACCGATTGAGTGCAAGAATTTTTGTAAAATATCAAATATAGCCCAAGGAAACAATTTTGCCTTCACCAATGTGAAAAAAATGAATTAATTTAATTATTTATTAACATTCTCAGAGCAGTGAGACTTTGTATCTTAAAAAACTTAATTTTTCAGGAGAATCCATTAACTGCTTTTATCCCATTCCTTAAATATATTTATATATATATTTTTTTAATTAAAATTACTTCGCCGATACCCAAGGAAGATATAATAATAATGGTAAAATATTGATCATACAAATTTTTAATACAAGCTTTCAATGTAAAAAATCTACTTGGATAAGAGTTATAACAGTAAAGTACAAGATCACTCTTAAACCTATTGAGACGTAACAATTTTACAAAAATACAAATGTACACCTTGATTAATTGAATTATTTTTTAGTAATATTATTAATCATACTTGACACTTAAGGGATTTGGAATAAAATAAAGAGAAAACAATATTTTTAATACATAATTCACACTAACCTAAGGCAAAGGAAGACATTAGGGATACAAACAAATTAAGCGAGCAAAAAATATTGTTTGTTGATCTTTTATTGACCCAGGGCCCTACTGTCTATAAAATAATTCTATACCCTCGAGTTTAAACCCTTGTAACTTCTAAACGGAAAATCGTATGTAGATGAAACAAGTTTCTTTATTTAGACAATTTAATAAAATTTTATAGCATATGAATAATTATAGCATAATAAGCAAATGTTAATTAACGAATTTAATGGGACCTGATATCTTTTGAACTGCTATAGATACAATCACGAAACCTTCACAGAAAAATCAAGAAAAAATTACCTTTCAAAGAAACGAACTTACTTTTGCTCCCGCGGTGCTACAAAAAGTTGTAGAATTTTTTAAATGTTGATCATTAATTCGTAGTTGAAAGGTATAACAGGGATAATTATGAGGGAAGAAATGGCGAGGTTGTTATACCTGGTCAGAGATTCTTCCCCTATAATCCTGTCCTAGCTTTACTACCACACCGTACCTCTGACTTAAAGGACAGCATCCTGTATGGAAAACTAATTAACTTTCCGACTTGGAACTTCGTAGGCCTCGACATTTATATGAGTTCTAAAAGTCCTGTGAATTTGGTTTGATTTGGTTGAGAACTTTTAAAGCATTGAGTTTTTAAAGTTGGGCATTGCCAAAATGTGCCGAAAAAACGGCCCTTTTTTCACCTATCCCGCAATAAAGTTATTAAAAATTAACGTAAAAAAATAATTATTCATATGCTATAAAATTTTATTAAATTGTCTAAATAAAGAAACTTGTTTCATCTACATACGATTTTTCGTTTAGAAGTAACAAGGGTTTAAACTCGAGGGTCTAGAATTATTTTATAGACAGTAGTCAAACCGACATCAAATGAACAGTCTCAATTTAGAGGATCAGAAACGAACGGGTACCTATTGAACGGATCTGCATTCATTGAATGAACGAGAACAGGATAAGTTAGCTTCCGGGGCTACTAGAAAAAAATCATATTTTCAGAAGAAAACTAATTTTACCGGCATACAAAGCTCTAAAAGGATTGAAAAGAAAGTTTATTTTTCCTTCTTTAGTTTAACAAAGCAAGGATATTCTTGGCCTTATATTTTATATTTTCAGATATAAAAGATTTTGTGAATTTTTATGGTTTCAATTTATTTTCATTCATAATTACTTCCTTAACTAGAAGATGAGCTCTCATTAAAAACAGAATTTCTTTAAACAGGAAAATATTATACAAAAAGAATCAAAAATTGTATAGGCAATGAGTGGTTGCTAAGAGGAAAAGATTATACATTCAACTTCAAAGGCCAAATATTGATGAATTTTCCTAGAATTTTTATTAAACATTTGTCCTTGGTATTTATGGTAATACCAACTTAATATTGCTCCTTCATCAGTTGTAGAAAAATAAATTGATAGCAAAGATAATACTATTTACTTTTTATTTTATAAGGATCAATTTTGTTTAGGGAAACTAAGAGAAATACTGGATGATGAAACCACTTTGTCAGTCTGCTATGTAGTATAAGACAATTTAAACAGGTATCAATAATTTATTGATGATTTCTGTTCTCATCAAGTTATTATATAGAGTCAATAAAGTTTTATTATTTAGAGTTAAAGCAAATTTGTTTTGATAGCTAAGTTTTAAATTTTTGTATAGTGATAACTCAGCTTATTAGACAGTCCCATTTTTGCCTCCGAGCTTACCGAAGGTAACGGAAGCTATGTGATCGTTCTGAAGAGCGAAAACATTTTAGGTCTCCGATTTAAAAAATTCCAAGACAGAAAGCCGTTTCAGATATCAGGGATCATTTTGGTTCCGTGTCTGTCTGTCGGTGTGTCGCTCAATTTTTGCGAACCGTCATATCTTTAAAACTAATTGTCCGACTTTAATGAAATTTAGTTAGTAGGTCATAATTAGCCCATTGTTGGTCCCATATAAGTTCCTTCTGCGCATATAAGATTATCTCCCACATGCTCACAAACATATATTTATTTACAGCTATATCTTCAAAAGTAACCATCTGAATTTTATGAAATTTGTATGGTTTGTCGAAAGTATAGCCTGCAGAAAGCACTTGCATAATTAAACCGTCTGCGCATTTTAAATCGTGCTAAATTAATATGTCTATTTATTATAAAGTAGCATGGCTAACTGACTCACTTGCCAACATTAATGTTTACCCATTTCCAGTAGAGCTAGACACTTGCTGTTTGCGCAATTTGACGCGCAACGTCCATATTGTGAACCAAAATAATTATAAAAAGTTCACTTTTCTCCCTCCTTCCCCTCTTAAAAAATATAAATGGGCGACTTAATTTTTAAGCTGTTTTGGGGGATGATTGTGGCTGAACGGTAAGTTGTATTGGAAAACGGATAGCACCATCGGTAACTGATTTTAAATGATCTACAACTTTGGTCATATGACTTTTTGTCGTATCATCATTGGTTGTTTATTAGATGGTGATAATTTTGATATTTTTTTGGTTTTATTTTTTTTCCATTTTTGTCTTTCAATGGCCATAGCTTCTAAAATTTTTGACCGATTTGATTTCTGATTAAGGCGCTTGAATCTCACACTAATGCTTTTTATCTTTTATCTTATTTATTTTATCTTTTATTTCATCAGTTTATCCTATTTTCTGAGATCATGAGAGTAAACTTTTTCCCGTGTGCCGTGTCACGTGACCACTTTTTTTGGTTTTTAATATTGTGTCGTATATCATTGTAAAGCCCTTGATATGTACGTTAACCCTAGAAAGCTAACCTGGAGTCAAAATGACTCCCATTTTTTTTTTAAACTACGAATGCACGGTGTCTGTAAAACACAGAACTCCCACATCTCAGCTATGCTATCTCCCACCCTTGAATGACCCTTCTACACTTCTATCAGTTGCACATTCAGATTCTAAAGAGGACATATCGTTTGTTTTTCTGCAGTCACGGAGTCATTTTGACTCCTGTTTAGTCTTACACGTAAATTTTTTGTATGTAATTTTGACGCAGAATAGTATTTTTTAGAATAGTATGTCGTGTTATTGTTTATTTGGTCATTTCAAATCTTATAAATTAGATATTATGTAACTTTTAATTCAATAATTATTTCAAATTAAAGGTAATATAATTGTAATTTATTCATTTATAAGTATAAATTGTTATATTTTTTTTGTCTTTTTATGTCTAAATTATATAAAGTTAATAGAATATGAATATAGTAAAATAATGGAGAAAAAATACAATGATCCAAACGACATTTATCGCTTGATGAAGGAAATGACCGATTCAGATACCGATTATGAAAAAGAGCGTATTCGACAGTAATGGTGACGGTTGTGATTTGGACCCTGATTTGAAAATAGAAAATGCCTTTATGATCCCATCAGCGATGATGAGGAAAATAATAAATTAATTGAAACAATTTACGAAATAGAAAAACCAAAGGAAAGGAAAGAAAAAGCTACATAAAATAAAGTAAATAAAACCACTCCGGTAGATAACAATACCGGATATGTAATAGTATAGTGCAGTTTTAAAAACCGGAATTAAAAGGAAAAAATTGTTTTTTATGGCAAACAAAGCACCCAAGTGTCCCATCAACTAGCACTAAAACGTGTTAAAAAAATATTGTACATATTAGGCCTTTATATTTTAATAAAACTGGGTATAATAGATTAGGGAGTCAATATGACTCAAGGTTAGTCTTAAGAGGTTAAAAAATATGGTTAGCGTTCTAGGGTTAAAGCTATTTTATTGGTTTATTTTTAATAAAATTTGTACACGTACTTTTGTACCGATTTCCAATTTTGTTGTATGTTAAAGGGTTTAAATATTTTTTTGTTATTAGTTTTTTTTAGTTATATTTTTTTATTAGTTTAATTAATGCCCTTTTGTATTGTTTGTTTTTTAAAAATATAATGTTGGTACCTCAAAGTACAGGGGTACAAATGTCAAAGTTAATCATTTATAATATTATGTATATTGTTGAAAAGCTCTTGAATAGTAGATTCATTTTTGTAACGTTGTATTTTGTGTTATTTCTAGTTTTGAGGGGGTAAAATTAAAAATTAAAAAAAAAAAATATATATATTTCTTTTTTAGACAATAATGGCTTGTAAAAGCATAAAATCAATAATGAATAAATCAATAATCAGTACGTGAATAGGATGCGAGGAAGCTATGTGCCACACCAATTGGCAGTCTATTTGTATTAACTGCTGAGTCAATAACATTCCTAAAATTCTGACCATTTCGATCTATTTTCTGAAAAAGTTGTCGTAACTCGGCCTACTGATAATTCAGACCTAACAATAGTTGAAGCAACTTCCCGCTGTATAACGTTTTTTAACAATAATTTAATTTCTTCCACATGAAATTGGTACAGTTTCCGTAAAATCCTTAACCTCCGAATTATAAGCGCGAATGCCAATCTTTTTGAAATCTGATACTTTTTCATAAAGCCCTTAAACCTAGTTATTGACAATTCTAGTTTTCCAAATAAATTGAAACCCTCCGTACTCGGAGGGTTTCAATTTATTTACTACCCGCGACTTCATTTTTCGAATCTTGAAAAAGAAAGAAAATAATATTTCTACTTCACTGAAGTCGTTAAAAACTGCATTTATGATTCAATGGAGCAACTTTAGGGTTAAATTAAAAATTGGTTTCTTGAATTCCCCTTGAGGTATGATTTTGGTGAATGTTTTTCAAATATTTTTTTTAAATTGTTGCTGTAGTTTAGGCTATAAGTGTCTGTACACATGACATCCAGAAAATAACATAAAAAACAAAATAAAACAACAATAGTTATATTACGCTCTGTTATTGATAAGACGATAATAATATATAAATGGGTATTATCTGGATAGTTTGGTTTATTATGTGCGCGATGTGCGTGGGTAGAGGATGTTTAGCATAAGGAAATAAATCTGTGTGGATGGATGATACAGTCTGGGTATCGTCTAGTCTCTAATACACGGGGTAGGAGAAGAAAACCTAGCAGAAAATACCGTGCACTGGAGAGGAGGCTTGCCATTAGTTAGCAGGGTTCCCGCTTGGCACCTCTTCTGTTCCCATATTGTATCTTTTATTAGGGCTCAGTCCTTCGGCGGACGCCTAACTGCTTACTGCCTATGTTTAACGCTTGCCTGTCCTTCAACAGTTTCTCAAGTACGTAAAAATATTTGATCACTAACAATAAAATTAAACTTAAAAAATGATATAAAGCAATAAATACGGTGCGGCCTAATAGCTTATGAGAGGAGAGAAGTCCACCAATAAGTATTATTTTGAAGGATTTCATATTTAAAAATAAATATAAACGAAAAACAGCAGATTTAAAAAAATAAAAAATCATTCTTAGCCGCGTTAAATAAAAGCTACAAATACAAATAATTGTAGAGACTTATATTTAAAATGTTTTTTTAAAAAAAAAAAAAAAAAAAAAACTTATGTAAATAAAATACAATTAAATACAATTGGGGATAGCAAGGATCAGTCAAAATTACAAAAGAAAGTTTGGTTTTTTGAGTCATCGACAAGTTGTGTGTTTATAAAATCACCGCATTAAAAATTTTCATAACAATCACGGTTACTCATTTTTTTTACAAGCAAAATTGTTAATCAGTTTGTGTGTGTGTTTGGGTGGGTGGTCCTAAAATGTATACATTCTCTTTGTTTTGGTACAGTCTATGTACCAAGTTTCAGCTCGATTTTGATGACTAGATGAGGGTTCATTAACCCTCAAAAGATTTTGTCGACAGAAGCCACCAACAAACTTACACAATCAAAGTTAATATAAAGGATTAAAAGAGATTGCTAGTATACTTACAAGTAGTGGTCCCATATTAATGATATTGCTAAAGGGTAATATTACGTGTTGATCAAAATTCAAGGGGCTATTATCTTAAAAATAAATAAAAACTACGAATTTTAATAAATAAATAAACATGATTTTTTTTTTTTTAATAAATTAAAGTGTTAGCCATAATTAAAAAAAAAAAAAAAATCAAATTTTAAATACTAAAAAAGTATAAATAAACAATAAGTATTTTATAGAATAACATAAAAAAAATCGTTGCCGTCGACCGTCCTTTGTTTTAATAAAAATAAAAATCCTAGCTATTCTGCTATGTTAAGCTAAAACCCGTACCTCACAATTTGATTAAATATGAAGTTTTTGCTATTTTAGATGGTTCCGAAACCGTCTCTCCGTCCTAACATTGAAAAAGAAAAATTAATTTTCTATAGTTACAAGTTTCAGAACAAAAAAAATAAAAATAATATTAATAATAAACTAACTTCTATTATCTCAAAACTTTTATTCAAAACCCTGTAGATAAAGTTTTTTTATTTAGTAAGCCAGTATGCTCACTACTAGTACAATAAAAAATTAGTTATATTAGAAAAATATATCAAACAATTAAATTTTGTACCACCTTGATAAGTAACTATTACTATTATGATAAATTTAGACTCGAAACCCATATATTTAATAATATTTTTAATAATGAAGTATATATAAACTGTGAATTAAAGCAAAATTGGGGATAATAAGGATCAGCCAAAAGTACAAAAGAAAGTTGTGGATTTATACTAGAATGTTTGTATAAATTTATACTTTATTTGTATATAAAATATTGGATTATGAACACGAATATTTATTAAAATTTTATTTTTTACTATTATCTATTAATTAATCTTTGTTTACTTATAGCTGATTTAATAGCAAGATAAAACGTGTTGCGTATTATGAAAATATAAAATTATCTTAGTTTTCTTTATGAATAATATTACTAGCCTATAAAAACATTTTTTTTATTATAAAGCCTTTATATTTGTGCATTTTGGTTGTTTGAGTCATCGGCAAGTTGTTTGTTTATAAAATCACGGTTACTGATTTTTTTACAAGCAAGTCGTTAATCAGTTTGTGTGTGTGTTTGGGTGGGTGGCCCTAAAAATGTATACCTTATCTTTGTTTTTGTCCTGTATATGAACCTAGTTTCAGCTCGATTTTGATGACTAGATGAGGGTTTATTAACCCTCAAAAGATTTTGACGACTGAAGCCACCAACACACTCACACAATCGAAGTTAATATAAAGGATTATAATTTAAAAAAGATTTTAACAATTTTTAAATCTAAATTAAAAAGTAGGAATTAAAAAATTGATATTATAAAGAATTTTTGTTTTGTTTTATAAGATGGCTTTACATTGAAACCGTGTAGCCTAAAATTTGAGGTATTACAGTCTAAAATGTCTTTATATTTTAGATATTATTAAAAATAAATAGGACCTTTTTTTAATTATAAGGCTTCTAGGTACAAATGTTTTTATATCTAAAGCATTTCGACTTTATATCTAAATAAAACATAAAATTTGATATTATTCTCGAATTTATTAATACTGTAATTAATTAGTATTTGATAATTGGACGATAAATTAAAAAAAAAATCATAATAAATAATTGAAATTCATTTTTAGCAATTGAACGACAAATCATTATTTTCTACATTGGTAGTAAATACGCTAATCCAATGATATATTTCAATAATACTTCCTTATACTTAGTTAATAATACTACCTAATGTTTAAGAGATTTTTCTATTTTAGGTCTTCAGGGGTATAAAAACCAACTACGTTTTTTTGGCAATATTTCGTCCTTATTTTAGGTCATTTTCAAGCATTATACTTATTTCCAATTGTGTGAGAATTAAATTTATGTGTCAGGTAGTCAATTAAAGAGTGATACATATTTCCATATCCCACTCTTAATTCTGTCATTAGGAAATTCTATAAAGTAAATTAAATTAAAATTCATTTCTCTCACACACAATTATAGACATGAGTCATGAGCAAAGATTGAACTAAGACTCTACTTAATTAATAACCTAATGTTATTTAATTAAATACCAATATTACAGTAAAAAAAATTAAATGCTTACTATCGAGTCTTGGAAAAACATTATAATGATGTTTGTAATAATAACAAAATAAATTAAACCCTTTACTGGGCAAGGTCATTTCCAGTGCTTCGATTTTCTTGATTTTTATAACTAACGACTCATACAACGATAATTTGAAAGAAATTTTGAAATTGATTTTGTTATTTACGATATTTTGATTGTATCATAGGAGATACATTACCTCGTAGTCATACAAATACTGTTCTCCAACAATGTATCATATTTGATACATAATCCTTTCCCCATAAAATAACTAATTGCCAATTTTGTATCAAATTTGATACATTTCTCATTTCTGGGTAGTCACAAATGATTCTAAATAAGAGCAAATCTATTACTTTAAAATAAAATTGTCTAAATTTCATTATTAATTGTGAAAAATCTTATTTATTTTAAAAATAAGAAGCTATAAAATACAATTTAACATCAAAAATAAAAAAAAATTCACTTTCTTGTCACCAAAGGAATAAGGAAATAACTAATTATACTGAATTTGTAACTAAATTCCCTTCTATGATTTGAAAATCTGATATGAAATCAACATATAACTTAACTTATCACATAAGTTTTTTATTTAGTTGTCATATAACGTATGGTTCTTCGATAAAAAAAAAATATAATTACTTTTATAAAGTATAATTAATAATTATAAAAAATAAATTATAACAGTAGTAACAAATATTAGACTTACAAAGTAACATTACAAATATTACAAAAGTAAATAAGCATTTTATCATAGCAAACCTCCGCAAAGAAAATCTGTTAGTGCTTAGCAGACTCTCAGCAACAATAATCTTAAAATCTATCAAATTCATGTGTAATTGTTTTTCGATAACCATGGTACTCCATGGTAACATGACTAGCCAACCATTATTAATGCATAATATATGTCAATTATTTGTGAAAATTGAGCAAATTGTACAAATTTGTACATTTGTACAAATACTGCAAGGCAGACAATGTATCAAATACGATACATTGTTTTTATAAAGTAGTTTTCTGCTATATGGATAATGTAACATATAAGATACATCCAAATTAAATGTTTGTTTACCAGACAAGATAACTATTTAGCAAACAAATAATGAACCAGTAGCGTAACCTAAAGGTTTAAGTCTATGTTTTATTTATAATTAAATCAATTACTATCAAAAAAAAAATAACTAACTCGTTGCACGTGGCCTTTATTTTAGCTTTGTTTCATGTTGACAACAGAAGATATATGTTTCTCGTAATACCCACTAGATGTCAGATTGAATTAGATTTGCTTAGGATATGTATCGTATTTTACACAGAACCCCGTTTCCAGTAATATTTTTTATTTTTCTTAAAGTTATAAGTATAAATATATATATATAATGTATCGTATTTGTTACGGTGCCCAGTAAAGGGTTTTAAACATTTTTTCGATAACTTGTTGTTTTCTCAAATGAAGTGCGTTATAACTCAAAAACAAAAACTTATAGAGTTGCGGTTTTCACCATTATAAAGTGCATTAAAATTACTTACAATATAACCCACTTATTACATTTAAAAAGCAACTTACACTCATTTACAATTTAATATTAGAGTTGTTTAAAAAATTGAGTGATATTGAAAACCACTATAACTTTCTTAATACCATAGTCACCATTGAAGTCGGAAGAGCTTATTAAAAAAAAACTGACCCATTTCATTACCTTTAAAATGATATAACATAAACATTGTTTAAACTTTCATTGAAATATGCTTAAAAACTTCAATATGATAGCTACAATTTTCAATGTAATAAAACTATAATAAACAAAACACTTCTTAAAATAAATAAAATTAAAAATTAATCTAATGCAACGGAATGTTTTGTTTACATTTACACGGCAAATTTTATTAATAATATATTTATTTTTATCAATTAATATTGTATCTAATTAATAAGAATGCTAAATACTAATTAAAAGATACTTCATTCAAAATACTGTAATTTTATTGTAATTATAAAACTTTTTTGTGATATAATAATGTAATGACCCTAAGCTGTTGAAAGGGAGTAAAACCACAAAAAAATTAATAAAATAAAATTACTACCATTATTTGATATAATAATAAAACATTAATAATATTATTACTTATTATGAGGGTATAATAAGTTTATTTTGTTTGAATTAAAATTTAATATGATTATATTTTATTACATTATTCTCATAATATTTTTAAAAATGTTTGATTCAAAAAAATGTAATTAAACTAATATTAATTTAATTTTCAGAACAATAATAATTTTTTAAAGGAATAAAATTATTATTCTTTAAAAAATTTTAAACTTTTTTTAATTTCTAAAAGGGGAATATATATTATGTATATATTGTAGAACGCAAGTTCCAAAGGAGCGACATATTTC
Source organism: Gerris lacustris (assembly GCA_951217055.1). Lineage (NCBI taxonomy): Eukaryota > Metazoa > Arthropoda > Insecta > Hemiptera > Gerridae > Gerris > Gerris lacustris. The sequence goes on along the minus strand of OX578277.1, from coordinate 34,266,766 downwards.
ATGTTGTGTTTTTAGAGAATTCTTGATTTCGGTAATGAGGCTCGGTAGACTGGCTCCCACAATGTTAATTGTGAATTTTATAATTTAATCTCATAGTGAAATTTCCAGCCAAAATAAACAATCTGTCAGTTAAATATTTGATTATATTGTTAATTAATTAATTTTATGAATAAGTAGTAGATGAAAAGTAATGAAAACTACTTGTTTTCTTTTCGAATATCAATTTTGAAGACAATACATTTTCTGAACTCAAATCCTGAATTCTGAAGTCCATAAATTTTGGGAAAGGCTTCTATTAGAGGTTACTTAGTCAACGCATTTTATTTATATATGTAGTAATTTTTCCTTGAACTTTTTAATAGATTATAGAGTTTTGATTTTTATATTGGTTGTCTCTATTTTTACTGCATGTTATTTATTTTTTTTTCTTTTAATATTTTAAGTTTTAATTTTGAATTATTTTATTATGACGAATTCTCATGGTGGATATTTAATTTTTTTTTTAATTTTCTTACACTGAATTTGCAAATAGCTGTCATTGGAAAATGATCTTAGAATCAATGTAGAAAAAAAACTATCATCTAATAGTGTTGATTGTATTTAATTGCACCTAAAATTTTCCATTAAAAAAATATATATATATATATATATAGGTATATATTTAGCAACACAGTTCACTAAATTTTAATTGATAAGGTACCGGAGTTTGACATGCTTGGCCTTCATGATAATAAGGTATACTACCAAAAATAGCCACTGTTTCCTTGCACAAACCCAGCGCAGGACACGGAGAGATACCTAGTATATAAAATAATACGTGTGGTGTCGCGGGACACCCGGTAGGAACGAAGTTCGTTACATTTTTCATTAAATATAAATTATAAAATCACACTGCTAAGTACGTATACATTGCTAACTACTTATACGTGGTGGAGTTAAAAAAGAGGCAAAATTAATAGTAAGTAACTGTTTGTACCCAGCAGAGTTAAAGAAAAATTAAAAGAAAAGCATTATTTGTATCATTAAAGCAAGCGTCTTGCAATAAATACATACTGAATATAAGAAAAAAGTTGACCACGATGATTTTATTATAGTTAAAGAGTATGTTTGTTAAAGGATGTTGGATTGAAATAGGACTGTTTAGTACCTACCCGGCCTAAATTTAAAATATTATAAAATATACCTCTTCCCTACTCTAAAGCTTCTTGCTTGTATCAGGTTGAAATTTTACATGCCTGTTTCAATTGTACTTTAGACAATGTGTAAGAAGTTTTATTAAAACCGTTATACGTTAGAACAGAAGATATCGGTAAAAACGTTGTTTTCTTTATTTTAAACGTTTAGGTCCACTATAATAAATTTAGCGTGTCATAACAGTGTCAGTATTCGTTTAAAAAAAAAGAAGTTGTTTGTCTCATTTTAAATAGATTAAGTAAGATTTTTTTCTTGGATTAGGTACGCTGTATTATAATAATATACCTAATATATTGAAATAAGCGTCAGCACAGATCAATTTTTACTTTTAACAAGACCGTGATTATGTTTTCTTATATTTACAAAACCAAGTGAGATTTTGACGTATAACAAAAATAAACAAAACAAGTCAAGTAACAGGCTTCCTTAATAACACTTTTTCCCGTCTTAAGATTTTTGAAGCTTACGTTTACGCCAGCGTTGCACGTGAACGCTTGGGCGGATAACGTTGTAAAACGAACTTTGCCTGGGCATTGGTAAAATGAACATGTGTACCAAATTTCAACTAACTCGGTGATCTTTTACTCAAGTTATTGTCATCGGTAGATTTTGCGTGACGGTGATTTTGTGACGGTTATTTTGTGACGGTAATTTTGGTCGTTTTTTCGGATTTACTCCCGGGCTCCAGAACGTGCCATAAGGAACTTCGTTCCAATAACTATTTTTTTTTAAAATTATATTTTCAATAATGATAGCCCATTAGTGTGATCCAACACTGTCTTCTTTTCAATTGGTTATTGTAATTTGACAATAAAGAGCATTAAGTATTTAATAAAGTAGATGATGGAATAATAATACCAACATGCAATAGCTAAATAAAATATTGACTAAATGCTATTGTAAAAAAAAAACTAAATAATATTTTCTTTGTTATTCTTAAAAAGTGTAATGATCTGTATAGCATTTGACAATAGCTTAGCAGCTATGTAGTTTAAATATAAACAGATAAAATATTTTGACATGCTTTACTTCGTAGTATAAAACAAACTAACCAAAACCAATACAATAAATAAACGGCAGTATAGAGAATAAAGACAAATAATTGACCGTGTAAGTTTGAATAAAATAAAATAAGTTATATGATGAAATTAGTATATTGTATTTTGCTTGTATTTTTTAAGTCTTGAGTTCTTGGATCTATAAAAAATGAAAAAAACTCACTTTTGCGATATTTTAACAACTCCATAGGCCATTTCAAGCTATGTCTTACTAAAAGATTCTATTTTATTTGGCTAAAGGCCCTTATAATTGAATCTTACTGATTCTCTTAATTTTCACCTGAATTCAGGTCAATGTGTTAATTTCACTTGATTCTTTGTCAGAATTGGAAACAGTAATGGGTTAAACAAGCCGGTAAATGATATTTCTTCAAATCCTACGTGCGCATCACGTTGCCTGCTTTCACTATATCTATGAAAACACTGTTTAATTCTTACGCTTGTTTTCGTAATCAGCGTGTGGAATTCTTGAAGCACACGAGTAGACGAACTTGTAGTTGGTAGTTGGTGAAATTTTCATTTAAATATGTCCAGTAGTTTTAAAGATTTACGTCTAAAAGCAAAAAAAATAAAAAATATGTATATATATATATATATATATATATATATATATATATATATATATATATATATATATATATATATATATATATATATATATATATATATATATATATATAAACCTTTTCATTGCAGGGTACTCCAAGCGTTTATAACTAACTATTCAAACTTATACTTAGTACATTATATAGTCCGTTTATGTAAGAGAAAATACTAACATAAAGAAAAAATTATAGTATATATTTAGTACATAGAAGGTATTCCCTTTAATTCTATAACTGCAACGTTTTATTTCCTGTCGTATTTATAATTAAAATATTATTTTACGATCAATTAGTTTACATTATTTAAAAGAAAACATAATACATTCATGTGTCAGTTATTTACTATTATTAAGTATCTATTAATTTTCTAGTTAATTTAATTAGTTGTTTAGTTAATTTAATTTTCTAGTTAATTTTCGGGTTGGTAGTAATGCGTTGGTCTAAAGGAAAAATAATAAAGGAAAAAGAAAAATAATTACCTAGCAGTTAGATTGGAAAGAATTTGTAGCAAGAACAGGATAAGATATTAATCTTCTAGTCAGCTTGAAGATGACCCAAACAGGGAACGAAATATTGCAAAAGTGAGCCTTCAATAAGGTTGATAATACAATATATATATTAACATACAGTTTTACCGACTGCTATCACTACTTGGTCTACTCGGTACTGGGCTGATAGCATGAATTTTGCTATAATGATAGTTAATTTTAGTTAAAAGCGTAGTTTTGTTCCTAACTGAAATTAATTAAATTGTTTTCTCTCTTTGTTTTAATTAAGGAGTATAAAAAAAAGTGGAGGGTTAGAACTTACTGGGACAGACACCACTAACAGCAAACTCTAATAGCCAACTGGAACTCTTCACATAGGAAAAACATTCAGAAAGAGACAGTAATCTATAAAATGAGTATAGGATATTCTAGTACACACAGATGTACTAGGATCCACAGCTACTTATTTGCTAGAGAGAAAGAAAAACTAAGATGTTGACTATGTGATTATACTTTGACTGTAGCACATCCACTGACTGATTGCCATCAAATACACCTTCTGAGAAACCCATCACTTATCTGAGATTCCAGCTGAAATATTACCTGGCAGTCAGACATATTACTTATATGACACAAACGTTTATAAAGAAGTCTATATTAATTAATATGTTCCTAATTGCCATATCTGTGATACTAATAAGCTTTAATATTCAATGGTTATATTTAAGAATTGCAGTTCTGCACCAAAAATTAATTCATATATTATTTAAAATGTTAAAGTGGTTGTTTAGAATACTATAGTTGCAAGGAATTGTGGTAGAATAAAGATGCAGTCTTTTGATAAAATAAAGGGAATTTTATCTTTTAAATCAATTAGCTTTTGTGTCCACTAAGATAAAAATGATAGAAATAGGTATTATAGAATAGGAAGTAAATTCATTAGAGCTGCCTTGCCACTCGGTTTTCCCGAAACTATTGTTAACTTCTAAAAGTATTTAATGCTCTCTTCTTGATAAAATTGTACCGTCCACTTGTTGTTTTATTAGAATCGTACACCTATTGTTTAGCTGAAAACCCGAGGTAAAAGAGAAATAGGCATCATATAATGAACCTATATAATTAAAACCAATTTATCAATTTTCGATTAAGTATTATGTCCGTGTCATTGTTAAAATTACGGCCGGTAATGATAGCTTATGTAAACATTTAATAGATTTAACAGAAATTTCGTTTATGTAAGTTCGTTTGAACATTACTTTTATCCAATAGAATAATCTTACTTTTGTCTTTACAATGACTGTGTCATTGTAAAGACAAAAGTAAGATTATTAACCTTGTCAATGTTGAAATATAATAAAAAAAAAACCTGCTTGGAAATCCTTGTAAATGATGCTGCTACATCTTGTTTATAAACCAACTATTGCAATTTTTTGATGTGTATGTGATGATTCTGTAGAACGAAAATATTTTGTGTCTCCGACAGAAGTCCGTTTCAGACATCAGAGAACATTTTTGGTTCCGTGTCTGTCTGTAGGTCTGTCGCTCAATTTTTGCGAACCAACAAATCTTAGAAACTGCACGTCCGATTTAAATGAAATTTGTATGGTAGGTCATAATTAGCCCATTGTGGGTCCCATGTAGGTTCCAATCTTCTTCGCTCATTTGTTTTTCTTCTATCTGCGCACAAACATGGATTTATTTACTACTATAACTTCTAAAGTAATTATCTGATTTGTATGAAACTTTTATAGTTTATCCCGCAGATAGCCCCAGATTAATTTGAACCGTCTGCGCTCCTTAAATTTTGCTAAATTGATACTTTAATTCATGTAAAAAAAGAAAAGAAAATTTGACAATTATAAAAATGGGGAAAACAATTAAACAATTTAGACAATAATGGTTTGTAAAAGTATAAAATCAATATAGTACGTGGATAGGATGCGAGAAAGCTATATACATCACCAATTGGCTGTCTATTTAATAATAAACGTGAGGTGAGTTTATATCCAACACTTGATTTATTAGTTGTTTTTTTAACTCAACACTAACTCACTCAGTTCGAATCCCAGGGAGGTAAGACATGTTTCGCATTGATAATCAAAATAATTATCAAGTGGATGTGTTAAGTTGCCGATCTCTCCCGTTTTAGCTGAAAAAAATACTGGGATTGCTCTATGCCCCCCCCCCCCCCCCCTTAGTGTCTATGTCCTCGGGTTTAGAACCCGAGCCTTCGGTATTCTATTCGTGTTCAACCTCCCGGGTGTAGAGACAACATAATAGTCTTCGGTAATCCATTGCTTACGCACCAAGTCTCAGCTGGTTTAATTCCCGACTTCAGTCCAGGGCTCCGTGCTTGTATTTTACTCATTACTGGTAAATAGGTTCCAACTTAATGGATGAAGTGACGTCTATCTGGTATCGAATGCCAATAATACGGTTATATAGCTGATGGAGCGACATGGCATCGATTGTCGTCGATTACATTCATATATAGTTGTATAAGCCCTCTGTCAGGCCTAAGCCCTTCACGAGCTGATGCGCCATGGAGTAGTATTATTATTATTTATTAGTAGATGACACATTGTCCGTTGCCCATGGAGGAGAGAAGCGAGTACATAGTTGTTGTAGATACGTAGTTATAAACTACACTCTTTGGCTCTACTGCACTGCTTTACTGATTTTTATTCCTAGTTGGATCACATTATATTAACTCATGTGGTCGTTCGTTCAATATTAAGACGCGAGGAAGCTTTGTGCCACACTAATTGGCAGACTATTTAAAAATATATTAACAGGCATTTGAATTAAAAACAATAAAATAATAATGAATAATATAATAAATACAATAATTTCTTTAGACTGATCATAATGTTTTCATGCCAATTGGTAAGCTCAGAAGCAAAAATTAAAAAATAAATGGCACAAAAGGTAAAATATGAAAAGAAACTTCTAATTTATTTTTCTCCACTGACTAATTAAGTTATTGTTTTTTTTTTTCTATAGAATAAACCAATAAAAACTAACATGAAGGTAAAATCTAAGAGAAACAAGTCAATTTTGATTGAAAAACAACTCACTAGATTGGTTATTGTAATTAATTGCTTCAACCTAGTTGGCTTTGAAGACACATATTATTATAAAAAAATCAATTACCCTTCCAACCTTTCTTTCGAGTTTATATAAATATATATTTTTATCAACATTTTTGGTGTAGAGAATTTTTACGAAACAATATAGTTTGAAAAAATATTATGCAATTTTTTAATTATGATGCAACAATGCTGAATAAGCACCCTTTTGCTTTGATAAAACTCTTCCAGTATCAACTCCCAATGAGACACGTACCATTCATAATTATCACATTCTAGTAATTTGTAAAATGAATAAATGTAATGTCTTAAAGAGTTTTTGATAGCGATTCCGATCCATGCTGCGATTAGGGTGCACAAAATATAGCTAGAAACTACATGCATTATTGTATTTTAAATATTAAAAATTACATATTTTATAAAGGAATCCGTCGGCAGTAGGCTATATTTACAAAAGTGTTAGTAATTTTGAAGATGAAAATTTTGGAGGAGAAGGAAGTCATTTATACAAAGAGATAAAAAATATTAGAAGCATATCAAAGAAAATTTATTCGATATTTTCATCCCACTCATCTCAATATCCAAAATCCTATTTTCCTTTTATACACTTATATATGAATCCATTTCCAATATGATTTTCATGATCAATATTTAAAAACTTGAGAAAGATTTACCCATATGATTTGTCAGAGCAAATAACCTTACTAGTGTGATTGCAAGTTTCGGGTAATATTGAAGCTTGCTTAAAAATTAAATTTGAGTTGAGAGTTATATTTAAGTTTAATCGTAGCGACAAGCGAACCTTCAAATCTTAGTTGACAGTCCCGGATAAGCCAGAGTTCATGCTGATTCCTAAAACATGCACGTAAAGCGTTGGCTGGAGGAAAGCAGGTGGCTGTGGCTAAGATGGTGACGAATGCTGATGGAAAAATGATGGATGATTTTTCGTAATTAAATATCTATTTGTCTTTAGAGGAAGTAGAGTGTTTGTTTATTTCCTACAATTTTAATTTGAAATTAAAAAGAGAAATGATTCTTGTTGATGAAATCAATAAAGTGAGAAGTGAGTGTGACGGATATCCATCACCTGTTATAGTCTCACTTACTATCATATTTCTTCACCAATATCTTGCAAACACTCGTCTAGTATATTCTGATTAAAGGGATTTTATTAATATGTAATAATTGTTAATTAATTAATAAATTTAATGATTATTAACTGTCCCATATTGGATGATTTAGAAACCCTGCAAACTAACATTGTTTCTTTTTCTTCTTCAAACTAATTAAAAAATAAAAAGCCAGCAAAAAAAAAGAAGTACCTACTAAACTTATGAAATTATACTTTTTAAATCTGACTTCTCAGATTAGCCAACCTATGGGGGATAAATAAAGCCACTAGGCCAGTAGTAGGGGTGGGGCAACATCATTTGTTGTTGGTAAACAAAAGAAGGTTATGTTAACTTGGTGCGTAGGCCGTAGGCTTCCGCGGGTAGACTCGTAATAAACAGCTTGGTTTTTCGGTGGAATCCGCGTCACGAAGATGGTGGACTTCACCCTCTTCGTGACGCGGATTCCACCGGAAAACCAAGCTGTTTATTAAGGTTAAGTTACTCCATTTCAAATCGCGATCTTTTTAACTATCTTTGTCCTTTGACTTTAACTTAATATTTACGAATATTTCTTGCAATTAATATACATTTATTTTCCTCTGATGTTCAATAAGTAATTGTAATGGCTATGAAGTATAAAAAGAGAATGCTTAAAACTTCTTAGATAAAGAGTGATATAACTATAATAATAAATCTCAGAAAGATATCAATATTGACCCTCTTTTTTTGTTTGCTTATAGATGAATGTTCTTTTATCTCTAGTAGGGGGAAAAAGTTATGATTTTGAATTAGTTTAGAGCAGTGGTTCTTAACCTTTTAGTAACCACGGCCCCCTTAAAATCTCCAAATATAATATATATATAGTACCTAAATACCTGTCGAGGCCCCCTGGGGGGCCGCGGCCCCCCGGTTAAGAACCACTGGTTTAGAGGGACTAAAACAGGTCTTTTCATCCCTGAACTCAAAAAGTAGGGAGGAAAAGTAAAAGTAGGGCAAAAAAGTAAAGATTGCAACTTAATTATTTTATAAATAGAAGAAAATGAATGGCTAATGTAATGAAGATGTTGAAATCAGGTTGGCGGCACTGCGCTTTTTTGACCATGTTTATCTTTGTTTGCAACCTGCATCTAAATAACCTTCTATTTGAGTTTAATTCCAATTCTTATTTGTTTTTAAAATTGAATCTCTTATATCTGCTATTAAAAGTGCTTAAAATTATTGTTATATATTAAAATAATAAATAAAAAGAAAATACATATTTTCGTCCATTGCACAGGACGAAAATGTGTATTTTCTTCCTACTGGAGATCATAGGCGGCTCTAGAGCAATATATTTGGGGGGCTAACACCACCGGGGGGGGGGGGGGGGGGGGGGGTCCGGGGGTCCTCCCCCGGATGGATTTTTTAAAAAAAATCCAGCACCAACAATTGCGTTTTTAAGGTATTTTGGTATCTAAAAATAACAGTTTATTATATTTGGTTTGTTAGAACAAAGCCTAATTCATAATGACAAATTAAAAACCTCTCCAAAAATTTCATTTGAAATATCTTTTGTAAGCCAAAGCCACCATATTAAAACTGTAGGTTACATACACAAACAATGAGCAGTATTTTATGGCTCTCACAATTGGCTTTGGTGGAATCAGATTTATTTAAAGTAAAACCATTTAAAAGTTAAAAAAAAATAAAAATGTTATAGTTTTGAGCAGCTTGCGTTTTTAACTGTCACAGAGCATTTATTCAAGCACAGGGTCGCCGGGACCGTATAGGCGAACTAGACGACCGCCTAGGGCGCTATAATACTTGCCCACCAAGAGGTCAATGTTTTTACAAAGAAAGATAGATGAAAAATTTACATACATTACATACCAAAAAATCGATTTTAATAAACAAGTCAAGTGTGTGCTAGTCAGTACACAGTGAGGGTCTGTAGGCATCCCTGTATTGTTTAAGTAGTAGCTTATTGATGGTGTTTTTAAATGCTAAAAAGCTTACTTTGAACTATCCTATGGGTCTGATATTCTCAAAACACATAAACAAACTTCTGATAAAGTATTTTTTTGCCACTGAACCGGACTACAACCATATAAATACATCGAAAAGGCCATAGTTATAAAAAACGTATTTTGTCAATAAAAAATAAAATAATATTTTTTTCGAAATTTCCAAAAAGTGGTATCTATACTGTTGGTCGAAGAATGTTCAGGATTTTTTTTCAGTTTTTTTGCACTTCACATAAGCGGGATAGAAGGGGGGGGGGGACACGTTTCACACCCACTTCAAACTTGCCTACGCTCGCCTTATCAAAGTTATAACCAAAAAATTATATATTTTTACCTCCAGCGGGGAGAAAAAGTGAACTTTCATCCCTAGTTTACAGGGAGGAAAGAAGCTCATTCCACCCGGTCGGGCTCAACAGGGAGTAATGAGAAAGGAGGGAATCATGAACTCTCATGATTCCCTCCAGTGTTGCCCAAGTGATAAGCACAAGTAAATAAGCTTGGTGCTATACACATTTCATTTATTAACTATTGTTAAATGTCTAAATCTATAATGTCATCTTCAGACATAACCTTCACGACGTTTGTCATGATGACTAATCAGTAAAACAAACTAAAAGTTAAAAGAGAAATCATTATTTCTAAATGTAGATCTACTCATATGGATGATTATACGTTAGTTGTCAATACCATTCAATACACGACTCAGCTACCAGCTGATCTCCCATTTTATTTTAGCATTGAAATTCAAATAATTACTATCTATAATTTAAAATTTTAACATGATTAAACTTATCTGGTGAATAATTATTAGTATATATATCAATTTTTTTGAATTATAAAAATGTTTTCATTTTTAACATAAAATACTTTAAAATTAAAATCTTATTCAATTATTTTTTTCTCCCTTCTGGAGGTAAAATCTTGTACGTACCTCGGGAGTAAAAATCACTTGCACCCTCGCGATAATTAACTCCCTCGGCTTCGCCTCGGGAGTGAACGCTATGGTTCCCTCGGCTTCGCCTCAGGAACCAACTTCATCGCTCAGGGTGCAATCACTTACTTTCCTCCCTTGGTGCGTAAATAACTATTGTAATCAGCTCGACGTACCCTTTCATATGATACCCCTCACGGTGTTGAAAAAAAATTAAAAAATTTTTAACCCTTAAGTTTTTTTACCCTAATTTTTTTGAAAAATATTTTTTTTAAGTCGCTATATTTTTAAAATATGTGGGTAGGTATAAGACACATACATGCCAAATTTTAAATTGATCGGACGAAAGGTGTAGCCGTGAGAGCAGGCGAGAGGACGGACGGACAGACACACGCAGGAAAATATAAGGGTCCTTGGTTTTGCCTACGGACCCTAAAAACGTAATAAAAATAAAGAAGTAATAATTTATCAGAGTGATTTTGATTTCTATTGATTAGGTGTTAGAGAGCAAGAAATGTACAATAACAATTAGAGCAAACTTTTACTTATACAAAATATAGCTTGAACTAACACAAAAATCTAAACCAAATGCAGTTTGCATGGCTTCATTGCAAATATTCTGACATCTTCACTGGATATGGTTTCAGATAAACACTGATATCAGGAAAAATTCTATTATTAAACTAATTTAAAAGTTTACCGATCAGTAATACAACAATGGTATGGGTCATGGCTCATATTATGTTTATAGCCTTTCCTTTTACAATTTTTGTGATTTTTCTTAGCCGATAATTTTTTTTTTAAATTCTCAATATTTTTGGAGGGGCTTAGCCCCCCCAAGCCCATACCTTCGGCCGCCTATGCTGGAGATAAAATATTGTATGTACCTCGTGAGTAAAGTGCCATTATTTCCCTCGCGATAATTATCTCCCTCGGCTGCACCTAGGGAGCTAATTAGAGTTATTCCCTCGGATGCGCCTCGGGAATTGTAGAGTCTAATTCCCTCGGCTTCGCCTCGGGATTTAGGGACCATGGTTCCTTCGGCTTCGCCTCAAGAACCAACTTTTTCGTTCAGGGAATAATGGCTTACTTTACTCCCTAGGTGCATAAATAACTATTTTAATTCATAATTTGTTTTTGTACATATTGCTGATTTTTTTTATTGTTCTGTATCTGATTTAATTTAACCCAATATATATATATCTCGAAAATTTACGCCATAATGTAGATTCAAGGGGATGAGGTTACGAAGTCTTCTCAAACGGTTATCCTGAGTGCCTTGCCCCTCCACCAATGATATTTTTGTTTGCCTAGTTGGCCCGACCTATTACCCGCCAAAATCTCAAGCTCTAATTGGCTCCCATTCCATTTTTTTCGATTTTCCCGCGCTGTCAGAGTTAAAAAGAATAATTTCATGAGTATAACTATATTATGTTTACTATAATAAAAACCTCTCCACAATAACATTTTTGATTTCTTGAGCCAACTTTCGGAATCTCGAAAATAATCAGTGCTTTAATATAATGAACAAAATAATAAATAACTACTAGTGGTAATAAAATTAAATATAAAATGATCAAAGGTCATAAGAGATACTTTTTGTATTTAATTAACAATAATATTCATTTATACTTTTGTTCATTGTAGATGGTGACCGAGAGCCCGAAAACTAGATCTAGAAATCAAACAGTTATTTTGTGGAGCGGTGTTTATTTTTATTGTACTATTGACACAAACTCTACCTGCTCACCAATTCTCCCCTCTATCCTTACTCTATATAGTTATTTATAGCCAAGAAAAAGGTAAACAACGACAGTCCTTGCGCGCCAATAGCAATCTGAATCGGATGCAAATACAAGAATGGATTAAACATTCCGGTTAATTATCAGAATCCGAAACTACTATGAACTCTCCGCTTTAACTTCAGTGTGTCATTATTCTAGCTCCTGTTTTCGGAATCAGCGAGCACTCTGGCACAACCCTAATAACCAGATCTCTATTTAAGGTAAAACGTGGGAGTGGTAAACCATTTCTAGTCCAAGAGACAGCGGGCATAAAAATGACTGACAAACATTACGCTAGAATATCATGCTTGTATAATATAAGTTAATCTTTTGCTGCTGTTAAGGAATAGGTGGTCGTCTGTCTGTGCAAACGCCTGGAGCCTAAACTACTGGGCCGATTTTGACGAAATTTGGCATATACATATGTTCAGAAAAATAATACCCCAAGGCGAAATCGAAAAATTAATTTTAACTCCAAATTTGGGGGCGCTACCCCCCAAAAACTCTAAAAAATGTGAAAAAAATTATTTCTCGAGAAAGGTTCCGACGATTTTGATTAAACAAATCTAAAATGTAGTCCATTTAAATACGAATCTAACGATATAAGCCGTTTTCCCGGGAAAAATCTAGTTCCTGAGAAAATTGCTTAAAACGCGGACAGAGCGCCGGGTTCAATCTCCGCCCAGGAGAAGTTATTTGTCTGTTAAATTTTGATAAAATGTTCAATAATAATTAAATGTACCTTCGAAAACTAATAAATGGAAAACACTGGGCTAAGTAATTATGAACTTATATTTGAGAAAGTTTGTCTAAGCTGTCTCGGATCGATTTTTTAAAAATATCGTATTTCTTTAGATTTTTTGTTTTAAGAATAATAAATCTATGTTGTACAAATATTTAATGTTTTTTGTATACATTTTTAATGAATATATTTAATAATTCATTATATATTTTTTTTTAAAGAAAAAGCAGTCGAATCTGTTCATTAGTACGATTTTGTATAAAGTATTTAGTTTCCTAAGTTTAAGAAGATTAATTAATGAGAAGGATTCGGTGTGGGAGTGAAGTGAACTAATTAAAGTACCTCCTTCTCAGCAACCTTGGAGGAGTAACAAGAGTTTATCGGTAAAATTTCATCTCATTTCTTTTATACCCGAAATGAAAACCTCAAAATTCAATCAGTATTAATCACGTAAAACGGTAATTGTCAGTGAGCGCTTTTCATGAAAAGTTATAATTACAGTTATAATTAAGATTTTAATCATTAACATTATCAGAAATTGTGAACCGACCTTTCGGAAACATTAATTTTCTTCTTCAATAGGATAGAATAAAAGAATGATTATTGTAAGAATAAAAAAAAAAAAAAAAATCATAGAGAGTACCTTCTGCTTGCGTACAAGTACTTTTTAGGGTTTCGTATATGATTAATTTTTTTGGGTATATTTTGACCTGTAAAACCAATAAAGAATGCAGTATTTAAAAAAGCATAAATATATTTGTAACCTAATCTTCAGCAGCATTCATTTGATACCCCACTCAAAATTTAATAAAAATAAAATTTTGGGCTCATTTCACATTTTCCCACACAAAATTGGCAATTTTTAAAAAATTAGGAATGTCCTCCCGGAATTTTCATCACCCTACAATAAGATATTAGCATGAATTATTTCATAATTTAGGGACCAGCCGTAGTGAGGTTGAGGGGGGGATTTTTTTGGCTGACATTTTAGCGCTAGCAACGCAAAAAAGCGGTGGTAAAAAGGACAGTAAACATAAAAAAATCATATATATATTTGTATTCTACTATTCAGCAGCTTTCATTTGATGCCCCACTCGAATTTGTTTTAAAAGAATATACATTTTAAAGTTTACCATACTTTTGCGAATTAAGCATGTGCGTATTTCATTTTTAACTTCTGTATATATTTGTGGTTGGGCCCAAAAGTTAAGCCAGTGTTTCAAATTTCAGCTTTTTAGCATAAACAATCTTGGCCTTATGAACCAAAGAGCGACGGACAGATCGCCCTCGGCATAAGGGTTTTGAGATCTATCTACAAAACCCTAAAACGGGAGATAAATAAATAAATTGCACTCGGAATCATTCAAAGGTTCTTGCTTTCATTTAGTAATTAATGCAGTGGTTTCTAAAAGACAGGTTAATATGATTCATTAAACAAATGCCTTTTGGAGTTAATAATGCCCAAAGATATTCGAAAATTGGGACAATCCATAGAATATATTATATATACATATTATATTAATGCTATACCTATAAACTATATAGATATATTTTTTTTAAATTATTCTGCCAATTATAGTGTGGCTCATGACTTCCTCGCGTCTAATTTCGTATACTTTTCTTTTGAAATTAGAGACAAACAAAATTCACTCTTCAGAACGATCAAATCGCATCCGTTACCTTCGGTAAGCTCGGGAGCAAAATCTTGAAAAATATTAATAATTTGTTATTCGAAAAACATAGTATGTAAAATTTATAGCTTTTCAGGTAGTCAAAGTGGGTTAAAATTGATTACAAAATTTGTAGATCACAAAATATAGCTATTTATATTTATTTATATATTGATACTAGCTTTTTTTTATTCAAGAATAGCCAAATTTTCTATGGAACAATGTTTTTAACTTAATGCTTTATAACTTAAGATTTCATGAAAGGTGTTTGTTTTTTTATAGGTGTATTTTTTCAGAACCTATATTAGAAGCTTTAAAGCTCCAGTCTTACCCCCTTAATGAATTCAACACAACACAGATAAATCAGTTTGATTTATTACCGTTGCTGTCAAGTTTCGGTTACTTATAATAAATTACTTCGGTTATGATATTAAAGCTGATTATGATGTACTTAAAGCATAGCCATGATATCATAACTTGTATAATGTGTAAGTATTATTTCATTTAATAAATAACAACACTATTTCAATATTAGGTACTTCTTTATAAGCCTAAATCACAAGTAGTACCTTAAGTTAAATGCTGTTAATCCACTGACCCTTCCCTCCCTCCCTCCTCCATTATACCCCCCCCCCCCCCCTTTCGAAAGATATGCTGAAACGTAATTGCATTTTGGATTAACATTCAAATTCTTGGTTGAAAGAAAAAATAAATTGTTATTTTCAAAACTTTCTCTTCTTTTGTTCATACTGGAAAACTTTTCAACTATTCTTAGTCGAGAGAAGAGGTTCAAGAGTTAGTTAGGACAGAAAGCCGATAGTTTTAAAGAGGAAAGAGCCTGTGACCCTATCTCATCAGTTTAGTGGTTGGGTACAAGTGTTTGAGAAGTTGAGCAGGGACTGCAAATACCTCAACTAATCCTCTACTCTCCTTAACTCCAACTGCCGCTAAACCAACCACTATTGAAATTTGACTCTGCCTGCTTATTAAATTGCTTAGTCAAAATGTTTCATTTACTTTTATTTCTTACTTAATCCCTCTGACATTGCTCTATTTCTACTTCAAAACCAAAATATATACTACACAAGTTAAAACATTAATGGTGATCATTTACCACTTGTATACTTATTAATTATTAAATATCAGCAAACATTTCTAATGTCGAAATGATGTACAAACGATATAATCAGATTATGAGAATACAACCCACAGCAAAGAGAAACTATAAGTATATGTTCAGATTTAAATTTATATAAAAAAATCTAGTACGAAATTTTCTACTACACGACTGCATAATAAAATTACTTCTTAGTTGCTTCGAATTTTCGAGGTTAAATTTAATTATTATTGGACAATTTAACTAAATATACAATATTTAATCCTCACCAGCTGGAAATCGAACCCGACCTCTTGTCATTTGCCCGACCTCTATTCATAATTAAATTATTTTTTTATAAATACCTCGGAAACTATATTATTCCTAGACTAGGTGACCGAGAAAGTACCATTTGGATAACATTGAACATAACCTTTTCATATATACACGGTACTAAATTTAAATCTATAATAATCTGAATTAATTGTTATTTTTAAACATATTTAAAAATTGTTCAGCAGGTGATAGTTTACTTTTCGTTATTCATTATATTTCGACTACAGACAGATATAATGTATTAAATAGTATATTATGTTACTAGGCTGTGAAGTGAGTTTTTTCTTTACCGTAGCAAATAACTCGCTTCGCTCGACAGTAAATAATGCCAAGGTAAAGAAAAAAAACACGACTATTTTTCCAATGAATAGGACGCGAGGACTATGTGTCATTCATTGGCAAACTATTTTTTATTGTTTTTAAATTTTTAAATTAAACGTAACGGTAACGTAAAGTAATTCCTTGTACTGAAATAATTCTAGTACTGAAATTAAAATTTTTTGGCGCGAGTGGTGGAATTTTAAATGCTATTTAAATCTGGTCTAAAAGTTATAAATCAGTGTTGTGGAATCGCATAACATTTGAATATCGAGAGATACACAAGATCTTTTGTTTGTTTGGGAGATTGGAAGGAATGCGGTGGAAGACAGGAAGTCGTTTAGTAGCGAGGAAGTCAACTTGTTACTAAGGAAACAACACAATCTCGTCTAAATATTAATAAGTTTCTTGCAATTACAGCTTCAAACCCTCTCATCTATCTACAACTTCTCAAATAAACATCACCAAAAAACTCCCAGTTCAAAAAGAATTCACAATTATAAACAAAAAATCATATTTTTTCAGATAAAATAAAAATACTATTTCATTAAAAATATAAACAATGTTAAAAAAAGATCAAAATGTCTGCCAATTAGTGTGGCTCGTATATTCCTTAAGTACTGTTATTAGACGAATAACACTATTATTGGTTAATTGGGAATAAAAGTCATGCTCGTTAGACCTGCTTCCACTCCAGTGGGATCAAACTGAATAATATTTATTAAGTATTAAACAAAAAAACTGAATAAATGATCACATGGCGGAGAGAGGGGGGGGGATGTATTTGTAGGTAAGTGGGAGGAGTCCCTCAGTGTTGTAACAAACATTGATGATGTGTTAATTACAATGTAGCCTGAAATTGAAGATCAAATGGCAAATTACACGTTTATGCAAGATGGTACCCCGTCCCATTGCTCCTTGCAAACAATTCAATACTTGCAAGAAAATTGCCCAGACTTTATTTAGCCAGATTAGTGGCCACCTAACAGTCTGGAACTAAATCAAATTGATTTCTCTGTCTGGGGTTGGTAAGAACAAAGAGTGTACGTAGGAGGCAGAAAAAAGGACGTTGATGAACTTCAGAAGAGGATTCTTCGTGGCTGGGATGATATGGCTAACTATGGCTGGGGCCATATCCCACTGGAGAAGGAGAGTGCAGGCTGTCGTAAATAAACTTAAACCATGCAACAAATAAATCTGTAAAATACGCATTGTTTTTTTTTTGTTTTTTTTTTACCTGTTATTACATTAATTTTTTAAATACATTTATTTTATCAAAACTATCCGGACAACGATTTATTTTAGGACCCTACTTTTAACCGTCATTGCATAGCTTTTGCCCAATAGTTTGTTAGGTTATAATAGATATAAAATTTAAAGTAGAAGAATGTAGTTTTCAAACCCCATATCTCTATCTATTTCAGAAAATCGGGGTTTTTTGCCCACCCTGTATAAACGGGTCGTTAAAGCAAAACAAAGAATCATTAAAGAAAGCGAGAAAGGTATATGGGCCTCACTAATTAGCAGACTACTTTGTAAAAAATTATTTTCTAACTAAATAAGATCACTCATATGCCTAATAAAATACCAACAAATACCTTTTTACTATTTCATATAAGCTGTATGTATGTATATCTATAATATATTCTGTGTGGCCTTTAAAAAAAGTTTGATTTTAAAAAGTGCCTCCTTTTAAAAGTTTTTTTTTGTCTTTTTTTTTAAAGTTGATGCCTAAACTGCTAGACCTTATTTGGCTTAATTGTTTAGTAAAATCATACCCTGAGGTGAATTCAAGAATTTAACTTAAGTATACTAAATATAAAGACGCTGCTCCTAAGATGTTTTCCCCGGAAAAATAGGTATTAAACCGATTTATTTTTTTAAATATTTATTTTAAGATGCAATTTACTCTAATAATTATATTAAGTTCAGTTCTCGGTATTTGAACTGATAAAATAATGAAAGAAACTTCTTTGTATTGAAAAAATTAAAACCACGTAATATAGAAAATGGTAATTTGTAACAATAAACGCAGATTTATTGGGAAAAAGGAACCACTTTTTTAAGTAACAGGCCGCACCTGCTACCAAAATTATAAGAATGAAGATAAATATAAAGAAGCTAACTTAAATTTACCTTTCTTATGTTAAAAATTTATTTTACTTTGTTCTCTTTATGATAAGGATCTACTAAAAGAGTTTTGTATTAAAATTAATAAAATTGAAACTTGGCGTTTTATCATAAAGCAAGTTGATTTTTGTTACAAGGTTGACAACCTTCGTCTAGATTTCTTTTACGTAGAATTAAACTGCTTTAATCTCTTTGCAGGCTCTACTCAATATATTTCGATGAATAAACCCTCCACCATGCGCCAAATGTTAGTGCATACAACTGAATAAAAATTAATTTGTATTTCCGGTTTTGCGCCTATAAATTCGGACTTGCACAAGATGAAATGAAATACTCTATTCTACCATCTTGGGGCCTACACCCTAACTTACAGCAAACAGAAAGAAAGTTAAGGTCAGTTTTGGTTTTCGTAATGTACTAAATGAGAAAGTATCTAAATAGACTGCCAATTGGTGTGGCACATAGCTTCCTCGCATCCTATCACGTAATTTATTGATTTTATGGTTTTACAAGCCTTAATTTGCCTTAAAAGCTTTTATTCTCTAATTTGTTTGATTTTTCCTCCGTTTTTTTAATGTCAAAATTATTTTGATTTTTTACATAAATAAGTATAATTTTTGCAAAAGTTAAAGAGCGTAGACGGTTCAAATTAATATGGGGCTATCTGCGGGTTACTTTCGATAAACTATAAAGTTTCATACAAATCAGATAAGCATTTTTGAAGCTATAAGTGTAAATAAATGTATGTTTGAGCGCATGTGGAAGGTAAGGAAAAGGTTGAAAATTATATGGGACCAGCAAATGAGCTAATTACTACCTACCACACAAATTTCCTTAAAATGGGACGTGTTGGTTCTTAAGATTGGTTGGTTCGCAAAAATTGAGCGACAGACAGACTGACAGACATGGAACCAAAAATGTTCCCTGGTGTCTGAAACGGATTTCAGTCTTGGAATTTTTGAAATCGGAGATATAAACATTATTTTCTTCTTCAGGACGATCACATAGCTTCCGTTTCCTTCGGTAAACTCGGAATTATTTTTTTTTTTTTTTTTCAATTCTGATCAATATACAGACAAAATTTTAATTTTGTATTTATAGATTATTGGAACGAAGTTCCTTATGACACGTTCTGGAGCCCGGGAGCGAATCCAAAAAAACGGCCAAAATCACCGTCACAAAACCAAGCGTCACGAAATCTACCGATGACGATAACTTGAGTAAAAGATGACCGAGTGAGTTGAAATTTGGTATACATGTTCATTTGACCAATGCCCAGGTTGAGTTTGTCCAAGGTTATCCGCCCAAGCGTTCACGGGCAACGCTCACGTAAACGCAAGCTTCAAATGTAAAATGGACGGGAAAAAATTTTAACTTTATCTATGTAATGAGACAAACAACTTTTATAAATATTTTCTTTTTTTAGTAAAATGAACTGCTATGAAGTGATAAATATCGCTAAATTTATTAAAGCGGACCTGAACGTTAAAATTAAAGAATATAACGTTTTTAACGATATCTTACGTTCTAACGTAACGATTTTCTTAACGAACTTCTTACACATCGTCTAATGTACAATTGAAACACGCACGTAAAATTTCAACCTGCTACAAGCATTAGTTTTTGAGCAGGGAAGAGATATATTATATGTAATATTTAAAATTAGTAGGCCGGGTAGGTAGAAAACAGTTCTTTCCCCTCTGGCTATATAATACAAACATACTTTATTAACAAAAAATATTTTAATTTTGTCTCTATACTCCGCCATGTATAGGTAGTTAGCAACGTATACGTACGTTATCAGTGTGATTTTATAATTTATATCTATTGAAAAATGTAAGGAACTTCGTTCCTACCTGGTGTCCCGCGACACCACACGTATTTTGTTTAATAAGAAACGGGCTACCTCAACCCGTTCATTATACAGTTTTATCGAGCTGCTAGTCTTAGGAAAGACAAACTAATCTTTCTTCGTCATTATCTTTCTGAGAGATACAACGCAGCTTCTTCCAAGAAAGGGGAACTTTCTTCCTCTATGTATAGGTATATATAAAATGAAAAAGTATTGAGTTGACGGATAAACATGTTTTAAGGTCCCCTGAGTCCAAACATGTAATATAAGAAATGACAATCTGTAGTATTTGCCATCAAAACTACTTGTACTATTTTGATGAAAATAGTTTGAGAAATTGACTAATTACGTTTGAGGGCATTTTGAAGTTAGAGAATAGGTTCTACAAAGCCGAGGTAGCGGAAACTAGGACAATGATATTAGAATAATGGCTATTTCTGTTCACCTTGTTAATGCATAAATTGTACGAACATCCGAACGAGCCAGGTATGCAGATTCGTTCAATTGTGATCTATTCGAGTGAGATCCGTTCATTTAAGATACGTTTACTAGGGATAGTTCTTTGGCTTAGAAATAGACCACTAGTGAAACCATACTAATATGTAATCATCCTTCTTGTGTGAGGTTTAAATTTAATGTAAATTCGAGTAATTCTTGTAATGGCTGTCATCTGCTTATTTTAAAATCCATATAATGAAGTTGTATCCTCGCTTTCTTCTCCTTATTAATTATTCACTATAAAGAAAATCCTAATTGGATTTTTTTTTTTTTTTTTTATAATTATCATGAATAAATTAATTAAAATGTAATTGTATCGTTAATTCGTTAGTCTTAATAATTATATACATATTTTAATTAGGCCTTCATAAAACTTTTTTCATAATTTAAAGAAGGCGTTAATTTTTTCATAATTTAAAAAGAGGATTTTCTCCCCTTTATTAAAATTAATCATAGTCTGGTTGGCTTACAATTTAATTTAAATTATTTAAATCCCCTGGATTGTTGGATACCTATGAAGAGGAGGGAATGGTGGGAAGGAGGGAGGACGATCTTCTGATGGTTCTAATTGAAATTTGAGGTAATCAAAAAAGATTGGTTCAGTTTAATTAGCGCCAAAATCCAATCAATGGGAAGCGCCAAAACATCGGCATCAATATCTGACGACAGCGCCCTCCTATCTAGAGGACGTAATCAGAACTAAATATGATTAATTAGTGACTGGTAGGGAGCGATTATTAATGGCCTTGTTGAACTAACCTTTCAAGGAAATATTGAAAATAAAGAAAACCCGTGAGGAGTAGTTTCACCGGGAAAATATCAAGTTTTTAGGGTTTCGTTGATATAACCGGAAAAAAGAAACCCTTATAGTTTCGTTCATGTGTCTGTCTGTCACTCTGTTGGGTTCCAATTACTTTAATAAATATACATAAAAACATGAAACGTTGCAGTATTAATTATCGTTCCTGCGCACACAGGAAAAATTTACCGAACTTAAAATTATCAGCTGTTCAAATCTACAATGGTGGGTAATCCTTGTCACGAGAATTTTTATTTTGAGTTGGGTATTAAATGAAAGGTATTTAAAAATAGAATAAAAAAATATATAACACTCTTGGAAGTGTTGTATATACATATACCACGTCATTTTGTCAAAAATACCAACATTTTGCGTGCCAAGAAATAGCAAAAAAAAGAAACTATATTTCAGCTGTTACTAAAAATATATACAATTTTTTAAGTTTTTGGTAGTTTTCATACTACGGAAAGTTTAAATTTTAATTTAAATCAAATTATAATTATTATTAACTACGGGAAACAGACAGAACAGAAACAAAGAAACAGAGGCCCGTGGTTCAAATCCCGGCGCTGGAGTGTATTTTTCACTGTCTGTTTCCCGTAGTTAATAATAATTATAATTTGATTTAAATTAAAAATATATATTGAGGTTTGATCCAGAAGTGGGTAAAAAAAATTCTTTACTTCAGTGAAGTACTGATGAACTAGAGTTCAGTGTGTATAGTATGGACAAAACAAAGCAAATTGGTGAATTTTACTGTTAGCAGACTCATAAAAAATTTGTTTTTTACATTTTGTTTTATTTTTTAGGGGGGGGTAATATGGCCGCCATTTTGGAAACACGATATATTTTTTCAATACCGTTAAAAAAATACCCAACTTCAAATTTTTAAATAACAAAAAATTGGTAGTCCCAAGTTGCGGCCCCCTAAAATTTTTATAATTTCACTTTTTTATACCAACTTCCGGAAATATCATTGTACCACAGAGATTAATATTTTAGTATTTTGCCTTATTTTTAGGACTTGTACTAATTGGGTAGCGTGAGGGGGGACATTATTTTTTTGCGTTTTGTTTATTTTTTGGGGGGAAAATGGCCCGCCATTTTGGAAACACGATATATTTTTGTGAACCATTTTTCAATATCTTAAAAATGATACGCAACTTCGAATTTTTAGATAGAAAAAATTTTGGGGCTCCCGAGTTACGGCCCTAAAATGTATAAAATTTGACTTTTTTTTATATCAACTCCCGGAAATTTCATTGGACCACAGAGATAAATTATGTATTTAAGTATTTTATTTTATGTATATTTATGTATTTTTGCCTTTTTTTAGGACCTATCCTAATGGGATAGTGCAGGGGGGTGTAGGGGGGGGGGGTACATTTTGGGTTTGCTTTAATATTTTGGGAGGTAAAATTGCCGCCATTTTGGAAACGCGATATATTTTTGTAATCTACATTTCAATACCTTTGAAATGATACCTAATTTGAAAATTACAAAAATATAAAATATGGCGATCTATTCGCAATTGATCGCAGATCGCCGAAATTTGGAGTGTTGAAGTCCGCAATAGTTTTTATGTTTTAGGGCAAAAAAGTTTTACTTGTATACAAAATGTCAAGGCTATAGCTTCAGTAGGTCGGGAGATATACCCAAGATGCGGCGGACGAACTACTGTCTAGGACGACCTCGAAACCCTAATAAGATAGATAGTATGTCTACGAAATTTCAACTAGATATTTTCTTATATGTAGTTAATTTTTATTTATTTATGACAAGGTGTTTTTTTAAAAAAAAAAAAAAATAATATATACCATGATCATGTGATCCGGAAGAACAGGAAACAGTGTATGTAACTGTGTATATAAAAATAAAGAATATTGTATTTTAGGCTTGAAAATGACCTGCACGTTCGAAACGTTGCCTTCCCTGAACTTGAGAGTTTTTTTTTACCCACTTCAGGATCCAACCTTAATATTTGGAATTACAATAGGTGTACACTAAGATAGATTATCATAGAAATATATGTAAAATTTGCGGTCTGCTGGGCCATAGAAAAAATAAGAATAGTAATTTGATCTAATTTACTGGGAATCTAAAATACATACTAGAATTCTTGCACCTTTTACCAGGGCAATGTGAGATCTATTATAACCATAATATAATTAATATCTCAGGTTCTACTCGACATTTTTAGATGAATCAAAGCGTATAACTTGCGCCACATGTTAATACACATCACGAAATAAAAACAAACATTTTCATGTAGCAAATTTCACCTATGAGGTCAGACATGGACCCTTACCAATCAGACAGTAATTGAGTTAGACCGGTTTTGGTTTTGGTAATTTATGAAATGAAGAAGTATCACTAAAGTTTGCAATTCTTATCAATACTTTAATTTTATAAATAATGATAATAAATCAATTAAATGAGATATTGTAGGATTTAAATTCAGTATCACTATGTACTATGTGTATAACAAAGAATTATTATGTGTATGATTTTCTGTTTTATTCATCTGAGGTATAAAATTTAATAAATAACACGCGTTTTTTTATACATCAACATGGAATGAGATAGCTCTTAGTCTATTTCTAGGCTAAGTTTACTTCCATCTTTTATTCCTTAAAGCCCTATAAAGGAATCCAATACTGCGGGTTACCAGCTCTAGTAAATCCTATTTTCACAGTTCAATTCTCCCTTTCAATTTGAAATCTTCTCAGATAAAAGATAAGAAAATGTGACATAGATCCCACTTCATATTGTGCAGATTCTTCCATCATTCACGGTTCTACTTGTAAGTTCCAATACAGTAAACAATTATTTAATACGATTTAAAACAAAAGACCAGTCATGCACCATGAACTTTCAAAGAAATTTGCGTATTATTGGCTTATGATAACATAGAAAAATTTTGGTTTAGAATTTGGATGGGTGAAAAAAAAAATCGGTACATAGGGGTACGTGGTACAAAAGTCAAAATAGTATATATACCCTTTAATATGCATGTCGTTGGAAAGCTCTTTAAGAACACAGTAATTGTTGTTTTGTACACCTTTGTCATATTTTCATATAAGAGAGGAGTAAAATGGAAAAGAAACGTTTTTATGCTATTTTTAACCCTTAATTGTCAAAATTTGACCCCTAAATGGACTCCAAAAATTCTGGCAAATGAACTCATCCTTCCTTTTGATATTATTGACATTATAAAATTTGTTTGAATTTTTTAAAGTGCATCCTAGGGTAATATATCGTCTGGAGTGACACATACATAAAAAAGTGTTAAATTTCAGGAATCGATTAAGAAGGGTCTAAAACGGATTTCCATGGAGGAAATATTCAAAAATTTTGAAGCCATTGCAATAGCATAATTTTCTTAGAAAATTCGCTTAAATGATTTTTGATACGAATGTCCCATTTTAATATCCCAAATAAAAATTAAGTGTTGTGACTGTTTTGTTATCAATAATTGATGGTTTTTTCCTTTATTTTTTAAATACATTTATTTTATCAAAACTGCCCAGACGAAAGATATGCAAACTCCATATCTCTACCTAATACCTAAAGATATATATATATATATATATATATATATATATATATATATATATATATATATATATATATATATATATATATATATATATATATATATTCTTATATTGTATCGAATTACCAACGAATAAATCCATCTTAATTAAATAATTGCGTCCCACAATACTTTTTTTTACTACTGCATATGGAGTTAAATTTGTTGTGTGCTAAAATTTCAGTTTATTTGTACTCGACATATTTGTTCGGAACCATGTTCTTTAATTAATTTTCAGATAGTAAAGATAGAAAGTGGGTGGATGGATATAAGCCTCTAAAGTAGGATTTAGTAGGCCGGGCAGAATAAATCCTTGGTAGGGTCTGAAGGAGAAATGGGAATTTTCATATTTATTTCATTTCCTAGAAATAGAAAATGCCTTGCATATATTATTACCAAGGATAAAGAGCAATGCGAAATTTCACTGAAACATTCCAACCATTATTACTAAGTTCTTTTCATTTTCCTAAATAGAAGTAATAATGTACTTAATCGCTTTTAAACTAGTTTATTACCCGAAGTATATATATTGTCCCACGGCTGCCATATCTTATTCTTTTATAAAGTAGCACCCTGTATGAATATTTAAAAAAATACATAATATATACTTCCTGTTATAATTATTACCTTTGACCTTTCCCAACTTTGTTAAAAATTTAAAAGAAATTACAATTATTGACCACCCTTTAATAAGCATTATTTTGAGTTTGTCAGCCCTTTACAAAAACGTATTAATTTAATAAGCTATCTTTTTTTTCTTTTTTTTTTAAAGGGTTACAATTTAAGGGAAATTACAATGTCTTCATGATTTTAAAGATGATTTTTAGTTTAACGTTGGGACCTATAGAAATAAGTTATTATAAAGGAAGTGAAATTTACATGAGACTGACTATCTGTGGGCTAACCTTCATAATTGTATACACATATATTATACACTATGTATTAGATTTAAATGAAATTATAAGTGATAATACTGATAATATATAAATATATTTTTTAATTGCTTGAGTGTTGAAATTAATATAAAAATCATCTGTGGCATAACAATAATATAACATCAATATGGCCACAAAGGGGATTTCACAAAGATAAGTAAAAAGGCTGGGTAACACTGAACTAGAATGATTTATTTTGAGTGGCAGTTGAGTAAATGTGCGGCTTCTGGAACAGATCCCATATAAAGCTGAAAATGATGTTTTCCTTTTCTAAGGTAGTTAAAGTGGAATATATAATGTGCCAAGTTTAACTCTTATTTTACATTGCAAAGTTTAAGTGTGGCATGAATCTGGCTGAACCTAAACCTGGACTCTGCCAACTTCCTCACCTTTCCTTTATAAGCACCATTAAATTGCTAAATTATATTAATTTGTTTTCTTCATTTTTCGATTTTATGATGTGGAAAAGGGTTAGTTATTAAATCTGACTACTTCAAGTCGTTATTCAATCTAAGCGCACGGGAGTGCGCAAGACCAAGTTCCAGTAAGCATGCAGTTGATATTTGTTTCTGAACCAATTCACCTGGGGTTTCTCATCCCCAAATATCTCAGATTCTTCTTAAGAGAAGATTGAAGCATAGATTACGCTTGAGCAGTTTAGGACACTAAAAAATTTAGTCTTAAAAATAATCAAAAGGGGGAGAGTTTCAAAGTTTGCATTTTTGTTACTGACGCATCAGCAAAACAATAAGTGACTTCCATAATAGCTAGAAACTTTAAATTTGGCATATATGTAGCAATGTAACTGTCAGGAAAATTTAAAAAAAGTAAAATTCATAATTTCCCCCTTCCCGCCCAAAACAAAAAAATATATATATAAAAGAAGGACACAACGTTAAGTTTTTTTGTGAGTTAACGGTGATTCGTATAGTAAACCTAATTTCACAAACAAGTACTGATTTTGAAAAATCTACAAGTTTGATCCTAGGAATTTTTTCGTACCTCCATTGGTTGTGCCTTAGTTGGAGCTTGATTTGATTAATATTTTTTAATTTTTACTCACATCGTCCAAAATTATTGACCAATTTCATTTCATTATACTATAAATCGAGTATTTATTATTTATAAATTCGTCCTATTTTCTGAGAACATGAGAATAAACTGTTTCTTGAGTGCCGTGTCACCAATTTTTTTTTAGGTTATTGTGTTCCATACCTCATTTAAAGGTAATTTGTACTTTAGGGCTGATTCATTTGTCCATTGAGACTTTGGGCTGGTATTTTTTTTGGTTTAATAAGTTAAAATGTACCCAACAAAAATGTCCCCCCAACAACCCTATAACTGCTGATCCAAAAATTGTGAAATTATTCATGCATATACCTTATAATAGGGCGATTAAAATAACAGAGAGAATTCCCAATTTTGTGTGCGCACAAGCGCAGTGAGACAGACATTTTTTTTTTTTTAATTTCGAGTGGGGTAGGTATCTAATGGAAGCTCCTGATGAGTAGGTTACAAATATACATTATGCTTGTTTAGATTTTGTATACCTCCTTCTCCCCTCAACCACCCTATAACGGCTAATCCTAAAATTTTGAAACAATTCATGCAAATATCTTATTATTGGGCGATGAAAATTTCCAGAAAAAGTTAATTTACCTTGGTGTCATCACCGATCAAAAGCACTTTCGATCCCAGGGAGGGGGGGGGGGGGGGTCGAAGCAGGAACCTTTTAATTTGTTAGATTTTTAGGGCTTCCGCCTAAATTTGTTTATATTTTTATAAACTTATGGGAAATAATTAAAAATTATGGGAAATAAATAAATGTTATTTCTTAATATAATAACGTTCTTCCCTTTGATTTTTAAAAAAGATTGACTTTAATGTTTTTTAGATTGATTCGTTGATTTTTTAAACAAATTGTTGGTGGGGGGGGGGGGGGGGGAGGACGCAATTTTCAAGGACACATAGTGCAAAGATTAATTGAATAACGAAACCAAATATATATTTGTACTCAATGCGTCAACCACATTTCATTTAACACCCCACATGACAACTAGTTAGCCTCTAGTTGTTAAAGGATTATTTTGGTACTTTTTTACTAAAGCCCCCCCCCCCCTACACCCCTTTGTCTTAATGGATATTTAGACTTTAGACAAAGGAATATTATACAGAGTAGTATATTTTCCTTAGTCTAAATAACAATTAATACAAAGGGATATATAGTCCATTGTACCTTGGGACAAAGGAATATCAGGCTTATATACACAAATTTGATATAATTATTTGATATATATTAATTATTAAGACAAAGGAATATTCAATATACGCTAAGAAAACTGTAGGATTCATTGTCCTAAAGTTTTCTGTATACAATTTAGTCTTACACACTCGATTTAAAAGTAGTAATAAAACTGCCCCAGGAGTCATAATGTGTCTTGGGGAGACACACACACAAACTATTGAGACTTTGTTGGGCAGACTATTGATCAGAACAAAGGGGCTGCTAAAGTAAATAAGTGTCATGATTTATTAGGGCTTCCCTATAATTTTTCTCCCTATAATTTTTATTACACATAAAATAACTGCAAAGTTTTCAATTTTTGTGTTGGGAACTTTCCACTATCAGGTGCGTTACAGACAGACAAGCGCAGGAATGTGTGAGTCGTTTTTGCTATGGACCCTAACAAATAAATATATAAGATCAATAAATAGATAAATAATTTGATATATAATTAATTAAATAAATATATTAAAAAAAACTATAGTAATACTTTTTATCTTTCTCATAGGAACACTCCAAAATATTTTTAATATTTTTTTATTTTTATAAAGTGAATAAAAAAAAAGAGAAAAAAAGTAATTTACCTTTTTTTAAAGTCCTCCTTTTAAAGAGGATCATTAGCTGAAAATCTTTTTTAAACGATTCACAGCTTCTCACTTAATAAGGTTGCTAAACGACCGCGACGCCACGAAAATGGAAATAAGCCTGAATACATTTTGAAAGAAATAAGACTCTAAACATTTATAGAAGAGAGGGAGGAAATATAATTTCACAAAGAAGGGTTAGATTACATTTGTAAGGGTTTTTTTTGTAAAGACCCAATTTACTTTTTCTGAAAACGGTATTTTTGGATGATCTGAATTGCTACTTTCTTAATATATATACAAGTATCATTATTTCCCCTGTTTTAATGTTATTCCTAAAAATGTTTTCTTAAAGCTTATACTTATGTATTTTTACTAATTTTATTTTTGATAATTCGCCGATAATATATTTGACAAAGCTAATAATGTATTGATAATTAATAAAGCTCACAATTAAATCCTGAAGAATTTTGCTTCCGAGCTTACCAAAGGTAACGGAAGCTATATGATGTTCCTTGTTCTGAACGAACTTTTTTTATGATCTGATTTCGTTCAGACATCAGGGAACATTTTTGTCGGTCTGTCCTCAATTTTTGCGAACCAACATTTTAATAAATAATCGTCTGATTTTTGGTTGGTCACCAACCATGGTCCAAAGGTTCCTAAATACCTTTCGAGGCCCCCTGGGGGGCCGCGGCCCCCCGGTTAAGAACCACTGTTCTAGAGAACGAACATTATTTATTTTTATGCCTTATAGATAATAGACATCCGTTTTAGACATCAGACGATTTTATTATCCGGGTCTTTTCTGTTTTTCTAGAGTCAAGTCATATTTCGAGGGATAAAACGATAATAGTAACATATGCGAAATTAAATGTATTTTGTTTCATTCCTTGTTATTGAAAATAATTCGTAAAGAAAGCCTATAACCACATTCAAATACTCTTTTTTAAAAGAAAATAATAACAATGCTTGGGTTTTTACGATTGAATATTGTTTTTACTAAAAGCAAATTGAGTTTTATCTTGAATGATTTCTTTCACTTCAGTTGATTTTATTACTTTAAATTGGGGTCAAAACTGGATTAATGGATCATTTATTACTTCGATCACCTAATCGATTACAATTAGACTAAAAAAACTGGTCCGTACTTTAAAAAATGAAGAAAAAAAAAAAGAAGAAAAATCCGGCTTTATTTAAGGGCAGGATCCATTTAATTGTGTCATTATTTTAACTTTGTAGTTTTGATAAAGAGCTTTTAATGCTCGGTTCTTTAAATTAAATTTTATTATCTCTTGGAACTTTGGTGTAAGATTATTTCACCTCATTTTCCTTGTTAATTAAAATTAATTTTCTTTGCTTTAGTTATAAAAAACTTTTCGTAACATTATTATCGCTGCCCGAATCTAGCCAGTGCGAATAGTTAAATTAAATGAAAAAAAAATCTTTTAACACAGACGGCACATATCTAATTTGATCAAACATAATCTGCTAAAAAAGAAATATTCACTGAATTTCATGTATAAAAATTAAATATGTCACATTGACGTCAATCAAACTTTAAAACAAAATAAACAACTTGCATTATGCTATGCCCGCAACAAATATAATACCGCTGTTTATAGTCCAGTCATTAGGTAGTTTCTTAAAACAAATTCTGGAGTAGTTATGATTTTTTGCTCCTTTATGTTTTTGGTGTGCTCATTACGAATCTGAGGTTTTAGTCCAGGAGATAGCGTGCAAAAAAGTGTCTGACTAACATCAAGCTAGAATTTTGTATACAAGTCAATCTTTTAGCGCCTTTTAAGAATATGTGGTCGGCTAAGTTCGTCTGCGGGACATAGCTTGGCAATAGGCGTTTGAAAAAAACAAACCGGTGGAGAGCGGCCATGTCTCGCCAATTATGGTGGACAATGTGATTTTCATGATCCTGAGTACAGAATTAGTTAGTAGACCGAAAATCAAGTTGATGTTAGTTTGTCCCTTGACAGGTGACCACGTTGATTTTTAGTAACATTTGAATAACTAACCTATCAAGTGTGAAAATAACATCGACTTGATTTTTGGTCTACAAACAAATTCTGAACTCAGGATCATGAAAATCACATTGTCCACCATAATTGGTGAGACATGGCCGCTCTCCACCGGTTTGTTTTTTTCACACGCCTATTGCCAAGCTATGTCCCTCAGACGAACTTAGCCGACCACATATTCTTAAAAGGCACTAAAAGATTGACTTGTATACAAAATTCTAGCTTGATGTTAGTCAGACACTTTTTTGCACGCTATCTCCTGGACTATTTGCCACCAAAAATTTTTGTTGGAATTTGAGTTATAGCCAAAAAACATAAATAGAAACTTTTTTCTCTCAGTTTTTTCCATATAACTCAAAAACTATCAACTTTGGGTAAAAAATCATTCTTTATTAAAACAATCTGCATAAAATTTTCTATAATAAAGAATATTACTACTTTTTTCGCCACACGTATTGTTCAGGCGCAAACGCGGGTTGAAGTAAACGTATTATTTTGATACTTAAGCTCAATACATCAACAAGTGTGTTAAACGGCAGCGGGGTTCCATGCGGAAGGAACTGTAATCCCACAACTACCTCCCTTCCCTTATATACAAATAATATATATTTGTCATTTAAACCATGATATTTATGAGGATTTTTTTTGTTTTTTAAGTGGTGAGTAGTTATTGAAGCAAGATAGTAAAGAATTGAATAGGATGGTGGCTGGGGCTTTTGACAGTAGTATATCCCTGGTTCTAGCTTTAGCCTTTTCACTAGTCATTGTTAAAATTATCGTCTCATTGAGACATAGTCTTATTTATAGTACCATTCTAACAAAGTTCATCATTTTAACTTTTTGCCTTCTTTTCAAATTTATATATATATATATATATTTTTTTTTTTTGTTAGGCCAGAAAGGCGATTTGGAAGGCCAGAGTTATCACTATTCCTAATTTTTAAGCGACCATATAATGTGCATTTAATGCAACGCGATTGTGAGTTTGCCATGGCGACGTGTTGTATAATACGTAAGAGAGACTTTAGAACGGAAGGGATGAAGAAGCAGAGATGATAGAATTGGGCGTGGATTGTGGAATCGTTTCGGTGTGGAGAGGAAGTACACAAAGAAATTATAGTTGCTAATAAGTGTAATGACAAAAAAAAAAAAAAAAAAAAAAATCGAAAAAGGTTTCTCTTCATAAAATCTCCAGCTTGTTCTTAATGAACCTTTATGACATTACTTTTTTACAAATTGACCCTGTACCCAAAAAGTACAATTTTCTAAAATCGTACAAGAAGAAACTAGTCCAAATTTTGAAAATTCAAGAAAAAAATATTATTTATAATTTTTTTAGTCACAATTCTAAATTTCTTTATCGCAAAATATGTCAAATATCGAATTAAAAAAACAAACAAAAAGAAACACCCTTCTTCGTCATTAAGCAATAATCAAATTTGTCTGATTCTAATAAATGAGGAATCAATTTGTGGTTCAGTTCAATTTTAAACAGACAATTGATTTTCAATATTGTGGAAAATTTATCATTTTGGCCATTTATGTCTATTTTGTGGTACATCATAATTTTGATTCCAGGGGTCTGGAGAAATCCAAATTACTTTATAATTTGATCCCATATCTAGTATGATTTTTTTTTTAAGATTCCTTTCTCCGATCTTTAACATTAAAAGTCGGGCAGTATAGTTTTTTTTTGTCTATAGAGGTCCGCTATGCCGGTTCTATCAGGCAGAGGCTCTTGGATCGCCCGGCGGCGTGTCGGTGGCTTTTGCCGAGAGGCCGAACCTCCAGGTTACCGAATGAAAATTAGAATAGTACGTAAATATTTTAAAGAAGACTTTTTTTACTGAATAGTCAAAATTTTGTCCTGTTGCCCCTTGTACGATTTTAAAATTGTACTTTTTGGACACAGGAATATTTTGAAAAAAAAAAAAAACTTAACTCGATAAATGTTTATTTCAGAACAAGCAGGAGATTTTATGAAGAATGATATTTCTTGGAAAAAATATATGTATTTTTTTTTTATCATTACACTTATTATTGGCAACCCGAACCGGAGACACACTGTATCTATATATGTATATGATTATATATTTAGGGAAGGGAGGTAGTTGCGGGATTATAGATCCCTCCGCATGGAACCCCGCTGCCGTTTAACACGCTTGTTGATGTATTGAGCTTGAGTATCAAAATACTACGCTTAATTCAACCCGTGTTTGCACCTTTTGCCGAACGATACGTGTGGCGATAAAAGTAGAAATAATCTTTATTATAGAACATTTTATGCTGATTGTATTAATAAAGAATGATTTTTTACCAAAAGTTGATAGTTTTTGAGTTATTTGGAAAAAACTGAAAGAAAAATGTATTTTTTCATGATTTTGGCTATAACTCAAATTCCAACAAAAATTTTTGGTGGCAAACCTCAGATTCGTAATCAGCACCCCAAAAAACATTAAGGAGCAAAAAATCATAACTATTCCAGAATTTGTTTTAAAACACCCCTTTTTGGCACCTAATGACTGGACTAATATGCATATCTCCTAATGCTGTATATATATATATATATATATATATATATATATATATATATATATATATATATATATATATATATATATATATATATATATATATATATATATATGTATATATATATATATATATATATATATATATATATATATATATATATATATATATATATATATATATATATATATATATACATATATATATATATATATATATATATATATATATATATATATATATATATATATATATATATATATATATATATATATATATATATATATATATATATACGAGTATATGTATATCTCCTAACAACATAATTATTTTCTTACTTAGAATTATTTCTCGCATATTTTAAGAATCATTTATTTTATCAGTTAGATATCGAATTTTGGTGATGGGTGTGTCTAATTCGGTAAATTGTGTGTCAAAAACGGTGAAGTTCGTGGTTTTATTTTGTATTTTTAAATAAAAACATGTATTACTTGTACAATGAAATCGAGACGAATATAAACTGGTAAAAATTTAAAATGATTCAAGTTTATTAAATTTTTATTATTACTTATTTTCGAGATTTCAACTGAATTATTCGTTTTGGGTGTTTCTAAGCTCTCCTGTGAGTTTTTCGGCATGACGTCTGTATGTGTGTACGTGTGTTATCATCGTAGCGCCCAGGGTATTTTGGCTAGAGAATTGAAACTTGGCAGAATTTCATTAACCCAGTTATTTTTGATGGATCGAAAATAGCTTAAATACATGCTTTTATTACGCCTCCTTTGCCTATGAGAGACAAATATTAAAT
The DNA here is from genome assembly GCA_951217055.1 of Gerris lacustris. Lineage (NCBI taxonomy): Eukaryota > Metazoa > Arthropoda > Insecta > Hemiptera > Gerridae > Gerris > Gerris lacustris. The sequence goes on along the minus strand of OX578277.1, from coordinate 34,232,290 downwards.
CTATATTTGACCCAATTTTTAATCAGCTATCACTCTAAAATGTGGCCGAGCGACACGTCCCGGATGACATTATAATAATCAATCATTAGTTTTACTATATAATTTGTTTTAGCGGATAAATAAAAAAAATGTCGGCTGTAAAATTCAGCAATGACCACTGACAGCAAAGTGAGGTTACGAGATTCAATGTGAATAAGACTAAAATCTAAGTCTAGCTCACCTCCTTCCACCAGGACTTTTTATTTTCTACAAACCATGGTAACAAATCAACTGTGCCGATTTTCATAACTCCAGGATTTATTTGTCTACTTTAACTATGCTAAAAAATATTATATTATTATTTCTTTCATTACTCAACTGTTATCTATTATTTTTCTTGAAATGTAAGGGACCAATGTGAGCAAATAGGTGGGATTAAAAAAAAACTATTATATAGTTTAGTATTAGTATTTTGTCTCTTGCTTCTTGTTCTTTATTGGTTTGCTTGTCAATATTTTTTTCTTTCACCTTCTTTAGTAAATTGAAAATTGTAAAAACATTTATATTGTGTTTAGATATGGTTCCTTATTCATAAAGCGTCTTAAAGATATCTACTGTATAAATGAGTTATTACACCATAATATTAAAATACTTAATTAAAAAAAAGTTTGTTTTACTTTAAAGCTAATATTAATTGAATATAATATATTATTACGGAGAAAAGATTGTTACTAATTTTTTCTATAGTTTATATATTCTTTCTAATAATTACCAATAATATTAATATATACAATTATATATTAAAGCCTTCATTGATAAAATGGTATAAGGGTTTTGGGCGAATGGAATAATATTATATAAATGATAAAAAGCTCTATAAATTAATATTTATGAAGACAATGGAGAGAATTCAATGACCTGGATAATTACCATTTTATGATGGTAATTAGCGATCTCAATTATTATGAGTTTTCTATTGTCTCTGCTTTTAAATATAGTCTCATTTACATAGTCCCACCGATATTTTTAGTCTAGTTTTCAATTAAAAGGAAACTTGATGGAAAACCTTTTTCGTTTAGATTGTATAGGTCACTAAATTATCTAGCCTTCTTCAAATGTTGACATTATGTTCGATTTAAAGCCGTTATATTTTTTTCTATTACAATCCATGAGTTATAACTATATGATATTAACTATTTGCTATAAACTATATGATATTAACTATTATATATCTATGTTTCACTAAAACTGCCCTGCCCTGTCCTGAGTCACCTGCATTTTAATGTGCGCCTGGCCTTAAAGATATCTATACATCTATGTTGCTATTAAGCATTTTATTGCGTTGTCGTATGTAATCGTACGTTGTGATAAGAGTTCATTGTCGTATATTAAAAGTTAGAGTCGACTGGTTTTTTAAATTTTGTCGAAAATTTAATATTATACCTATATATTTAGGACGAAAACCTCTATTGCTTACTTTCCTATTGAAATAAAATTATTCATTTCTCATAAAATGCTTACATATTCATTCTTGTTTTCTTTGTGGTCTATATATAATAGCATTAATTTGGTTTACAATATTTCAATTTTGGAAGAATGACGATTTCATTTACCACTACAACAATGCTCGGGAGAAGCTAAGTATCTTCTAAAATTTAAATAAGTACATCAAAGTATTAGCCTCAGTTAAAAAGGATCTACTAAGTAGTTAGGAAAGCCACCGACAATGGAAAACTTTAACACGAAAGATAGGTTTATAACTACTGGCTTTTCAAGTCGGGTCCTTAGCCTGATCAAAGGCGAAGGAAACCAATTGGCAGAGGAATACCATTAGGTAGCAGCTTGCATTTCCTCAAACTATTTCCTTGTTAGGCAAGTTAAAAAGGGTACAATGTTAATCTTATTGCTAATGTGTTTCACACTATTTTATTATGTTCTAAGATATATTGAGATCGACTCCTTTTTAACGATTAATATTTGTAGGGATGTGTGATGGACCAACTTAGGTGTAAAAAATTACAATTAAATAATTTTAATGAGACGTTTCGACCCTTATTTGCAAGGTCATCCTCAGTCACAGCTTTATTTATTTACATGTTGGTACTGTAATCACATACTTCTTTATCTCAATAAGAGAAAGACATAATTTAAAAAACCGATTATTAACAATTACGTTTCGTCTTCGTCAAACACAAATCAGTCATAATGAAGTTAAAATTTAAAAAACAAAAAATGTATTAACATAATTCATAACAATGAATTTACGATTAATTAACAATTAATTTAATTTATATAAACATTAAAATATAACAGATAACATTAACATTATTTATTAAACCAAAATTTAAAAAAAAAAAAAAAAAAAAAAAAAAAAATCACCACTGGGCAGTGGTGATTCGTTGATATGTATTATGATTATGAGCCTGTTAATATATTTTTTTGTTTTTTAAATTTTAACTTCATTATGACTGATTTGTGTTTGACGAAGACGAAACGTATGTAATTGTTAATAATCGGTTTTTTAAATTATGACTTTCTCTTATGGAGATAAAGAAATATGTGATTACAGTACCAACATGTGAATAAATAAAGCTGTGACTGAGGACGACCTTGTAAATAAGGGTCGAAACGTCTCATTAAAATTATTTAATTGTAATTTTTTACACCTAAGTGGTCCATCACACATCCCTACAAATATTTTATTATGGTAAAAAGGTTTTATTATTTGATTATGGTAAAAAGGTAGATTAAATAAAACAACAATAGTTAAAACACTGGCCCAACTACTGACGTCACTTGTCTGCTCAGCTGTGTTGATCATTTAAAGTTCGTATCTTACATTAGTTTCAACTCTTCAATCACTGCTATATTTGAAGATTTCTCATGATTGTTTTCTTTGTTCGTAAGACTTTAAACGCTTCTCCTCCTATGGGCAAATAACAGCATATCACTTTTTATTTCTTCGCTTGCTACAATGTAATGGATAGCAATCATAATAATAAGTCAAATATGTATTATTTCATGTTAGTTAAAATAATTTTGTATTTTCGCTGAAATCACCTTTTAAATTTAAAAAGGGTTGGATAATTAAATAATTTGTTGTTTTCTTCAATTGATTATTGATTTATTATTAGTTACTGGAAATATTGTTAGAGAATCTTGATGCAGTTTATTTTTCATTATTTTATTTGTTGTTATAGCTTTCCAAATACACTTGTGTTTTTGTGTTTGAATAGCTTCACACCTGGCACTATTTTTTATCAAACACGAATACAAACTAATTATTTATTCGACATTTATATTTCTCTTCATAGAACAGATAGAAGTGTTAATATTTGGCATAATGTTTTAGTGATATATGTACTTATATTAATAATTTTGTATATAATAATGCGTATTTAAAAAAGGAGAGGCATGCTCGATCGGAGAAGATATTTTATAATTTTTAATTTCTGTCTTACAAAATGCTTTTGTAAGTTGCATATTTTTTGAATAAAATAGCAAAAACTAAAAATAATAAAATAAAGATAATCTGCCAATTAGTGTGACATAATTCTTCACGCGTCAAATTTCTTATACTTCAATGATTTTATACGTTTACAACCAATTATTGTTAAATTTATTTATTTTTAGGGTCCGTAGGCAAAACCAAGGACTCTTATATTTTCCTGCGTGTGTCTGTCCGTCCGTCCTGTCGCCTGCTCTCACGGCTACACCTTTCGTCCGATCACTTTGAAATTTGGCATGTATGTCTTGTACCTGCCCACATATTTTAAAATTATGGAAATCATATGGTCCACCAAAAAGGACGGGACATGGCTGCTCTCCACAGGTCTGAACATGTATAAATAAAAAAAAAATTTGACTGACTAACATCCGGCGGACAATGACATCCCAGAGTCAAGAATAACATCTAGATTCTATATTCAGTACTGTCCCACCAAAATATTGGGACATATTACCTGTCCACCAAAACTTCAACTTTAAAATTAATTATATCCCTAATATGAATAGTCCAGTAGATAGCGTGCAAAAAAAGGTCTAACTAACATCAAATGTTTTGGTGCCTTTTATGAATATGTGGTGGGCTAAGTTCGTCTGCGGGACATACCCTGGCAATAGGCATTTAAAAAAAATAACCAGTGGAGAGCGGCAAAGTCCTGCCCTTTTAGGTGGACAGTGTGATTTTCATGATCCTGAGCACTAAATTAGTCAGTATAACCAAAAATCAAGTTATGGTTGTCAGTCAATTAATAAGAGGACTCTTTGATTTGGAGAAATATTTTACTAACAAACCTAAAAGTGACGAACTATCATCAACTTTATTTTTTGTCAATTAACTAATTTCGTACTCAGGATCATGAAAATCACATTGTCCACCAAAAAGGGCAGGACATGGCCGCTCTCCGTCGGTTTGTTTTTGAATGCTTGTTTTGAAATGCCTATTGCCAAGCTATGTCCCGCAAATGAACTTAGCACCAAAAGATTTACTTCTACACAAAATTCTAGCTTAATGTTAGTCAGTATAGAAACTGTATTGAAATGAATCCATTCTTTACAGTGAGTTGAACATATTATTTAAAAAAATTTACAGATATTTAAATATGATGGGACAAAGTTTAACTAAATTCCTCTTAGGTAGAGGTGATACCAAACAAATAATACTTTAAGATAATAAATAATAATAATTTAAGATTAATAACAATTAATGATTGAAGATTTCTCTATATCCATACAACAACATTCACAAAATTAAACACACACATACAAACATACAAACTTACAAACACACACCTACATATAAATAAATGTGATTTACTTATATGTTCACCACTTTACTTAGCTCTAATTCTTTATTTCTTAATTAAATACATACGTATATAAAGTATTTAACAAATTAAGCTAATTATAATATAATTAAACCAAGGGTATAGGTATTGTAGTTGTTTTTAATCAGTATATTTTTTTCTTAGTGCAAAAGCTCTATAGCAATCAGAGTGATATACCAAATTATCCTGTTCTATACTTTCTGGTAATTCGACATTAGAATATTTAAAATTAAGTTGTTGTCGAACTATTAAATATTCAACATTAAATTATTTCAGTTTTCGAGTGCGTTTATTTTCCATCCCTGTCATACGAAACATTTCATTTTTAGGGTCCGTAGGCAAAACCAAGGACCCTTATATTTTCCTGCGTGTGTCTGTCCGTCCGTCCTCTCGCGTGCTCTCACGGCTACACCTTTCGTCCGATCACTTTGAAATTTGGCATGTATGTGTCTTCTACCTACCCACATATTTTAAAAATATAGCGACTTAAAAAAAATATTTTTCAAAAAAAAAACTTAAGGGTTAAATTTTTCTTATTTTTTTCATATGAAAGGGTACGTCGAGTTGATTACAAAAAATATATAATTCTTTGGATATAACTTTGATAGGGCGAGCGTAGGCAAGTTTGAAGTGGGTGTGAAACGTGTCCCCCCCTTCTATCTCGCTTATGTGAAGTGCAGAAAACCTAAACAAATTCCTGAACGTTATTCGACCAAAAGTAAAGATACCACTTTTTGGAAATTTCGAAAAAAATATTATTTTATTTTCTATTGACAAAATACGTTTTTTTTTATAATTATGGTCTTTTCGATGTATTTATATGGTTGTAGTCCGGTTCAGTGGCAAAAAAATACTTTTTCCGTGGTTGGCTGTGAAATAGTAACTTTAGAGCCTAAAAGACATAGCTAAAATCCATTTTTTCATTACGTGGACTTAAAAAATCTTTTCATTACTCCTAGTTGTAAAGAAAAAATCTTTTACGTCCTAGGAACTAAAAGATTTTTTATGTCCGGCGGGTAGTTGTCAAAACTTCCGTTAGTACCGCTGCAGTCTTTGTAGAAATGCTTCTAGTACGATTAAAATCCGCTAGATGTCAATGCGTTTTATTTATCTTTTCTTATAGTGTAACCTCTTTTTAAGGTTTCTTTTTTTAAGTCTTAAGTATGTACTAATATTTCTTATTATTATATATTGATTAGTGATTAATATTTAATGTTTTTTCATTGTCTGCTACCTCGGAAAAAATAGCATATGCTACGCGACTGTGAAGTGTTTTTTCTTTACCTTGGCAATATTTACTGTCTCGCTTCGCTCGACAGTAAATGTAATTGCCGCGGTAAAGAAAAAACTCACTTCACAGCCTAGTAACATAATATACTATTATCAGAAGTTTGTTTATGTGTTTTGAAAATATCAGAACCTTAGAATTGTTCAAAGTAAGCTTTTTAGCATTTTAAAAAAACACTGTTTATACACTTTACAGTTAAACACTATATAGTGTGGCTTACGGACCCTCGCTGTGTGCTGACTAGCACACACTTGACCTGTTTATTTATATTATTCCAATTATATAGTATAAATGGTTATTGTCAGATTTAATAATTATTTGCGCTGTCATTTTGCTTAATTAAAGGTAAAAAAAAAATGTACATAACAATTTTTGTCATGTTTGTTTTTCTTACTTGTTTTATTGGATTATTATTAAATAATAAAATTAACTAGATCCAATACAATGAGTTAACAATGATACTTCTCTCTTTTATTGATGAGTCATCGTTTGCGCAGTGGTGTATTGCGTGACGACACAAAGCTAACGAACTTGATAAGTATCTTTATAAATGAAAGCACCTATGTGCACTTTTTCGTTGAGCTCTATTTAACTAACTTATATTGTCGATCATGGGATTGTTATTCACTGACAAAAATCCCTCTGTTTTCATCTGTTGGAACCCTATATTAACAATCTTTTAGGTTCAGATATTGCTTCTTCTTGATTTAAATAGTATGTAATAAGCATTATTTGGCTCTGGGGGTTCATGTCCCATCAAAAATGGTGGACACTTATACCAATAGATTCCAAATTCAAAAAAGCAAAAAATTTGCTTGATGTTAGTCAGTCAAAGTTGTTTTTTATTTATACATGTTCAGACCTGTGGAGAGCAGCCATGTCCCGTTCTTTTTGGTGGACCATATGATTTTCATGATCCTGAGTAAAAAAATAGTCAGTTGACCAAACATCAAGTTGATGTTAGTTAGTCACTTGATAGGTAAAATTACTACAATTTTAAAGTGGTGGACACGAGCCATGTCCCATGTTTTTTGGTGTACAATTAGTTTTCTGTAATTGTTATGGACTCAAAACAAATGAAGTGAAAAATTAGATTGATGTTAGTTAGACATCAAAAGGGTGAATTGTATATTACTTTAACAGCTTGTAGGCAAGCTATGTCCCGCGGGCCAACTTTGCCGACCACATATTCGTTGTGGACAAGGAAAAAATAACTCACACTCAAAATTCTTGCTTGATGTTAGTCAGACACTTTTTTGCACGCCATCTCCTGGACTATTAAGTTTGTTTACTTCTGTCTAAATACCGCCAAAATTCATATAATAAATAAATGATATAATTATTTTTTGAAAAATGATAATGAGTGCGGAGGAGCCACTTTAGTGGCATCCGAAGTGAGGAAAAGTTCCGAGGTACCCCATACCCGATTTTTTTTTATTAATCCCCCGTATTAAATCTATCAACATTGTTTTGATTTTTTACATGAATTAAAGTATCAATTTAGCAACATTTTTAGAGCGCAGACTAAAATCAATCTGGGCTATTTGTGGGATACTTTTGACAAACCATCCAAATCTCAAACAAATCAGATTAGGTAGTACTTTTGAAGATATAAATGTAAATAAATGTTTGTTTGTGCGCATGTGGAAGAGAAACATATGTGTGCAGCCGGTTGAAACTTATATGGGACCAACAATGGGCTAATTATATTATGACCAATTTAGTCCCGCAATATACCAAATCAAAGATTAGTTTACTGAACTATAAAATAACGTTTTTTTGTTATTAGATATCATAATGTAATATGCTCTACCGAATTTTCTCAATTTCTCAGCATAGTACATGACCACACAGAATGTGTAATCTACGTGATCCCAGATATATTCAATTTTTAGCTTAAATTCAACTATCTATTTTTCAGCATGATTAAATCGGATCTATAAATAATCTTCTAAAAATAAGTTGGTAGCCTAAAGGATCTTAATAAAGAGTCATTGAGTTAAAACTCAATGACTCTTTATTAAGATCCTTTACTTTTTATCTTTGCGAATTACTTGTAGTTTTTTTTTTTTATAATCTAGAATTATTTGTTTGGATTGTATATTATAAAAATATTGTTGTTTTATGATGAGAGGGTTTTCTTTTTTTCACCCCTTAATCCTTCTTGTAAAGGTTTAGGAGAGAGAAAAAATCAAAGAGATGAAAAGATATTTTTAGGAGTATCCTTGACTGTGTCTTAGATGGAAACAAAATATTCGAAGAAAATTCGATCCTTTGACATTAAAACATGGTAAGTAATACGCGTGTTTTCCTCCTTCTCGCAAATGGTTGTGTATCGTGAAACCTTGGATACAAAGTTAAAAACAAGGAGCATTTTAAAATGCATTAACATCCTTCTTCTCTTGTTATTTTTCTGCAGTATTCTTGTAGCCAAGGATAAGAAAGAATGTGACAAAGACTGATGCTAAAGGCTTGCAAATATGGGATTAGATTAAGTCTGTCCCTTTCACAGAATCTTGCGAAGGATGTGAGAAGCATCTACTTGGGTTTCTCGTTCTGTTCAATTCTTTGTGAATTATTTTTTTGTGTAATTCAAGGCCAAACTATACGACCTTCCTTGTTTTAAATGTTTATGTTTATATATGGCTTGGAACGGGCGTGGAAAACGGACAATCATATTTGGAACATGGAATGTTAAAGGGCTATCTAGTAAGGAGGTGGAGTTAAATATCAGCACTTACAAGTGCAAGAAGGATCTATGTTACTTTATTCTGGTGAGTATATACAAACAAAAAGAGGTGTGGCTGTAATGTTCAGCAAGACCCTCATTAGAAATGTAAGATCACTATTGATGATGAGAACCAATAATAGGTGCATATCTTCATGTATTTAGGAGTGATGGTGAATTAAGATAATGTAAATGCAAAGAATAGTGGCTACAGGCAGACCTTTTCTCACCATGAAGAGGGTTTTCATCAGCAAAGCTTAAGTTAAGAAGACTAAAATGACAGTATTTAAAATCATCTACGTACGACAGCCATATTTCGTGGTTGTGAGTCTTGGACTTTGACGAATAGAAGAGATAGAGACCAGGTCAATGCACGGAAATGCGATATCTGAGAAAGGTAGAGATCAAAACAAGGAGAGACCAGTTGAGGAGCTCACCTATGAGACTGGGCTTGAAAATTCAGCCCATATTGAGAACGGTAGGGAATGCGCAACGTGGGTGGTATGGTAACGTCAATTGGATGGACAGTGAGCGACGCCCCGAAAGAGTTTCTTTCAGTACCTCCCCTCCACATTGTAAAAAGAATAAAGAATTAGCTGTAACTTTCTCCTAATTTGCTAATGAGTTGCACTTGAAAAATGAATCCTTAAGCTACGTCCACACTTGTATTGACTCGTTTCACAATATGTCTATAATAGACCGTCTTACAACATTGCCTATATGCCGTCTGCTGAGACCGTCTATATCTCTGTCCACACGTAAATTTGTTTTGTCAAGTTATTTTCGTCTCTTCATTATGGCCGACATCGATACTTGAGGGATAAGTACCTGCAAAGTTCTGATTGTAAGTGATCGTAAACATTGGTAAACAAGCTAGGAGTTTGCAGAAGGACCCAGTTTCGGGAATTATTTATTACAGATATTAATACGAAACGTCCAAAAAGACATGGGTTTGCCAACCTGTTTGCTTTTAAAAATTATAATTATCTTTTTAAATTTAAAATTTATTGGTAAATAAATTTTATTGCTTCCGAGCTTACCGAAGGTAACGGAAGCATTGTGTTCACTTTTGAGAACGAAAAAAATGTATGCCTCCGAATTTAAAAATTCCAAGACAGAAATCCGTTTCAGACATCAGGGAACATTTTTGGTCTCGTGTCTGTCTGTCTGTCGGTCTGTGTGTCCGCGAATTATGAAACGTGCGACGATAACTTGAGTAAATGTCGACCGATTTTAATGAAATTTTGTAGGCATGTTCATTTTACCGATGCCCAGGACGAGTTCGTTGGACAACGTTATCCGCCCAAGCGTACACGAGCAACGCTCGCGTAAACGTGAACTTCAAATTTAAAATTGGAATTTTAGATCGGGAAAAAAATCTAACTTCATCTATTCAATGAGACAACCCTTTTTTTTTTCAAATACAATTTTTCAGTAAAACCAACAGCGACACCGCTATGAAGTGTTAAAGATCGCTAAAACTATTAATAGTTTTTACACAATAAACATTATAACAAAAACGTACATGATGGGATGCGAGGAAGCTATGTGCCACACTAATTGGCATTCTATTTTTTCTTGTAATAAAAAATACGTCAAATTATTATTAATTTATTAATCATTGCCATCATAATGATAAATATATTAATAACTATTGTAGGACCAGGCTGATGAATTTCTTTTGTAAATTTGACCTTTGTATTTATATAAAATAAAAGTTATTCAAAATAACATTATGGCTCAGGTAAACACAAATATTGTTACTAATTAATAAATATTGTTACTTATACAATAAAGAACTTGATAAAAAAAAAAAAAAAAAAAAAATATATATATATATATATATTAAATTAATAAAAAAATATTCAATTCAATTTAATAGACCCTCAATTATATATCGTAACTATAAATCGTAACCAATCAACTTTGGTGACCAAATTGGTGACCACTTTGGTGACCAAAACCTATCAACTAGTGGCCCCGTCGTGGTGCAGCGATTGCCAAGCCTAAAACGTTTGTAATAAAAGAACAATACAAGAACTAAAATGTATATTATACCTGATGAATCCTACAATAAATACCACGTATTATAACTTTTATAACCGTCAAAAACTTTTTAATCACGAAATATCACACCTTTTTCTTATTCTCTATAACTTGGAAAATTTTTATAATAAATTTAAATGTATTATTATTATTTAAGCATTATGATACTAAAAGGGGGCAAAATTAGTAACATGAAGTTGTAAAATAGTAGCATCTAAGAGTTTCTTGAGAACTTAAAACTTTTGTAATTTACCTAGCCTTTTAATTGATAATTATAATAAATTATTAGTTTCCTCTTTTATTATTCTTAAACTTAAAATAAAATACAACTTTTTTTTATCACATATCCTCTTTGCTCAATAATGCTTATTAAATTATATATTCTGGTGTAGCATAAAGAGGGTAATAGTAAAACAAGGCAAAATGAAATAAGAAACAAAGTTTACTTCAATTCATTTTTTCATTTGTTTTCTTGTTTTAACATTTTTCCTTTTTTTCTCTCTGTGCTTCAATTTCACTTTTTACTCCCATAAAAGTTAAGGAGAATACCTTCTTGTCATTTTTTTTTTTACTTTACTAGTCATGAAAGAAAAACTCAATTGGTACGAGTCTGAAGGAATAGTATTTTGTATTGGTAGATTTGTCTTTTCTTTATTTATTTTTTTTTTTAAATCTATTCACGGGAGAAACTTTCTCATATACATAGTGACTTTCAATTAATATCTAATTTAATTGTTTTATTATTAAACATTTTTAAAATAAAGACATCAGCTGGTTGTTTGGACTTAGTTTTCGATTTTAAGGTGTAATATACATTTTTTTTTATCAGTATTTAGGAAACTTGATTTTTCCTCTTTTCTCAAAATCGTCGGAACCGTTTTTGAGATTTTATTTTTCTCACAATTATTGAGTTTTTTATGGGGGGGGGGGGGGGGGCTGCGCACTCCTACTTTAGGGCTATAAAATATTTATCAATTCCACAACGAGGAATAGTCTTTCTCAACATATGTGCCTAATTTAATCTAAATCGCCCCGGTAATTTAGGCTTCATGACAACCATGCACAGACAACAGTTTTTTTTGGATTCAGGAGACCTGTAAATTTGCTAAGCCCTAAAAATGTATATTTTCCGCCATTACAATTATTTTTCAAATTACGCTTATTATAAAAAAAATTAGAAATTACTGTCTTTACAACGAATTATTACTTGTATGGACCACGCTTCGCTCGCACTTCACGCGTAGCCATCAGGTGGCTAATCAATGCTGGTATTCAAAGCAAGCTATATAAAACTAGTTGTGTATTTAATTGACATTTTATAATGACATATAGACTAGTGTAGGAAAAAGATTCGGACGCGGGGTGTCTCGAAACATTTTCTCGCCAAACACTATAAATTACAACAGATTTTTTACTGTAGGAATTATAATTATGTGTCCGTATATAATGAAGTCCAGTATAATTTGGTCCGTTATAGTGGGGTATTAAAAATGTAAACAAGCTTTCCTATATAAAAATAAAAATTCTATATTTTCAAAATGGTGGCAGATATTAAGATAAAATATGGAGGACTTATATCTTATACTTAAATATTATTATCTTATAAAAAGGTATTATTTTATCTTAGGTGCGCGAATTTTAGCTCAATTGGTGAAATTATTATACTTCAGACATTATTTAGCGTTAAAGTTTTAATGTTCAAAAGTCGATATTTTATTTCAGATTTCAAAACGAAATTTAGTGGACATTTTTGTCTTAATTGAGTAGTTGGTACCAATTATTGGTGCAATTTTCAGCGCAATTGGACAATTTTTCGATTTTCATGAATTTTTGTGCAGACTCAACAAAATGGGTTAATAAAGTCACAAATCTATGAGACTCTCAAGAAAACTGTGGGAGTTATGCACGACACAGACAGACATCCAGCTAAAAACCTCTCAAATCGTCTTAAAACGCCCAAAACGGATGATTCTGTTGAATCTCGGTTTCGTATTTTTCGGACTTTAAGATTATCAAGGGTACAGCTGAGTGGTTAGTAAACTCCTAAAATCTTGCCCTAAATCAAGATTGATATAACCTGATAGTTAAGACATGTTTAATACTGATTAACCGATCATATTAAGTGGAAGTGTACAGTGACTAGTTCTCTCCTGTCCTAGTTTGCAACCAATATCCTAAGGTTTGAAACCGAAGACTTTCTTCGGCTCATTTTCGGTTCGAACCCCCCGGTAAGAAAAAATGAAGAATACATTTTTTTAGGTCATAGAAATTTAAGTTTGTCAGAAGGTTTCAAAACTGATACTAGATTACAATTTGCACGTGTTGAAACTGTGGTGGTATATGGTTTTCAAAGTTAAGTGTGTTGTACTTGAACTTGAAAGGAACTGAGAGGATAAAACTAGGTAAGGGATGATAAAAGATGGGAGAAGAAGTAATGGTTTGTACACTTTAGGGCAGTAGAATATATATAGAACTGAGATAACTTGGAAGAAAGTGCTAATTTCTTTTACCAGATAGTGCAACAAAATTACCATTTTTTTTTCCAAAACTTCTGCTTTATCTTTCTACTTTTACGTTGTTTTTATTGGCAATGTTCATTGTTCTGCACGACTGACATTGTCCAAATATTAGTCCTCGTTTTTACCATAACCTGATCAAATTCGCTCTTGTAATTTTAATGCACATCTAATGACAATAGTTTAAAGTCGGAATGATGTCGATCAATGTTTTATACAAGAGATGAAGTAGTGGAGGCTGTTATTGAAGTCACGTATCACCGGTGTAATATCTTCATATTGAAGCTTTCGCCGGAGGCTCAATAAGCTCTCAGGTATTATTGAGGTCCCGGCTCTTAACGTGAAACCGTCTAGGGTATTAAAAAAATAAAAAGTCCCGACATTTCTCAGCCCTCGAATAAAAAAATCGTTATTAACTCGGGGATAGCTTTATAGTGGGATTGAGGAAACAATTTTTTATCGTTATATTTACCGTTTTATTTTCTTGGTGTTTTTCTGGTTGCATGAGCTTTAAGTTTTTTAGGTTTAGTAAAATGTTTTATAAGGTTTCAAGGCTTTTAAGTTATAACATTTACAAGTTTATAATATATCTTCATATCAATATATCTTCATCATAAACCTCATTATATAACCTAAATAGACAAGACCTAGATCTATTTTAAAAATGTATTACAAAATAATTTGAATATAAAACACCGTTAAAAGGCTTATAAAATCTGTGCGATACAATTCGTACTAAACTATTTCTTATATAATATAAGTTACTAATTACTTCGTCCTAGGGAGCTAGCGTAGCCGTGTGAGTTAAACCACGTCTGCTCGGCCATCACTGAATCTCGAGTAGAACGAGACGGGGTTCGATTCCTCGCCGTGACACTCTGATTTATATGGCTCACTATTGATCACATCATACTCGCTTCGGCGGTACAAATGTACATATGTATGATGTGTGAAGTGGCTGGAACTCTCTACCGCGGGGCGTAAAAAGGGCCTGAATGATGGCCTAATTGCAAGGTTCGAACAAGTGGTTCGTCCTACCCGTCCTAGTAGAAAGTACTAGACTACTACTACTAACTAACTAATTACTTCGTCCAGTGCTTTCAATTTGTTTGGGGTTAAATTTAATTATTATTTAACATTTTATTAATTTTCTTTTCTTTAGTCTTAAGTCACAGTTACAACTACAATTCTTTTTACATACTTATAACTCTCAATAGCATGACAGCTTAAATTCTTTCACAATGATTAATACTGATAATATGATGGATAATAGTAATGGAAATGGTAATAATAATAACAATAATTAATATTTACCATGAAAATAACTCCTCCATGGTGGGTAATCGAACCCGATCTCTTGCTGTTTGCTGAGGAACTAATTTTTTTACGAGAAAACGACTTATATGGTTAGATTTATATTTAAAGTTACATTTAATAAAAATCACTGTAACAGTTTTCTTCAGTTTTTGGAGGCAGTACCCCCAAAAGGGCTATTAATAATTCCTCCTCAAATTTTGTGTCATCACAATACTTTTTCTCTATGTGTTATACTACTTATATGAGAATTTAAAAATAGTGCTTTTATAAATTAATAATTTATTTTTACACTTTCTATATTAAACTATAGATAATGACTAATAAAGTATAGACGTTGTCTATAAAGATATAGACATTGTTTTTAAAAGTATAAACATTAATACAAATAAAGGCAATGTATATACAGGGTGCGGCAGGGAAACTTGCTGATTTGAGAAGTCAATAAAAGAAAAAGTACTTTATATATCGATTTAATTCTTTTTGTATCGTATGGTACACATTCTGAATTTTGGTTTTAAGTAGTTTTAATAATGACTTCGGGCAAATGGCGTCCGGGGTTTGTCGTTATAAACGATGGATTTGAGATATCCCCATAAAAAAAAATCGCAGGGTGCCAAATCGGGGGAGCGCGCCGGCCACGGTACGTCACCCCTCAAGGAGATAAGGCGCTCGTGGAAGTGTTCCCTCAAAAGCTCCATCGAAGTTCTCGCTGTGTGCGCCGTGGCTCCGTCCAGCTGGAACCATACATCCCCAAGTTCCATTTCTTTAAGTTGTGGAAGAAAAAATGTCACAATCATTTCTCTGTAGCGAACTGCATTCACAGTAACAGTGCGTTTATCTTCCTCGCAAAATGAGGCCCAATTATTGCAACTCTCGACAATGCACACCACACTGTAACACGTTCACAATGAAGTGGCATCTCATGAAGTTCGCGGGGATTGACATCACTCAAATACCACATGTTCTGTTTGTTGGCACACCCGGAAAGCTTAAAATGGGCCTCATAACTAAAAAACACGACAGCGTCGTGTGGTAAGTTACTGAGCGCTTCACATGCAGTTTGGCGAGAAGCGAAATCGCGTTCACTCAACTGTTGGACCACAGCAAGTTTGTAGGGATGAAACTGGAGTTCGTTGTGAAGAATTCGTCTCACTGTGCGATCAGAAATTCCCAGGGCAGCAGCGTTGGCCGTTAGAAAAGTAGGCCTCGACGGCAAATGCACCCTGTTCCTTTGCCCAACGCATGACGACACCTGGCTTGTGGGGTAACAAAACTTCAGGACCACCTCTTTCCAATGAGACCCTCCCCACCCCTTTCTGACCACGCCTCGCTCATCGGCGTCCAATTCAAATCAGCAAGTTTCTCTGCCGCACCCTGTACTAAAACTATATTCAAATGACGTTATTAAACTTAACACCTTTAATTATTATCATATGTTAATTCTGTTTGACGGATTCTTTTCCCAGGTGTTTAATAAAAATCAAAAACTTATAGTTTTCATATATTTTTTTATTTAGAGACGTTTCGACCCTTCTCTAAGGTCATTTTCAATCTTTATAATTTTCTAAAAATGAAAAACATTAACAATAATTAGTTAAACTCCTTTATCTTTTCATAAATTTTATACACAATAACAAGACTTTGAATATTTCTTTTAAATTCCTAACTTTATGAAACATTATTAGTAATACAATTAATTATTATAAATTTTATACGTACGATTCAAACACATTTGGATGATGTATAAGTTATTCCTCTAAGAAAGAGTTTGTCTAAATTGAATACAATTCTAATAATAATTTACATAACACCCACTAAGTACTCAGTCACAAATATTAATTAAAAAACATTAAAATAAATATATATACATCTTCAACATAACATCTTACATTATATGAAGTTTAATAGAGAGTACAATTTAATAAAATTTACTTCGGGTTCTTATTAAAAATATTACAGATTTTTCATCGAGAACGTTTGAGTCCATTTAGTGGTTTAATTATTATTAATATATTACAATTTTCTTTATATTATTCTAAAAACCTGTGTGTATTACAATTGTGTGTGTTCTGTATTTTATTATTTATTTTTACGAAGTAGAAATTATAATTAATTGATCATTTTTTATTATACAAAAATTAAAAATTTGGGTATGAGATAAGTGGCGCTGCCTGGGAGAGACAACGTGAACTTTATATACTATGTGCTCAGTGGCGCTGACTGGGAGAGACTTACGTGAACTAATAATATTCAATGGTATTATTTTTATTTTACTTATAAACGTTTATTTTTAATTTGATTGTTCATTATTAATTTTATTATATAATCTAATCTTTAAATTTTTTGAATATATTATTGTAGTTTTTGTTTAAATGGCCTGAGTCTGTTTTATGGTTTAAATTTTTATCGATTGTTTTAAAAATGTTAAAAGATTCTAGAATACGTCTTTTACTAGTGTTTTTTTCATATCCCATAATTTTAGTTTTTTCAAAAGCAAATTTGTGTCCTGTGTTAACTGAATGTATACTTAAAGCAGTTTTTTGACTCTTATTCTTAATATCATTACTGTGCTGATATAGGCGGCTTTTTAATTTTTGTGATGTTTCACCTATGTATGACTTTTCACAATTTTCACAATCTACTTTATAAACTAGGTTTGATCTATTTTCTTTTTTAATTTCATCTTTCATGTTGCTATAGAAATTTCTTAGTTTATCATTTGGTTTGTGTGCAATATTAATTTTTTCACCGTCGTTTTGTTTCGTTATTTTCTGTAATTGTTCTGAGAGTCCTTTTATATATGTGAGGCTGTTATAATATTTGTTGCTATTTTCATTTACTATTACTTGATTTTGATTATTTGCTATTGTTGTTATGTGTTTGTACCAAATTGATTTTATTAATTTAATTGGATATAAATTGTCCGTTAATTTTTTAAAAATGATATTTTTTATTTCGTTAATATGTTTTTTGTCTGTAATATCAATTGATCTTTTTACCATATTAGAAACAGTGTTAATTATGGTGTGTTTTGGGTGGCTAGATTTATAATTTAAAATTCTATTGCTTTTTAGTTCTTTGGAGTACCATTTAGTTGATATATTTCTATCACTATTTCTCATAATTGTCATGTCTAAGTAATTTATTTGCTTATTTTTTTCTATTTCATATGTAAATTTTATTTTATTGTTTATGTTATTGAAGACTTCTATAGTAGAATCTAAACTATCTTTTTTAATAATTAAAATGAGGTCATCTATATATTTATAGATAAATTTAGGTTTGACTGTTAAGTTTTCAATTGCTTTATCTATTATAGTATTTAACATTATCCCACTTAGATTTACAGATAATTTCCCCCCCATTGCTAGTCCGTTTATTTGTCTATAAAAGTCATTTTTATATGTGAAGTAATTATTAGTACAGCAAATCAATTAATTATAATTTCTACTTCGTAAAAATAAATAATAAAATACAGAACACACACAATTGTAATACACACAGGTTTTTAGATTAATATAAAGAAAATTGTAATATATTAATAATAATTAAACCACTAAATGGACTCAAACGTTCTCGATGAAAAATCTGTAATATTTTTAATAAGAACCCGAAGTAAATTTTATTAAATTGTACTCTCTATTAAACTTCATATAATGTAAGATGTTATGTTGAAGATGTATATATATTTATTTTAATGTTTTTTAATTAATATTTGTGACTGAGTACTTAGTGGGTGTTATGTAAATTATTATTAGAATTGTATTCAATTTAGACAAACTCTTTCTTAGAGGAATAACTTATACATCATCCAAATGTGTTTGAATCGTACGTATAAAATTTATAATAATTAATTGTATTACTAATAATGTTTCATAAAGTTAGGAATTTAAAAGAAATATTCAAAGTCTTGTTATTGTGTATAAAATTTATGAAAAGATAAAGGAGTTTAACTAATTATTGTTAATGTTTTTCATTTTTAGAAAATTATAAAGATTGAAAATGACCTTAGAGAAGGGTCGAAACGTCTCTAAATAAAAAAATATATGAAAACTATAAGTTTTTGATTTTTATTAAACACCTGGGAAAAGAATCCGTCAAACAGAATTAACATATAAAACTATATTTTAATTTATTTTAATTTATTTTTATTAGCTGCGTTGCCAAGCTGAATGCATGGATGCGGTAGGTCATATTATTTACAATAATATCAAATTTAAATACATTGAGTAATACGAATAATATAAATTTTAAATGATAAAAATATAAATAATACGTACTTTCAAACTTAATATGTAAAGACAAAAACTGACAGTCAACTTTGAAAAAAATAAAAAAGATATTTCATCATTACTCCTGAATTTGTTCTTGAACACTGTAGTATGCCTTAAACTATTTTAAAGTCTCTTTTTAATAGAATATTGTTTCAACACGACAGCAAAGTTGTAGGGAAAGTTGTCCTACACTTTAATGGGTAAAGATAGTCTTTGTGTTCATGTTATGCATGTCACTATATTTTATAAATTTCTCGGGATAATTGGCAGCATGAAAACAGGATTCTTGAATTAACATTGAGTAGAGCGTTATCATGTTACGTTAAATAAAAATAGGTTTGGCTTAGTCGCGAGGAGGAAGATGAAATATTGGATTAAATTATGGAGCAAGTTCTCAACTTATTATCCCAAATAATAATCTACCACCCTACTGATCAGACACACACACATACATTATGTAAATTAGTATTAAAAATTAAAAAAAAACTAGAGAAGATCCGGGCCATTTCTAAAATAAAGAGATTTTAATTTAAGGGTACCAAAAACTCTAAAACTTCTTTTACTTTTGAAAAGCTCGAAATTCAATAAAAGCCATGAAAACAAACCCTTAAACCCTTAAAAAAAACTTTTTTATTTCAATTTTTTTTAATCCTCCCACTGGTTCCCAGCAGGTAATTTTAAAGCATTCTTCAACTTTAATTACAAGAGAAAAGCTACACTGAAAAACTGAGGGAAACGTTAATAAGACAGTAAGGAAAACTCGACCGGTTAAAACTCTTTGTTTTTATTAAAATTTTCCACCTAATGAAGCGTTTATTCCGTTGTGTTTTTCTATTCATTTACATTCTTTAGCGTATATTTGCGTGGTAACAGTTACTTTCTTTATTACTAAGTTTAATTCCATTTTTAAAGAATATTATAGCTCTTTTAGTCGGAATAATAATATAGATGAGGTCTTCTTCGACTCTAATAAATTACATCACTTTCTTTTACTATTTACCTTTCTATCAAATAATAAAGTCTTAAAGTGAGTAATATATTAAAAAATAGAATGCTTTAAACAGTAGAAATGTTGATAATTTATGAGCATAAGCAAACAATAATAGGGGAGGGGGATACTCTAGCTGTGCGGAAAATTATCTTTATGAACTGACTTTTCTCTGTTTCAATAAGTTTACCTAGTAATTCTTCGAAGTTTTTTCTGGAATAATTAAAGTAAAACTGCCCAATAATACTTGTTTCCAATAATATTTAAAAAATAAATTATATAAATATATATTGAAGAAATCTATCAAAGTTTAATCCCAATAAGGGGACGTCTTACCTTTTTGTTTCTACCGCTGGGAGATCTATTACCTGTGTAAAAGCTGTAGCCATAACGTTGGCCTTACCACCTACTGGCAACCCGGTGTACGCAATTCTGTTTGGCGTTGTCTATAGTTGTGGCTTTCCGATCTTTTCCCTAACTGATTCGCTTATCACAAACTCTGTCCCTCCAGGGTCATAAAGTATTTCCATTTTTACCTTCTTTAGCTTCAATTTGATCATTACCTTTGTCCCATTACTTATTTTCGTACCAAATTATTCTCACTGGTAGTACTGGAGTAATAATCATCCTTCTGCAGTTGGTTTACGAATTTATTTCGGGAAACCCCCAGTCTGTTTGATTTCATGCAAACTCTTCAAAAATGGTTTTCACCTTTGCATTAGCTACATATTTTGCGTTTGGCGTCCTTTCCTCACTGGCAGCTCTACTTTTCTTTTCAACTGAATATGCATAGCCTCATTAGTCTGTAGAGGCCTCCCGTCTTATATGTTAATATATTGGTTTGCGTTTAATCCGTTCTTCCTATAGTATACGTGAACCTCTACCACCCTTAATAAACACTCCATGTCTGGGTTTAACCTGATAGCTCCTCTAAACGGACGTCTTGCCAGACGTCATTACTTTTCCCAAGAATTAACTAATCCATCAGCCGTTCTTCCACGCTGCGCCCAAAATTACATCTCCCAGCTAAAGCGCGGTGCGCCCCCATATATAGCCTACCATCGATTTCCCTTGTTTCCTCAATCGGCTGTTCAAATTGACCCTCTCACCAAGCACGCTGTAAGTATTTATTTTGCATAGTAATTTTGTAGCACGTTCAAAATGACATTGTAGGTTTGATGACTAACTTTTGCGTTGGGCGAAAATAGTTTGCCACTACAGCAAATATATATATATATATATATATATATATATATATAATGGGGGCCCTTTCTTAGCTAAAACATAATCTCTTTTCCTTTCCTCGTCTATAATTTTATGAATTTTAAGTTCAATTTCAAACCTTTGCTCGTATTTCTCTCACTCTTCTCATCCGGATCAAAGGTTGTAAAATGTCATTTAACAGCATGTTCTCCATCCTGTCCAGGGGTATCCAACTCCAGTATTCTAGAGATGTAGGACCACTACCGCTGGTCGGGCAGATGGCGGTCAAAATTGTAAACTACTTATGTTCTTTTGACATTCCTCGAATTCTAAAATATAAACAAATACTGGTTGTCAGACATTTGTACTATTTTGTAAATAAACGAATTAAAAAAAAACACCCTCGGTGGCTGTGTGAGATGCGCGATTGCTCCGAATTCAAAAGTTTCCGGGTTCGAATCTAGTAAACTGACAAATTAATTTATACATTTATTTCTTTGAATTAAGAAACTCAAAATATTTTGAATGGTGTAAAAGATTTAGTTACAATATTAACCGCCAAATTCCCGTGGAGCGCTAGTAGTCTAACACAGGTAGATAAAGCGGGGAGTTGGAAATCTTTCCGTATAAGGATTCTATGATCGCTGATCCTGTCTCTCAACCTCTTCGGTTTGGTTTCGTTTTCCACATCCCGTCATGTTCAATGCCGCAGTGCCAAATGTAAGACCAGGAACATTACTCAAGTATATCTTATGTTATATAAATAATATTGAACTATAAACAAAACATGACATGACACAGACACATAATTTAGATATGTCATTTGGTAGTACTGTGCCAGTGCCACAAACTATAAAGGAAAATATTCCTTTATTTATTAGTTATCTTTATTTTCTATTTGTATTATTTTTATTTTCCTTAAATTCGTCAGTGTCAACTTGTCACTTTATTACATGAAATGTTTTTAAAACGCTAAGCTTTTTCTATCGACAGTTTTTCTGAAAGAACAGTCTAGAAGATTTTCCTGATTCCTTTTCTTCATCATATGTTTAAAGCTATAAATTTATTCGTTGTCACCAGGTTTTCCGTATTCCGTTTATCTTTTATCAGGAAGTAAAGAAATTGCGAATGTTATGAAAGTGGTGGAGGTTGTCAAAGTGAATAAATAACATTTGTTTTGTACCTATGTTGACATCAGTCTAAATATGAAAATAAATATAATATGCAAAATAATACATATTAGTATAGTAATTTATAATATTTGGCAAAGAGGATAAAGTTATATGAGGATGCGGTAAAGAGGAACGAAAAAGGAATTGAAAGAAGGAAAAATGCTATTACAAATCAAAGTATTGTTTTGAAGTTTCGTTTCGATCAATCCCAAGAGTCATGACAGTACTTCATTCGCAGGTTGGAGATAGAATGTGATGTACAGGGCTTAGAGGAGAGGGAATACAATGTCTTGAAAAGAAAAATTTTGGTGTGCAAAGTAGGCGCAGAGGGGTATAAAATAGTAATGAATCACTCCTCGGGTACAAAATTAGAGAAGGCATATTTTGACGATGTTATGGAGGTGTTATTAAACTTTTATGCAGAACCGACATCCGTTTTTGCCGAAAAAAAAACTAATTTCGGTAAAAATGCTCTAGCACACTCGTAGATTTCTAATTGTCCGATTGACTTCGTTTTTTTTTTTTAATCGGTACCTTTTATATTTTAATTACGATTGGCCAACATTTCGGTAAAGTCAATTCGGTCATATATTTGTATACAATATTCAGTTACGTTCATAACGGCAATGTTGGAACTATGGTGTTTTTTACGGGTAGGGAAATCACTCAGGATGGCTAAAAACCTCCAAACTGGATGGACAAATATAAAAATCTTCTTAAATAACTGTTTTATAATTATAAAAAAAAAAAATCGTTTGATTACACTCAAAAAAATCTCCGTCGCCCATTATCATTATATCGACAGTAAATGTTATATATTATATAAATAATATCTACTGTTGATATATTGTGCGATGGATTTGCGAAAAATCGATCAGCCCGAGAAAAAGTTTTTAAAAATTCATCAGTCGTGTTTTAGTTTACACAAAACACACTTTTTATTTACACAAAAGTGTGATATTTCTTTGTCCCAAAGAACATTGGACTAAATATATCCCTACGTCTTAATATTTCGTTAGGCGAAGGTATTCAAATCCTCCTGTATTGATTCCTTTGTCTAAATTCTAAATAATTATTTCAACAAAGGATTATTAGTCTAAAGTACATGGGGTGAAAGAAATTCACTCTTAATTGTTGGTTTGTCAAAGTCAAAAGGATAAATCTATATTTGTCTTGAAAAGAAATGCTATATCGGACTAACTAAATTTGATAATTGAGATCAGTTGCTCGGCAAGTAATTACTTTTTTTATATTTTTTTAATTCAGTTATAGGCTTAATACATTGACTTTCTTTCCCTTCCGTGGACTGGATCCTGCCAATATTTGTAGAAATCTTCAGTAGTGATCAAAGAGTGACTGTTTTTCTAATGAAATTCTCACCCTAAAGATTATTATTTTGTGCAATATTTCGGGGTGACAGCCATTAACATAGCGACATTATATTTATTTTACCAGGTCGAGATACATAAATTTAGTTGTCCGAACAACTTTCTTATGAACTAAGGGAAAGATGATGCTGACCCAATTGCAATACTGTATCCTGTAACTCTAGCCAAGGTAAAGTTCGAGGCTTGATGAGTAATAGATGATGAAAACAGAAAATAAACACTGGCATAAAGATGCTAATCCAATGTCAACCAAAATATTATGTCGATATGTGCTTAGTAATGAATATATTATATATCCATATGTAGTTAATATGTATGTATCGATTTATGAGTAATAATCGATTATATCAATATACCCTTAGCATTAGTACCCTTAAATAAAAATTCGGAATAAGTATGCATAGTGAAACGTAGGGCATAACTATAATTTAACTACATGTAAAGTATTCTATATAATATCCTATATTGCTGACTGGGACAAGATAAACAAATTGTAAAGTAAATTGCCTTGGATGAAACGAAATCGTGTAACGAAGTTTGCGTTTCGAGACTCGTCTAAGTGATAGATTTTTTACAGAATAATAAAATCTTCAACAAATACAAAGAGAGCAATGCATAAAATCAATTGTTTCTAGAACTTAAGTTTCACTTCTAATGCGTGAGAGTCTCACACATACTTTTTTATGTCCCCAAATTTAAAAATTCCAAGACACAAATCCATTTCAGATATTAGGGAACATTTTTCGTTTCGTGAGTCTTTCGGTCAGTATGTCGTTCAACATTATTGTGAACCAATATTACATTATCTTACTAACTATTCTTCTGGTTTTAATGCATTTTGGACGATTAATAAGTAATGTGGAACCTTTAGGTGAGAATAATACAAATAAAATCATTTGAATTGAGACGTTTCGACCCTTTCTTGTTAGGTCATCCTCAATCACACTCTCTATTTATTATGAGTCTTTAATATTGCGTTGAGTTTTCTCATCTCCATAGGAGAAAGTCATTAATTTTAATAAAAAAATTTGTCTATTTCATTTAAATGTAACGAAATGTGTAAAACAACAATTTCAACTAACCGATTTTAAATTAATATCACAAAAGTTTGTGTTTGTAATTTATAATTTGTTAATAGTTATTGTTTTACACA
This sequence comes from Gerris lacustris, assembly GCA_951217055.1. Lineage (NCBI taxonomy): Eukaryota > Metazoa > Arthropoda > Insecta > Hemiptera > Gerridae > Gerris > Gerris lacustris. Next base: position 34,207,409 of record OX578277.1, on the reverse strand, counting down.
TTTTGTTACATTTTTTTAGTAAGTTTTATTTATTTATACTATTATATTTGATAATTTTTAAATAAAATTTAAAATTATTATTTAAATTAATGAATTTCTCCTGTGGAGATGAAAAAACTTGGCGTAATATTAAACACTCTTAATAAAAAAAAGTGTATTACTAAGGATGACCTTACAAGAAAGGGTTGAAACGTCTCTTATTCAAATGATAAAGGTTCTATCTTACTTACTAATAATGAATTTTGAATAGTGGGTCATAATTAGTCTATTCTTGGCCCAATATAATTTTAAACATTCTTATCACCTATATCTTTGAATGTGCTCATCTGATTTTTAATAAATTTGGATGGTTGGTTGAAAGTAGCTTAACGATGGTCACATATTAATTTAAACCATCTAGCATATTAAATATTTCTTGGTAAAAAAAAGAACAATTTTGAATGCTATAAAAAAGAAATTTGGTGAATGAATTATGTATATTAGACAAAAATGGGTTGTAAAAACAAAACATTATTGAAGTACACGATGCAACGATAAGTTAGCTATGTGTTTATTTGCCAGATTATTTTTCGTAGTAACAAAATAATTTAATGAACTTATTGATACATTTCACTTTATTTTATAACAATTATTATTTTTGTTGCAGGTGATTTAAGACCGGAGAGTGCTGCGTGTTGAGCCGCTCTTTTATCTTCTAAAACTACATCGGAAGATTCAGAAACCACCACACGCGATTTTAGGTGAGCGATTATCCAATAAAAATAATAATTAGTAATTATACTTCATTTTATACATTAATTTTTACAGTTAGTTTATCGCTTGAGGATTCGCTGCTTTGACGAGAGGGAAGCGTATGCCCATGCCCAGTTTTCATCGTGAGGTAATTAGGTCGTAATAAATAGAAACGGATTAGCAAAATGATCCTGTGACCCAGTTCACTTTCTTCCTTCGGTTCCTAGGGAACAGGGTCTCAAATTTACGAGTATATAGATTGAACGGGGCTCTGTTAAAGTGTTATTTGTTGATCGTATTGATTGAAAGATCTTTCTTTCAATCAAGGGTTTTGGAAACAAAGTTATTAAGATTTTAAAAGAAGAACAGCTAATGCTGATAAGAACCAAGCAATTTTACGGAGCTGTTTAATGAAACTTGTCTTTGCCCATCTCTAAAATAGGTAGATACTAGATGGATGTAGATTTCTTTTATCTTCTAAATAAGACAATTCATTTGATAAAAGTCGACTCGCTGACCCAGTGTCAAAGCCGTTTGTTAGTTGTAGAACGGGAACCACTTGTTCCCTATTAATTATCCCGTATGAAGTTTGCGAAGTATAGCGCTCACATATGTACTGCATGTATCTAGACGCGGAATCGAACCCGTTACCTCCAATTTGATTCATAGATGGCCAAGAGGAAGTTAATAATGTTTTTACGATCTACTTTGGCCCCAGGTCGGTCCTTTGTGGGCTGTTGCACCACGGTGTATTATATAAACTTATAAATTTTGAAATTATATATACGGGGCTCAGAAGTTATTAAGGTAATTTTAATTTTATATCCTAAAATTTTTAACTTTAATTTACCATACTATAGTAATATTGACAGTTGAAATGGTAAATAATTGTGATGTTTCAATAGTGTGATCCATCACATCTCTTAATTGATTTTAAGGCATTTTCCATACCAACCAACCTTCAGTTTACAATTTATGCCGAGTAATTATTTCTGTGCTTATTGGGTAAAAGGGGTTAAGTCCAATTTTGGGAAAATTGGGTTAACTGCATCGTCAGAAACTAGATTTTTTCCCCTACATTTGTGTATATGAGGTTATTTTTTCCCCTACATTTGTGTATATGAGGTTATGTAGTATCTCCTCACTATGAAGAGTTATGCAACTGTGTATTATGGGCTAGATTGACAAAACTCACTTTGCATTTGTGTATAGGGAGTGATGTCTGAATGACTCCTTTTCCACTATTTTTTTTTTTTTTTTTTTTTGTGGATAAAGAGTCAAGTGCTACACGCTCAATTTCCACAATTGTTCTCCCGAGATGACTCATTTTTCAGTTGGCATTAAAAACACGTGAGCAGTTCGTGGAAACTGTGATAAAAATAAACTAATTTAAAATAAATAAACTAAAGCTATGTATCAAAAAGCCTAAGGTTGCTGACACCTGTTCTGCATTTTACTTTTATTTTAATTAATACTTTTTTTTATTACTCGCTCTGTTAAGCTCTGTTGTGCTTACCTTTTCTTGAAGCTTAAAAAAAGTCCTTGCTTGCTTAAAAGTTTTTCAATTGATTGTTTTGTTTCCACCTGACTCGATTTTGGGCCATGTTTTTCAGCTCTCCCCAGGTTTTGCCTTCATCTCTTATTTCTTTTTCCACAGTCTTCCAGGTTGTTCTGGGTCTGCCAAGTTTTCTTTTACCTTGTGGGTTCAATTTCAGGGCCTGCCGACTGACGTTGTTTTCAGTCCTCCTTAGGGTGTGTCCAATCCAGCCGTACTTCCTTGCTTGTATTGTTTCCCCTACTGGGATTTGTCCACACTTCCTCCAGAGTTCTTTATTTTGTGATCTTCTCTGGGCAGTGCACTTTCAGGATTCTTCTTAGGCAGTTGTTGATAAAGATTTGTAGCCTATTTGTAACTGCTTTTGTTGATTTCCATGTTAAGCATCCGCACAGCAGAACTGATTTTACATTGTTTTAAAAAATCCTTAGCTTGGTCCTTCTGAGCGACTGGGATTTCTATATTGGCCTAAGTTGTGGAAAAACTCCTTTTACTTTTTTGATTTTTTACTGTACGCCTTCATCCGTTCCACCAGTCTTGGAGATCAAACTGCCGAGATATTGGAACTGTTTCACCTGTTAAATGGCTCTGCCGTCGACCACCAGGTCTACCGTGGTCCGAAAGTAAATCCTAATTTCTTTGGTTTTCTGCTCGTTTATCTTTAACCCTACCTGTCTTCCCTCCGTGCTAAGTTCTTCTAGTTTTCCTGTCATATCCGACAGTTAGTGTGACATAAGACAGAGGTCGTCTGCGAAGTCTATATCTTCGAGTCTTTCGGCCAGCCTCCATTGTATTCCTCGAGGTGTCCTAGTGATTTTCCGCATAACTCAATCCAGCACCATTAGGAATATGATGGGCGACATC